>WNGS01113158.1:35687312-35732297 GCA_020271785.1 Procambarus virginalis | reverse complement strand
TGACTTGAGAGCAACTATCTTGAGTGCCTCAAGAAGACAGGAAGCCAGTGGCTTGTCAAAGGTTTCCCGATTTGTCCTTATTTTATTATTTGGATCTTAAATTGCAGCAGTGTTTTTGCATTTATGCCCCATCCACTTGGACTGGCTGGGTGAGGACGGTCTCGCTTCATGCAGGTCGGTGTTCAATCCCCGACTGTCCAAGTGATTGGACACCATTCCTTCCCCCATCCATCCAAATCCTTATCCTGACCTCTTCCAAGTGTTGTAAAGTGTAATGCTTGGCTGGCCTTTCCCTGATAATTAAAAAAAAATGGGTTTATGGTTTTGGTAGTTAGGCGGTTCCATGGTATATAACTCTATGGTGAAAAACCATCTCCAGTTTTCTGTCCTATGTTGCAGGTTGTTTAGCTTAAATCTGTTGCTCCTTGTTTGTGTTAAATCTTGACCTTTTAAAGTGTTCTGAATCAATATCCTCAGAATTGTTCAGTTTTCAAAAGTTTTGACGAGATCAGCCGTGTCATGTCATGCCCTTAACCGTTCCTAGTATGGGAGTTGACTTATTTCGGGAATACTTTCAGGAATTTTTGTTGCCCAGTTTTAAACTTTCACCATAGCAGATATGTCATTCTGAAGTTGAGGTCTCCATGCTTGGATACAATTATGACATTGCCTTACCCACAACACAGTCACTAAGCTTTTCAGTGCTCATATTTTTTATGAGAAATGTGTATAAGAAAGTCATAAGGCTGTGGCATACCTACAACACAGTCACTAAGCCTTTCAATGCACACATTTTCTCATCAAAAATGTGTATAAGAAAAGTTATAAGGCTGTGGCAAGCTAAATAGATTTGTTAATCGATCAGACTATAAATAATTTACACTTATCTGTTAGTGTTTGATCAGTGACTATGACTATCATATTTTCTGGGGGAAGCCCCTTCAGCTTCCTGGAGCTATCCGAATGATACGGATGTATAGCTTGGGCATCAGTCAATGTACATGGAGTTCTAGGCCTACCAGGGACCACGAGCTAGAACCTGGCCCTCCTCAGAGAGGCATGAGGAGCAATGGCCTATAGAGACACCTTATATATGGTTAGAAAGACTCTCTCTGCCATGACTGGGTCAGGCTCCCAGAAAGGCCCCGAAACACCCCCCCCCCCATTCTGGTGAAGAAAGGCTATGACACATTGATGAGAGGATATAACTCCATGAAGAAAAACGATCAGACGAGCATGATGTCATCTCATTACCAACGTGCCACTGTCTGCGCACCTCCCCCCTCCCCAGGAGGGGGAAGGTGGAGCCCCAGACCCCGCCGGCTGTCTGAGCCTGTCAGTTCTTGGCTGATGTCGGTGGGCTTTAGTTGTGTACCTCCAGCTCCAGCTTTTCTTTTGTTCTTGCATCGATGGTGTGCGAGCTGGGAGTATATTCACAAGTACTCGGGCTGCATGCACTTAGGGTCCCCTTCCCTAAGTGCCCTGTAAGTATTGCCCTTGGGGCTTGGGGGCCTAATCTACAAGTCGCCTTGGGAGCTACCTCCATTGTCATTTACTGCTTGGTACTTGTCTGCCCTTGGAATCAGCTGGCAGAGTGAGGGTGTTTCTTGCTCCTCTGTTTGTCTCTGGGTAGGAGGTAGTTTTTGTCACTGGTAGGGGCGCAGGGTACTTACACATCTAGTTTTCACCTTTCATAGCGCCGGCTCTGTATCCTTTGGATACGCTCTCTTGCTGGGTTTTTGTTTCTTTTTGTTCTTCGCCTTGACCGGAGTGCCCTTGGGTTTTGAGTCAAACCCTCTATATATTATGGGTGATACCCCTGCTAGGCCCCCCATGAGCAGACATGTCCCTGGGGTGCAGTCTTAGAAGTTGTTTGATAATATTTCTGGTGCCCCTCCTGTTTCCTTCTCCGAAGCGTCTGATGGCTTCGGGTCAAAGGTTTTTGGTACTTCAGCGGGGTTTAGCTGGTTTTGAAACTTGGGCAGGTTGGGGAGGGTGGGGAGGCCTCTTCCAGGGTGGCGACGGAGGCATTTGAGTCGGTTCCTCCTGCCATTGCGTATGGGTCTCACCAGTGGGCTCCCTTCCTTAGTGATTTATGGTGCCCTTGGTTTTTTCTTTAGAGGCCGGGGCTTTGGAGGACAATTCGGCCCAGGAACCTGGTGTGGAGGTTCCCGGGGTTGGGGAAGGGCCGACTGGGGGGGGGCCAAGGGCAGGCTGGGGGGGCTTGGGCCCCATTGACCCCTCCTGAGTTTTTCTACCCTTCGAGTGGGGCTTCCTGTTACGTGGAGAGGGGATTCTTTTTCCCCCTTATACATACGAGTCAGTTTTTGGTGACAGCCCCTCCCCGGGTTTGATTCTGTGTCCCTTTGGGTCCGTCGGTTCCACCTTCCTGTGGTACATTTTTACCCGCTTTATCCTTCGATCCTACTTCAATTGGATCCTATATAGCCATGGGCCCATATGAGCCAACGTGGTTTTGCGCACAATTCTTGAGGGTCTGGGAGGTTCGAGACGGGCTTCCTTCTTTAAAAACTGTTGGAACGTCTGTTGCTTCCGGTGGGGATTGCCTCCCATATTTTGTAAGAATCATTAGTAGTCTTCAGTACTCCTATTCTATCATTACTATATCTAATTCATTTATGGTCACGTCTTCTCAATAAATGGTCATTGTGGGCTCCCCTCCCTGATTGTGGGGAGGCCCACCCAGCTCGGACCTCCGGCGTCCTGAAAATGGCCCAGGGGTTGTTCGTTTTGTCTATGGACAGTTTCAACGAGTGTTGGTGTTTGGTGACCTTTATTACTGGACATACGCCGCACTACCTGCTCTTATATCTCCAGTTATGGCTCCCTGGTTGCTGAGTGAGTTCTGGACTGTATTTGTAGGGTACATTCCATGTACTTTTATCTAAATTAGGGTGTGGTATGGCTCATAATGACGCCACCTCTACCTCTACTCCACTCCTCTTATCCTCCTGCCATCGCACCTATGGTCATATTTATCTAGCTGTGCTGCCGGCATCTTACCCGGCTACAATGTGTCTACACAAGGTACTGTACTTTCTTCGCTCTACAAGTGCTTATACAGTCTGTCTACGCCGTCAGCCTGGCTCCAGCTCTCGTCTTTTGGATGAGTGTTGGGTATTGTTTGTGGTATGTTGATTAGCCACTTTGCGTGCAGTACATTGGGGGGTTACGAGTGTACATCGCATTGATGCTTACGTTCTTGCAGGGCCACTGGCGCATGGCGTTTTGGGCAAGTCCTTGATCTTCCAGATACTTTTAGTTTGGTAATTTTCTGCAATGTTGACAAACGACTGTATCTTTTCTGGACTGTAAACACTCGTTCATTGCCTGTCACTCACCGCAGTCTGGCCATTCATTAGCTGTCATTCAATGCCCAACTGTCCCCTTTCATATACCTTGGCATCTATACATTTTGTATACCGTGTATCTTATTGTTACCTTACTATGTCCGTATCTATTGTTCGTTACACTGTGGGGTTTAGCCCCGTTATACAATCTACTCCTACACTACATTCATGATGCAGCATTTGCTCACTAGGCATACAAATATAAATATTAAACATTGTTGTGTAGTAGTAATAATAGAATAGCAATGAGAATAGCATTGGATGTGTATTTTGTTTAAAATAATTAGAATATGTTCTTAGATTAAAAAGGTTGCTATAGGCTTGTATACTTCAGTATGGTAAAAGTATACATATTGAATGCTTGTTACATTGTGAAAATAAATTGGATAGATATCTTGATTTAGATATGTGTATATATTGTACTTAACCTCATTTGGTAGAACTGAATATATAAATATTGTATAATTTGAGTTTATTAATAATAGTTTTTGTTTCCATCAGAGCAACAGAAGAGGGCGTTACAAAACTTGACGAAGATGGATTACCACAGGATAATAAATTTAAAGAAATTCCAGTCATGGTTCCCGAATCAATTTTGATGCAATCACAGGTTACTGAGGCATTGGAGGCGAATAATACACAGCCTTCAGTTGGAGACAGTATGTCTGACCAAGTTCAACACTATGAAGAAGTAAATGCTATTGATATCCTATATCCAAAAGAAAAATATAAATACTATTATAACAAAGAATTATGTAAGGAAACAAAGGCAGATGGCTCAAATGTATTTGTGAGACGAGCAGGAAAGCTTGTTCCTCTAACCAGCGTCCTTAACAGCCAAAAACCTAAGGTGCATGAAACTAGTAACAAGGAAACTGTAGAACTTGTGTATATATATGATAGAGGGAAGCTAATAACCCTTGGAGGATCTCTAACAAAGATAAACCCATCAAATTCTGATTCTGTTCGAGCACGAGTCATTTTGCCAATTGGAACACCACCAATTATGAAAGGAGAGGTGCAAAGACAAGCAAAGAAAGTACAAGCTGTTGAGATTAATGAGGATATGGCTAAATTTGCTCTATCAGCTTTGCAGAGTCCAAATGCAAAAGAAGAAAAGTTAGAAGTTGACAAAAAATGTGAAAATCAAGAAACTATAGGACCTAGCATAATTGATAATGAAGAGAAAGTTGAGAAGAGTGTATCTCAAGAAAAGTGTGAAGAGAAAGAAGTGTCTGAGAAAGTTCCTGAAAAAGTGTCTGTTGTGCCAACAAAAAGAAATATATTGGATATTATTGCCGCCAAACTAGCAATGTCAGATGAAGAGAGCGATGAGAGGGATGATAAAATGGAAGAATATGTACCAAACATAAAAAGCTTATCAGAAAACATTGTTCAGGGTGATGAGAAAAGCAAGAAATCTGCGGAAAATGTTGATTTGGAAGATAAGAAAAGCCAGAAATATGGAGAAAATATTGCTATGGAAGATGAGAAAAGGCAGAAACCGAAGGAAAATATTTCTGTTGGGGGCGAGAAAAGTCAAATATCTGAAGAAAATATTGCTCTGGAAGATGAAAAATGTCAGAAATCTGTGGAAAATGTTTTTATAGGAGATAAGAGAAACCAGAAATCTGTGGAAGATGTTTCTATGGATGATGAGAAAAGACTAAAGGATTCGGAAAATAATGCTGCAGGAGATGAGAAATTGTCACCTGCAGAAAATATAGCCATAGAAGATCAGAAAACCCAGAAATGTATGGAAAATATAGCTAGAAGAGATGCAAACAGCCAGAAACCTGCTGATAAAATATCTATAGAAGAGAAAAGCAAGAAACCTGTGAAAAAAATGGATGTGGAAGAGAAGAGCAAAAAGTATTTGGAGAAATTGCTGTGGAAGAGAATAAAAACCTGTGGAGAAAATTGCTGTGGAAGAGAATAAGAAACCTGTGGAGAAAATTGCTGTGGAAGAGAATAAGAAACCTGTGGAGAAAATTGCTGTGGAAGAGAATAAGAAACCTGTAGAGAAAATTGCTGTGGAACAGAATAAGAAACCTGTGGACAAAATTGCTGTGGAAGATAGTAGGAAACCTGTGGACAAAACTACTGTGGAAGAGAATAAGAAACCTGTGGACGAAATTGCTGTGGAAGAGAATAAGAAATCTGTGGACAAAATTGCTGTGGAAGAGAATAAGAAACCTGTGGAGGAGAATAAGAAACCTGTGGAGGAGAATAAGAAACCTGTGGACAAAATTACTGTGGAAGAGAACAAAAAACCTGTGAAAAAAGTAGCTGTGGAAGAGAAGAGCAAGAAACTTGGGGATGAAGATGGAACAAAAATAGGAAGAGGTACACTATCAAAGAAAATTCAGTGAAGGTTGAGAACAAAGAAGCTGTGAATATGTCAGAGAACAAAGTATCTGTAACCTGTTTAGCTGCAAAAGAGCTCAAGATGACCAAAGAAGAGCCAGCAGTTGAGGTATTAGCACAGAAATTAACAGATCTCAGTCAGCTTAACAATGATGATCTTGATACCAAAGAGAAACCTGTTGATGGTGTGAGAAATGATCAGGCAGAAAATAATGTAAAAAAAGAAGAAGGGGAAGTTAAAGAATCAAGTAGAGATATTACAAAGACTATAGATGCTGAAAAAAAGGAAGTAGATAAGTTATATGATAATACTGCAATTAAAGATGACAAAGATCAAATCAAAGACTTAGTAGGAAGTATGAAAGAGTTACATGAACAAAAATCAGTGGTTGACACAAATAAAGCGCATCTTGAAGAGAGTAAAGGAACAGTGAGCAAGACTTGTGATGTTGATGCTGATCCCGTAGATGAAAGCAAAAACAATTCTGCTCGGGTTCATTTAGAGGTAGAAAATGGTGAAGAAAATATTCAAACCTCAGTTCCTGGAATTGTAGAATCTGAGAAGACTGCTAATACCAATTTTGAAAAAGCTGCCAGAGTTTTTAAGAAAAATATGTATAGATTTCCTTCATTGTCAAGAGAAATGAAACGACTGAACATGAATTTTGTGAAGTACGTTATGCAAGAAGTGAGTAAATTAATTTTATGTATAAATTATTAAGTTTCATATATCTTAAAAGGTTTATTGTGGAAATACAGTGGAACCTCGATTAACGAATTTAATCCGTTCTGGCACTGAGCTCGTCATGTGAAATGCTCATTTTTCAAAATGAATTTCCCCATTTAAAATATACGAAATAAAAATAATCTGTTCCACCACCGAAAAACATCAATATGTTATTCGATTTTATAAATAATGGAGCAGCCTACCTGATAAACACCGAACAAACCTATTTGACATTTGTTCTTTTTTTCAAATTTTTTAATTTTTTTTATTTTACAAAAAAAAAATTCAATGCTTTGCAACATCACAGCAGTCACCCCCTTTACATCCCAGCATCTTTAAAAAAAATGTATTTGCATCGTCGGAGGCGTCCGAGAATGTGCGAGAAGCAGTGGGAACGCACCATGTTGTTTTCTCGTTATTCAAACGAGCGCTTGGCAATCGAAACATATTGTCGGCGATCGGCGTGCTTGTTACTCAAAATGCTCGTAAATTGAGGCGATTGTCACTCGAGGTTCCACTGTAATTTGTTGTACCCTTTTGCTTAGTTCTGCTTCCACACTTCTGTTAATTTGCTAGTGGCTTTCTGGTCTTCCCTTTTTATATTTCCTTACCTTGTTTATAGTGCTTTCATTATCACAATACACATTCCCTCTACTAAGAGCAAAAAAGTAAAAGCTCATGTTATTTGCCTTTTAACTTTTAAATGAACATTTTTAAGTTTTGTGCTAGTCTTATGTAGTGAAAACTGTGGGGCTGGCAAGAATTTTGGGAAGATTACAGAGTTAAGGTTTCTGGGTTGAAGAGTGCTGTATAATGTATGGATAAATTACTAGATGTTCTTAGTGAATTGGTCTATCACATAAGCTAGATAAGCTATTGTTGACTTGTTGAATCCAAACCATTCTTAACCACACCAATGATAATGCTCCAGCTTGTATAATTAACAGTAGTATATCATTGTTAGGTAAATAAGTTAATATCTGGTACTATCAGAGGTTAGATAAAAGTACAGACATAGGAGCATTCAAATGTAAGTAGTGAAAGTGGAGCAATATCATCCAGTATTAGCAGTTGATATACCAGAAGATGGTATATTGATATACCATGATGTATTGATGATATACCATGTATATTGATGATATACCATATATATTGATGATATACCAGCAGTTGACATACAAGAAGATGAACCTAAGTAGAGGAGATTCTCCTTGGGTTCTTGTTCTTGTAGGTGCCGGTGGTGGTGATTTCATACTAACTGTAGAACAGGGTAGAGAATATTTCAGTTTATTTGGTAAGATAAATAATTGTGTTTCCTGAAGCTATTATATGCTGAGATGGTACCATATACTAGGTTGCATCAGCAGTAGAGTTCTGTAGGCGTATCGAGGACCAATGTCAGAGCCTGGCCCCCCTCACAGGAGCACAGGGTGTGCCTACATTTTATTTTCATCACCTCACTAGGGAAGGCAACCAGAAAGCCAGAGAGCAAAACAAAGCCACCCTGCAATCTACCCCTCGTGCCCATGCTTCCAACTTCGACGGCGGAAGCATGCCGCCCTTTTGGCAGTGTTCACGGTGTCCTGGGCTGATACTCACGCGTGGGGGTATTGGAGGTCAAATTGTTCTGGCAGCCCAGTATCTTGTGAATGTTTCTGATCCTCAGTGCCCTTGTGTAGCTTTGAGTGGTATCTCTTGACCTGAGGTCACATCTTCGTCATGACTGGCAATGCTTCCTTCTCCCTGGTGAGGGCATCTTTCTGGGTGCCCTACCCAGTTGCTGGCAATTATGACATACTTCAAATGTAAAGTGCTCATAGGCATTGCTCCCTGCGCACCTCTGAGGGGGCCAGGTTCTGGCTCGTGGTTCCTGGTAGGCATAAGAACTCCAGTGACTGATGACCCCAAACTAATATAGCACATACCAGTTCGGAAGTTTCTGAGAGCCTCTGGGGCTCGCCCAGGAAATGGCATTTCATTACATTCAGTGCTGGGTTTTTGACACTAAATCTCCTTTCTAGAATACAGCAGACGATATAATGGAAAAAGAAGTGATGAAGAATTGTACAAATGACTACTGCAAACTCGGATGTGTTTGTGACACTTTGACATGTCGACGGCGAAGTGAGTTTTCTTAATTCTTTATTCTTTAATTTAAGAGATGTTAAAATTTATTAAGTGGGTGGAAGGTGGAGTGGATGTGGATGTGTTGAAAGGCTTTGAGAAAAGAAGGTGTGAGGTGTAGATGGTGGAGGGGTGGGAGGAAATCAGACCCGGCCAGCCAGGGTCTCCATGCCCACGGAAGTCCAGTGTTGTAATCACTCGGCCAGCGACCATCTGTAAGTGTTGGGAAGTCTCACTGAGACCTACATGCACCCAACAGCACTCGTGTGATTATTGGGTACAGATATTTCATCACCATTTCATCCCCCAACACCTGAGTGCTGTTGGGTCTTGGGTGCATGTTGGTCTCAGTGAGACTTCCCAGCACTTACAGACAGTTGCTGGCTGAGTGATTACAATACTGGACTGCTGGGAGCATGGAGACCCTAGCTGGCCAGGTTTGAATCCAAGTTACCTAGGGCCACTAATACTTGTGGCTCCGACAAGGACAGGAAGTCAGCGGCTTGTCAAAGGTCTCCCCGTTTGCCCTGGTTATTTATTCCAGTTGGATCTTAAAATTTAACAGTTTTGGCATTTATGGCTTTGGCAGGTAGGTGGTTCCATGGATTTATAACCCTAGGTGAAAAAGCATATGTTCTCAGTCTTACATTGTGGCTTGTTGAGCTTGAAACAATATTCACTTTGAAGCCACATACATACATACATATACAACGTATGTATGTGTGTAAATCACCAAAATTAACACGTGATGAAAAATGTGACAGTCAGACCACGGAGGAAGAAATGAAACAGGAATTTCCTTAAGTACTTTCGAATTTAATAATACATCTTCAGAAGGGTCAAGTATTTAATAATACATCTTCACCCTTCTGAAGATTTATTGTTAAATACGAAAGTACTTAATTAAGGAACTTTCTGTTTCATTTCTTCCACCGTGGTCTGACACTGTCACAATATATGTATATATAATAGTGTGTGTAATGTATACTGTACTTAACATTTGCATTACCTTTTATAGGTATGGAGCACTGTGGTCGTGTTGAATGCATGTTTGAATGCAGCTGCCGAGATGAGAGTTGGAAGCACTCTGTATCAGGTACTGGGAGGACCATGAATGCTGTTTCAATTTACAATCTGGACCGTGAACAAAATGAAGGACTTGCTTTACGAGAAAAGGTTTGTTGGCTGTGTATGAATAGTACTGTAGTATGAATGGGAAATTCAAGACTGATGGGGCAGTCAATAATATTTCCTCCGGTTTTACCTTCAATTTATACAGAGGTTGATGTATGACCAAAAACTGTTTTCTGAATGTGTCCTCAATTTGACACAGGATAAAAATTTTAGAAAAATCATTCTTTGTTATAGCATTTATATGACTTTGCCCTTTTTGTGTCTCAGTAACTTAAGCACTGTGAATAGTAGAGCCAATACGTACTTACATACATACATTTATTTATTTATTTTTAAAATGTGGGAACCAAAGGATTGTAATAGCCATAAAAGATTTTATTGGAATCAGATCATCCTGTACTTAAAAAATTATCCTAAACCAAGATAAAATAAATAAGTACCTGTTTTTGCCTTGAAATACTGTACAAATATTTTTTTGCATATTTTGAAGCCCTAGTTTATGTGCCCTTGCCCTAGAGGCTATGTTTAGCACACCAATAAACAACATGAAAGTTGATGATCCAGACAGCTTCTTTATGAATGACATTCAAGCTGCAGATAATATAACTGATATTAACACAAACTCGGAAAACTTTGAAAGAGAAATTGACAATATGCCCATGCACTCGGCTCCTGGGCCAGACTCATGGAATTCAATATTCATAAAGAAATGTAAAGTACCAGTAGCGTGAGCGCTCAGCATAATATGGAGTAAGAGCCTGGATACAGGGGAGATACCAGCGGCACTTAAATCAGCAGATATAGCTCCGCTGCACAAGGGGGTAATAAAGCCTTGGCAAAAAATTATAGACCAGTTGCACTAAAATCTCTCATAATAAAAGTTTTTGAAAGAGTGATTAGGAATCAAATTTCTAGTTTTATGGAAAATAATGAACTACACAACCCAGGACAACATGGATTTAGAGCAGGAAGATCCTGTCTGTCACAGTTACTCAACCACTATGACAAAATCACAGAAGTTCTAGAAAAAAAGCAAAACGCAGATGTAGCATACACAGACCTTGCAAAGGCATTCGACAAATGCCTCCAATAACCTGGAGTGATAGCACACAAAATGAGGTCAATGGGAATAACTGGTAAAATAGGATGCTGGATACTCAATTTCCTGTCGAACAGAACACAGAGTAACAGTCAATTAAAATCGTGCCCAAGCGCAGTTAAAAGCTCTGTACCTCAAGGTACAGTCCTTGCACCACTGCTTTTCCTTATTCTCATATCAGATATAGACAAAAATACAAGTCACAGCTTCGTGTCATCCTTTGCAGATGACACGAAAATCAGCATGAAAATTACCTCTGTGGAAGACATTGAAAAACTACAAGCAGATATCAACAAAGTTTTCGATTGAACAGCAGAAAATAACATAACGTTTAACAGTGATAAATTCCAGGTACTAAGGTACGGCAAACGTGAGGATCTGAATACTCAGGTACGGCATTACTCAGGTACTCATTTACTCATTACTCAGGTACACAATACTCAGGTAATCATTTGCACTTGGAAAATATTAGAGGGGCTGGTCCCAAACCTGCACACAGAAATAACATCACATGAGACCAGAAGACATGGCAGGATGTGCAGAATACCCCCGTTGAAAAGCAGAGGTGCAACAGGTACTCTGAGAGAGAACTATCAACATCAGAGGCCCGAGACTGTTCAACACGCTTCCGCTACACATAAGGGACATAACTGGCAAACCCCTCACAGTGTTCAAGAGAGAACTGGATAAGCACCTCCAAAGGAACCTGATCAACCAGGCTGTGACTCATACGTCAGGCTGCGAGCAGCTGCGTCAAACAGCCTGGTTGATCAGTCCAGCAACCAGGAGGCCTGATCGGCGACTGGGCCACAGGGACGCTAAGCCCCGGAAGCACCTCAAGGTATGCTCAAGGTAAGGTACGGCAAATGTGAGGATCTGAATACTCAGGTACGGCAAACATGAGGATCTGAAATATAATTCAGGGTACAAAACACAATCGAATCTGCCCATAGTACGAAAACAGCATGTCAAGGATTTGGGAATAATGATGTCCAACGACCTAATGTTTAGGGAGCATAACCAAGCAAATATTGCGGCAGCCAGAAAAATGATAGGATGGATTACTAGAACTTTCAAATCCAGGGATCCCTCCCATCACAATGGTTGTACTCTTCAAGCCACTTGTGTTGTCCCGTCTTAAGTACTGCTCAGTACTCACTTCTCCCTTCAGAACAGGAGATATTGCTGAAATAGAGGGAATACAGAGAACATATACGGCACGCATAGGCGCGATAAAGCACCTAAATTATTGGGATCGTCTCAAAGCTCTCCAAACGTACTCACTAGAAAGAAGACGAGAGAGAGATACTAAATAATATACACATCGAAAATACTGGAGGGCCAAGTCCCAAATCTACACATTGAAATAATAACATACAGGAATGAACAATATGGAAGAAAATGCAGAACAGAACCAGTGAAGAGCAGAGGTGCCATAGGCACAATCAGAGAACACTGTATAAACATTAGAGGTTCGCGGTTGTTCAACATCTCCCAGCAACTATAAGAAATATTGCCGGAACAACCGTGGACATCTTCAAAAAATCTAGACTGTTTTCTAAAAAGTGTGCCGGACCAACCGGGCTGTGGTGGGTATGTGGGCCTCCGGGACTGCTCCAAACAACAGCCTAGTGAACCAAACTCTCACAAGTCAATCCTGGCCTCAGGCTGGGCTTGGGGAGTTGAAGAACTCCCAGAACCCCATCAAGCAGATATCAAGCTAGTACTAGGAAATTAAAAGTCATGTGCTGTGAGTCCAGATTAGAGCTGAACTTCTCTGACAGACTGTGGCTTTATTATTATTTTCCTGAAAAGGGCCTTTCTCAGCTGCTTCCTGATCCATACATACTAGGCCAAGTAAACCTAAGAATGATGCTCAGTTTCTTTAGACTCACTGACCTGCTGGGAAACCAGACTAAATTCTGATTCTACAAGGTGAGGGAAGCTTTAGAATGAGAGATCTATGGTGCTTAAAAAATGAGTAAATGAACTAGAAAGTTTAGGCAGAACAAAACAAGCTAATGCATCAAAGAAAGTAGTTCAAAATGAAGAACACAAACAATAGTTAGCCACCAGATAGCAGCACAGTGAACTGGAGTCCTGGTTTGCCACCTACTGTGCTACATGACTTGGAGGCCTCATCTGGAGCCCTACTGCTGTTTCCCTGGTCAGCTAAGTAGTGTTGGTTTATCACTTGTTTCTATTTATTTATAAGAGTATGTATGTTGAATAACTTGATAATTCACATAATTCACAAAAACTATGATTGAATACAATTGGTTTACCTGGTATACTTCATTATAACTATATAGAGTAGTGAAAACTATGTAAACATTATATTCACAGGTGTTGGGCTCTGGGTCATGACATAGCGCCTAATTGGCACCATATGGGGTGACAATATGGATTGAAACAAAGGTGTAAGTCACCATGATAACCCGTTGATAAGTAGTTGATGAGACACGGTTGAAACAACAGAAATATAAAGTAATTAAAAAGCATCTGTGACACCACCTACTCACTCTGTTTTTGCCTCTCTTTTTTTCTCTTTTTCTTCCCTTCCCCATGGTTTGCATTATTACAATGTATTATTTGTTGGCCTACAATAATTTTGTGTTTTCTTGCAGGACTTCAGGAAGACAGTAATTCAAACTGGATCTGAGGTTATTTTGGTGGGAGCAGAGAGAAAGAAAAGAGAACGTAGGATTCCCGGCAGGTACAGAGATTCTGCTCTGTGGACAGGGAGTGATTACATTGCCTCAGATAGCCCATGCCCCAGCGAACCTGAGATTCCATCACTGCCAGGTATATTAGCTTTTAGTGAAAATCTCATATTTTGAGCATTTTACCTGTTAAAATGCAGCTAATTTGTTTTTGTTATTGCTGTTATGTGCATGTACTGTACAGTATGTATAGGCAAACCTCACTTCATGAATGAGATATGAAGTTGTGCAATAATCAAATACAGTACAGTATTTGTTGAATGAGAATAATTTTCTTATTGATTGCCATGGTAAAAGCTGAAATGCATTCCAAACCTGAAATTTTTCATTCCAGAATAACTTTTTAAACATGAGAAAAACACATTATGATTTCATATTTTATAACATTATTATAAATGTGTTTTAGTTTGAAATTTTAAATGAATTAAGGAATGTTGTGGTTGGACTAGAATTTGGGTCACTAAAGCCAACTGCTTCTCTCCCCCTTCTACCAGAACCTTGCTACATAAACAATCCCGGAGGTGGTTGGATAGCAATCACACTTCATAATGTTCGATTCTCCACCAAATCCCTCCCCCCAATTCCAGTGATTGCAATCAGCTGCCATTACATGATGACACATCATAAATATGGAAATTCTGCTGTACTTCTAACCTTGCCTCCAAATTGTATTTTGTGGCTTTTGTGAAATTGTACTATTTACACACAAACTGCTACAAAACACAATGTACTTGTAAATATTTAAATAAATAAGAAAATAAAAGGGAAATATTAGATACCTCCATTTGAAATTTGTGGATTAAGTTACCACTACCTGCCTCACCACCTACTCTTCTCCCTCTTCACTCTCCCTCATGTCCCCACACCGTCCCCTCCCCCACTCTTCCTTCCTCTCCCCCCCAACTCTTCCCTCCCATTGACCCAACCTGGTTGGAGGATCCAGGTCACCCATACCACCCCTTCTTACATCACAAAAATTAATTACATTAATTTCTCTAATTAATAAACAAAAATTAATAATAATGTAGAGGACCAATGAAGAAATCCACAAAGGCCGTGAAGAGGGTTCGAACCTACGTCCGAGAGGATCCCAGACCCTTCCTTAATCGACTGAGCTACAACATGGTAAAAGAATTGCAAGCGGAAGTTCTACTGACCTTACTCGGATCCTGCAGCCTCTCCGAGACACAAACCAGGGTTTTACACAATTCCTTGTGGATTTGTTCATTTGATGCATCACGCTATTGTGATTTTTGTGTGTAATGAAGTAAGAGCAAAGAGGTAGAGCAGCTTATTGATAGAGCTCAAGTGCATGGGGAATTGTGTAAAACTCTTGTTTGTGTCTTGGAGAGGCTGCAGGATCCGAGTAAGGTCAGTAGAACTTCCGCTTGCAATTCTTTTACCATGTCGTAGCTCAGTCGATTAAGGAAGCGTCTGGGATCCTCTCGGACGTAGGTTCGAACCCTTGTCACGGCCCTTGTGGATTTGTTATTTGATGCATCAGGCTATTGTGATTTCTGTGTGTAATATAGAGAACTATTTAACACAGTTCATGAAGAGGACTGGCATCAATACTGTATTATGGAAAAATGGTCATACTATGAACAAAAAGTTAACAAAAAATAAAAATTATTATAGAATTATTTGTATGCAAAATATATGAAAACCATAAAAATATGTGAATATTTACCTTTTTAGTTGGTGGAGGTGGTCTGAAAGTTTGCACGGTGGGTTTTAAAATACAACTGGAAAAGGTCATCCGGACAAATGGGGGGGACCTTTGACAAGCCACTGGCTTCCTGTCCTCATTGAAGCCACTAGAATTAGTGGCCCTCAGGTAGATTCAGGAAAATGATATCCAACATTCCTGGCACGTTTGATATGATGAATATCATTAAATAACTCATGGAAACTAGTAAAGTCATTCTTATATTCGATGCATAGTTTTCCCAACATGCATTTAATGTTTTCTTGCAATTCTCTCAAGCAACGTGAATTTTGTTAATGACATTCATGACGTACAATCACTGACTTTCTCGTATTGTTTGTATATGATTAATGGTTTAATTTACAATCTGCATTATTCAAAACATGCAGTATGTTTTAAATCTTGTTATAATGCAGTACTCTTTTTCCATGGGTTGTATTGATGAGTTTTTTTGGAAGAAATTTCACTGACATTATCTGACAGTCAACAGTATGAAAGGATAACCAGTAAGAAACACCAGTTGTTACAGTTCAGAGCAGATGAAAATTTGTGCTGTAGACAACAATAGCGGTGAGTGTGAGGGATCAAGTCGTGGGTATGGATGGATGTAAACAAAGTGGGGAGCCATGCGTATTATAGTCAAATATTGCCACCACATTATATTGTGGTAATTTTTTTTTTTGTTAGATAAATATTTATTTTTGTTATATAATTAATTGCATTAATTAAATTTAAAAGTTAGACTAAACTTAGTTTGAGTTGTTATTAAGTGAAGGTTGCCTATACTTGATAATTTTAACAGTTGTTCATAAGTGGATAGCCTACTTTTGGGAGTATTGACTAGGTATTGCTGCTGGGTCATAGAGTTTAACCTACTTCTATCGAGTGTGAGCTCTCAGGAGATATAATACTTAATTGCTACTGTATTTTGTGATAAAGCTCAATAATAATTATAGTTTATTTGTAAATATAGCAATATTTCAACTTTCATTTAATTGAAATGCCATATTTACTAAGATAAATATTTGTACTCAATCTGGTATGTATGAATCTTGTAATATTTACATTTTTAGTGATTTTAATATGCAATGTTTCCTGCTGTTGAGAGTGAAATAATGTTCTTGTTTTTTCCCACAGATTTTCCAAGTATTCCATTGTCTGAAGTTTCCAGATACATCAGACCTTTCAAGTTGAATATTCCATGGTATGATATCAAAGGTATCAGTGTCTGGTGTATGGATCACTCGTGTTATGATTGTAGATGTCTGAAGGATGCCAGCTACAACACTCGAAAAGGGGATGTAATAGAAAAAAGCGGGATGGTTTTTGATGATGGCCATATTTCCAATTCATGGAGTGCAGTTGATACATTTGAGGAAGCTTTATTAGATAAAGAAAAAAGTGCTTTAGCATCACCCTCTCAAGGCTCTAAATTAGAGCATCTTGATTGCCCGTCAGTTGTTGGTTGTAGTATTGTAAATGTTGTTGTTAATAATACTGAAGCCAAACGCAACTACAGATGGAAACTAAAAAATTGGTTCCACTCTATGAAAAATCACTGTGCACGAACTTGTGGTTATTCAAAAAAAGACATCAGCGAGGAAACGAAGTATATGACACTTAGTGGTCTTGCTGCCAGAGAAATTACCCCAGAACAAATGGTGGAAACTGTTGTTAAATCCCTTAGGCATCCAAAAGAAAATGTACATTCTTCCATAGCTCCAGCTGCAGGAAATTTTGAATCCTTCATGAATGACTCTCTTGTAAACTTACAAAATGCTTTGGGAATTACTTCAGATAATGTTGAAATGAAAGCTGAGACGCTTGAATTAGTAATAAAACAGTTCCCCTTGTGGACTTGACCTCTAGTAATTTGGATGAGTTGGGCATCTCGCATTCACCTTCCAAATCCCCAAAAATGTTAAAGAAAAAAATACAAAAGACATTGCCTGAGTCTCCAAAAGATGTTACAAAAATTATTGCAAGTAAAAGGAGTAGGTCACATGATGAGTGTTCGGTAAGCCCATCACCAAAGAAGTGGAAGCAGTCAAGTATCCAGGAGGAGAGTGCAAATCAGGTCTCTTCATCTGTAGTGTGTGTGTCTCCAGATGAGAATAATGCATCTGTGACACCTGTAAAATCTGTAAATAATGATAAGGCATGTGAAGAATCTGAAGGGAAAAGAGTAGCTAGAAAGCCATTATCACTTCTGGAGATGATGGTTGCCGAAGAAAAGAGAGGAGAACTTGAGCTTGATCTGACAAATAACTTCCCAGGAAATGCACTTCTGGTTGCAGAAGCACGCTTCCGGAAACTCATTAACATGAACATTATTGGTGTTGTTGGAATCAACAAAGCTGGGAGGTAAGCAAATATAGTTAATACTATTATGCAGCATGAAAGTTCACTTTAGATTTACATCAGTTTACATTTTTATTTCAAGTGCAATACTTTTACAAGGCTTATTTTACCTGTATTGCTCATGTTGCTATGAGATTTCTTCCTATAATGTTAATAGAGGCTTTATATTCAAAGCATAATTTTCTCTACTTATAGAATATGCCTTCCCATAGGCTTAAATATGTTTTATCCATTTGTATCATTTGAATCATTTGGAAAATTGTTTGGCAGTTCGAGGCTTCAGTTTTTGTGAACCCAGTCTGTAAAGTTTTGCTGACTTTTTGGATGCTTTCCTGGTGAAATGTTGGAATGTCATTCACTCCATCTGCCTCTGTGATGGGGCCAGGTTATGGTTTTGATTCCCAGTAGACTAAACAGAACTTTTATGACTGATGTAACTTTGTAGTATGAAGCAGTCTCAGTGAGATAACTACATGAAGCCACTGGACTCATCCAGAGACATTTTATTACATTCAACACTGGGTTTTCTGGGGAAAACCCCTAGTGGTTCCATGAAACTATTATCGCTGATTATGTGCCATAGGATTGTCCTTCAGTCGTGGAGTTTTATAGGTCTACGAGGGACAAAAGCCAGAATGTGGCCTGCCTCACAGAGGTGCTGAGAGTAATGACACTTTGATAAATTATTATTAATTAATTTGTTCATGTCTGCTACCTACCGGAAAAGGTACCCAGAAAATCGGCAAAACAAAAGAAACCTCTGCTGGCTTTAAATGAGATTGCAGACTCAAGAATCACCTAAAGAACTCCCCAAACGATAGACAAATTATAACAGTAGTCACCTAACTTCCCACTTGTTTGTGGGAGGGAGGTGGCCTGCGGTCAGCCGGCTTCTTCACTTTCAGTTCTCTTCTGATAGTAGTGTGTGTCAGGTCTCCTTTCTATTGATTTGGCTCCAGTGTTGTAATTACCACGTAACGTGGTGGGGGTGGAGTCCCTCGATTGTTTGAAACATGGGTTGGACATGTATATGAGTGGGATTGGGTAGTTATAAATAGGAGCTGCTTCATATGGGCCAATAGGCCTTCTGCAGTTACCTTTGTTCGTATGTGTGTGTTTTCAGCTAAGTGGTGGGTTTTGCCTTTGTGGCTGTTTCTGTACACTTTAGTGAAGTGTGAGCCAGGAGTTAAGAGTGCTTAGAGCTGCATGTGCTCAGGGTTATCTTCCCTATGAGCTCTTTAGTGCTGCCCTTGTGCTGCCAGGGTTATCTTCCATGGCATGTTTGGGGACTGCCCCTTTAAAAGGTCTTCTCGCTTATGGTGGCTATTGCACTAGGTGAGTCAATTGTCTTTGGCTTCCTGTCTTTCCTTAGGAAGGGAGTGATTTTGGCTGGTGGGGTGCACTGGTGGTTCGTGAGCTACACTTACAGCTTGCTGAGGTCGGCCTTTGCAGCCGCATGTGAGTGGCTGCTTTGGCTTATATGTATTTCCTCATACAATTTGAACTGGTATAGTGTCCCAGTGCATGGATGTTCTATTGGGTCACTTTCCCTGCAGGCCCTGGAAATCCCCTGCAGGTTCTGTGGTCCTATGGATATACCTCTCGAACCTGCTAGTGCTTCATGCGAGTTTGAGGGGTTGCATGTTGCCTGTACCACATGGCAATGTTCATTCCATCTACCATGCTGCCTGCTGAGTTGGTGACACCTTCGACCCTGAGTCATGTGGGATTCTGGCTCATGCCAGGTCCTGTGATCTAGCTCCAATTGATCTGTCTCAATGGGGTGAGCCCTGGTGGCTCTCTTTCATCCTCCCTCCAATTCGTCAGGGGTGTTTGCCTCATAGTAGAACCGAAGGAGGAGCAGTCAGCTAAACGTGGGCCACCTCCCTCCTTCCCCCAAATGAGTGGGGCAGGTGGGGCAAACGATTTAATGCTAGTTTCGTGAATTTTCAATAATTTCTTTACATATGTTGGCGAGTTCTGTAGGCGATTCTTGAGGTTGCGATCTTGTTTCAGTACCTTTCCTGATGGATGGCAGACATTATTAAATTAATAAAATTTTATCATTAGTGCCTTCGCTCTCTGTGCCTCTGTGAGTGGTCCAGGTTCTGGCTCAGGTCCCTGGATGGCTTATAGAACTTTGCAACTGATAGGACCTAGTATTATGAGACACTATCAGAGATGTAGCTTTTGGAAGCAACTGGTGCTCCCACAGAAATTGTTATTTCATTACATTCAATGCTGGTTTTTAGAGCAGTTGGTTAACATTATTTAACCCTTAAACAGCGCAATACATACTTATACGATTTGACAATAATTTGACATAAGTTTTTAAAACTTGCACAAACACTTTCCAATTTATTTTTGCATAATCAACTAGGCAAATGCTCCACCTTTTTCTAAATGATCACAACATAACTTGAAAAACAAGAGAATGAAAAATAATTTTGAACTTGAATATTGAAAACTTTAGATTTTCAATTCAGAATAAAAACTATGAACTATCACCAATTGTTCATTTAATGTTATTATTCTCTCAGAATAGCACATGATCTTCATTTTCATTAAATTAGAATATAGGTTTTCAGTATAGTTTACTGTAAAGAAATTGTCAATAGGGCATTTGAAATATGCGGCAAATTTAGAACCAAAAAATTATAACTCCAAATGTATAACGTTTATGAAAAATCCATTCTGAAGGGAGTGCAGACCAGACAGCTGAGCACACAATATGTCAAAATAGTGAGAATCAGTCAAAAACTGGAATTTTAGAAGCCACTCAAAGTTGAAACTCTGGTTTCAGAGATAATTGAAGTTGAAGTTATCAACAATGAATAAAGGTAGTTTTAATTCGTTAATTTAATTGTATGTTTTAATAAACATTGTTTGGCATTCGTACTCGAATATGTGAAAGTTGTAGGTCAATATGTGTTGAAATGAAGCCAAGAAAAAATAACCCCGAAAAAAGACAAAATATAGGGATAATTATAATAATTGTAATGATTTAGGGGATATGTTTAGGGTATACTTTATATAAGTGAAAAAGCCCTAATATTGTCCCTAATCATCAAAACAACTTAAAGAGACAAAGAAAAAGGAGTGTGATATCAGAGAAAAAATCAGCCCAAAAAAATTAAAAGTCCCAAGTTTTGCGAGTTGACTGATTTATTTGTTGACCAATTTCATTCTATCTGCACATAGTTAGGTAAACATATGTACTCTCCTGGATGTAACGGTTATAACAAAATCAGATAATAAACAAAGGGGAAAAAAACTAAAATCTTTAAAAAAAAAAATTCCCCTAAAAAATTTTTTTGGGGGGGACTTAGATGAAAGTAACATACATTAACATTAGACAATGTATTTGTATGATACGTAACAAAATAGAGTGTAATAACATAGTTACTGTACTCATTATTATTTGTGTTATTATGTATTACTCGTCAATGATGTAAAGGCACCAACTGTATATCCACTTTGTGGACACTTCATACTACTGTACTATTCTTCTTCTTTGAGTGTCGGACAGGTGCTTGCATCTCTTTATTACTACGTTATCCTTCAGTTCCAGTTATTAGGAACTGTTCTCCATATCAACAAAACATTCTTATTTTTAAAAAAATTCATCTAAAATCATTTCTGAAAATATTTTGATGAAAGTTTCACGACACTGAAGCCAGTAAGTTAGAGATTTGTTTAACATTTTTAAGTTATTTTTACATAATTTGAATATTTTTCTTTTCTGGGCCCCTAATATGCGTGGTAATATGCGCGGTTTAAGGGTTAAATTGTATTGTATGGCATGACAATAAATATTCAGTACACTTTCAACAATTCTAATGCTATCAGAAAGTCATGGTCAGATCTTAGATCTTCATCTTCATTTAGGACCTCTAATAATTGTTTATGCAATAATACTGTCATGATATAATGTTGTATCATAATACAGTGCATGCATAATGTGTTTTGACTGTATACATAGATAGGTGCTTTATTGAAGCTACTACTGTATAAGCTTAAATTATTTTTTCTTTTTAGGTGTATCATTGGTACAGTTGACTCCATAGAATCTCTGAGAGTAATGCAACGAATTCATAATATGATAAGCAACAGCACCCTGGATGTTGGGCCTAATATGCGAGAAATATTTTTCCCTCCACCATACACTGGAACAAGACCAAGGCATGTATGATTTGTGTAGCACACATGCTTAACTAAAATGACTATAAACGTGCAAAACTCCATATAGCATCTTGTTGTCATTATAGCATCCAGTACTCGTGATACTACACTTCATAGCCTGAAGTATTTCTAAATTATCTTCATGTAATTTTGACTTGTGTGATGTAATAGATTCAATATGTGTTGTCACATCTGATACATATATAGCAACCTCTTGCTACATTTGGTGTACTTGTGTATTAGTAAATTAGGCATCTTGTTAGAGAGTAGTATCAGAGAAAAAGAGTAGATTGCCTAACATGTAGCTTACTTTTCAGGTTTGTTATGATCCGCTGTGATTTGAACAGCAAGTGGGAAATTGTTGGAGTTGTTCAAAAGAAAGGACCAATGAAGACTTCTAATCACCCCGAGCAAAAGGCAAAATCGAGCATGACACAAAAACCTTCATCATTTATTCCCCAAGTTATTGATTTAGAAGAAGAAGAGAAGCAGAAGGAGCTGCAGAGGACAGACAAACCTGATGTTGTCATTCTGCCTTCAGAGGCAGATGGACCTGATGCAGGTTCTGAATCATCTTCAGAGAGAGATAGTGGGGCATGGGAAGGCAGCTTGCCTCTTATAGCAAGTGTCCATAGTGCTTCAGACTCTAACATGGCTGAGCTGATTGGATCTCCAGAAAGAATTTGTGACTCAGTAGACAAATTGCCATTATGTGAAAGCTCACTGTCATTTAAACAACCCTCTACAACAAAATCTATTCCTGACTTGGTTCCAATTTCTACAGGCTCAGTAGAAGAATTAAATACTGATATATCTCAAGGACAGGAAATTGTGAAGTCTCAGGGTACTTTGCCAGTAAGTGGAATAAGAATTAATCTTCAGCAGCAGAGTGATCAACAGCTTTATTTTGTACCAACAGCACTAAAAACTTCAACGAAGACTACAAGTACATTACCTGCACAAGCAACCTCGTCTCCAGGCATGAGAACATTTAAGCTAAATCAGAGTAGTGGGCGAGTATTTGGAGATTCTCCCAGTGAAAATCTGTTGTCATTCTGCCATTCTTTAGCATCTCCAGTACTTTCTCCTCAAAGCTCTCAGTCAACTGTATTGGATTCTGGTTCTTCAGGAAAGCTACCTCTAATAACAAAGAAAGTGAATTCGGGTTCCTCTACTTATTCATTATCTGCCACAGAAAGTAATACTCCATTTAAAGATGACTCGTGCAGCAATGCACCAAAGGTAAATGATGGTCTAGTTCCAAGCAGAAGAGTTTTGTCACCAGTCGTGCCATTAGGTACAGCTGTGCGTGCAGCTATGCAGACAAAAATTGGGGATGGTATTGCTGTAAATCAAAATGTAACAGCTTCATCAACACCAAGCTCAAAAATGTTGTACATCCCAGTAAGTTCTGGGTGCTTGTCAAAAATGGTATTTGTACCAACAGTTAGTGGCGGGCCATCACCACGGATGATGTTGCTACCCACTATCCCTAGTAGTAGTGGTGGAATAGACAACAGCAAGATGAAAATGGTCCTAATGCCATCAGCTCAGGACAACAGTAAAATGATTCTTCTTCCAGCAACTACAGACACTGGAGAAGCCCTTACACCTAATGTGCCAAGTTCAAGTGGGTCTAGTGAAAATGACTCAAAGAAGATGTTAGTCCTCCCTTCTAATGTTTTAGGTAACTTAATTGCAAGACCACCATCAAATATTGATCAGAGATCAAAGATTTTGCTTCCAAGACCAACAATTCTCAATGATACACCGTCTTTTCAGTCTACTTGTACAGGTACTCTTCTTGTACCCATTAAAAGTACTGGAACCTTACCACTTAAGTCGTTTCAAGTTGATGAAGTTACTTCAGTAGAAAAAGATGAAGATAATATTGCAGGTCCAGAACTAAGTAAAGAGAGTAGTGATCCAGATAACTCTGATGATGTTGTTGTGATAGGACCAGCAACTAACAGTCTCACCATCACTCGTGTTAGAACTGCATCTGAATCGACATTCCAACGACCAGAATTAAACTCGGGGACCACATGCACATCACAATCGCTATTGATAGTGCCAGCACCTCCAGTTTCCAGCAGTGGTAAAGCAGAAACTAATGTTGTGTCTTCTGTAATAACTGTTTCAAGTACGATGCCTGGAAACACACCACTTCAGAAAGATTCTGGTACACACAGGCCACCAAGTAATATTTTACACAAACAAACTGAAGGTAACCCTTCAAATTCCTCAGAGGATATGGTTATTGTCAAAACATCTCTGAATTCACTTCAGCTGAATGCTTTACTTCAAAGTACACACAAAGAGTTGCTTAAAACTAAAGATGATTGCTCTGTTATTAGTCCCGATAAAACTTTAGATTCAAAAGAGGTGCCAAACAAGGAAGAAGCATTATCTGTGGATAAGTGTAGTAAAGATCATTCAAAAGTGTCAGTGCCAAATGCAAGCTCTGTTGTAGCTACTGAACAAAAAACTATTGATGAAATAGAGGAAGTTGGGAGTAAACAAGTACAAATAAAAAAAGGTGGTTACCATTGGAGTGCAGTGGATCTTTCTCTCAACTTCAAAAGTGTTAAGCTGGAATGGCTGCTTGGTACCATTAGGAAAAATGTGTTAATGAATATTTATCGAATGTCACTTAAAACACATTCTCCAGTTACGTTGAGTGTAAAAAATGGCACGTCGACTTCTATGCTGTATGGCTTAGCAAGAGGAGGTTATGCTAAAAAAGAAGGAGACCCTCAACTGCCAATTCTTATTTTGGGTTCTGTTGTATCAGCTGTCATGAGTTCATCTTCTACACCTGATGCTGTTCTTTTTCAAGTTAATGCTATTAAATACTTTATTAGGGAAAATACTGGAGAACTTTCATCATACACCTATGATGTAAGTGGAGACTTTTTAGTAAAACTAGCATCCAAGAAGAGAGGACATGGTGGAGAAATGATAGGTATTGGTGAAAAGGTGCCAATACAGAAAATGAGAGAATTAAGCAACATTGTAGATAATTCTTGTAATGAGACAAGGAAAACTGATACTGGGAATGTAGAAGAAAAATGTACTTCGCCAATAAAGTCTAAAGTGCAAGACTGCAATACATGTAGCTGCACTGCTGCTGGAGATTTTTTATGTATGGGCCATAGTGCTTCACAATTAAAGGTGAAAGATCCTACAGCATTTGAAATTACGTCCAATAGACCTCAGTCACTAAATCCTGAGCAGTCTTGCACCCTTGTGCAAGAAGCTACTGTTTCATCAGAGCATACTTTACCCCAAGAATTCCAACCAGTTAGAGAGAGTAATGTGAAGTCTTCGGCAGACGTTGTGCAACTTGAGTGTTCATCAGTGCCAAAATCTGCATGCAGTCATCCTCCTATATCAGTGAGCCCACACCTTAAACAATGCCCACCAAAAATCTCTGCACTTGAATCATCAACTTCAACAATGAGGTCAAGCTTAGATCAAAATTCTTCACAAACATCTACTGGTACTCAATGCTCTAAAGATGATTTTATTCCCCAAAGTGAAAAAACTGAAGGTGGCCAATCCCATGAGATCAGCGGCGAAGGAAAAGTAACATCCATGCAGGTTAACTCTGCACTTAACAATGAAGAAATGAATGATAATAAATCATACTCTCTGAAATATAATGACACTCCTGAAAAGAGCCTGTCGGATAGTCCTACAAATATTATAGGTATCAAAGAACTTGAGGTTCAGGCAACTTCGAATTGCCTTGCTGAAGGTAGTGAAGCAGCTAAGGGACAAGACATCGACAGCGAAATTGAGGATGTTGACATTATGGGTGACTGTGATACAGATGTTTCAATGTCTTTATTGTTGAGGAATCAGGTCACAGATCAGTCTATGCAAGGTATGCAACATTCAGTTCTATCCTTTTTTGTGAAATGTACAGTTTCACACAAATTATTTTGAAAATACAAATTTGAATTTGCCTTAACAAATTTATAATGTGTATATATCAGATATATTACAGTACTTTAGAATAACATTGCATGTCATGTTTGTTTGACAGGAAAAGTAGCAAACACTAGTCAAGCCAAGACCCCTGGAGAGGTAGCCAGATATCTTTTAAAAGGAAGATAAAAAGAAAGTTAGGTAAGTTCATTTTAAATTTTTATTCATTACTCTTCATTTGCCATTGTAACTTAGGTTAGAATGTCTTGCTATCTCATACAGTCTAGGTAAGAATGTCTTGCTATCTCATACAGTTTTAAGTTTTATTTAGGTCTGAAATATTCACTTTCTGAGCTATTCACATTGTGTTACCTCTGTGATGTAATATTCTATGTGCCCTCGGAACAAGGATTGTTACTGGCAGGTGGTTGACATTGTTGGAATTTGTACTAGTGACAACTCTGTAAGGTAATAAAAGTTGCTATGGGGCTAATGGAGATGAGCTCACCATTTAGGAATGGGATCATATTCCAGGGACCTGCCCGAAACGCTACGCGTATTAGTGGCTGTACAAGAATGTAACAACTCTTGTATATATCTCAAAAAAAAAAAAATGATCAGCAGTAGGTACATTCCATGTGAATTCAAAGCCATCTCAGCTCTCCAATCTGTAACTGCCCCTCTGCCTACTTGATAACCAAGTACCCACATTATAGTCCTCAGGTCCTTCAGAACTAATAGTTTTCCAAACTTTTTAAGGGATAAGTTAAGAACCTGAGATTGAAGCTAAGTAAACTTGTTCATCAGTTGACCTAAAAATTTGTGTATTCAAGCTTCTGAAATTATATGATGTATTTCAGACACTGCCTTTTCAAGTTTTGAGCGACCCTGCCCACGTTCCAAGAAACGATTGCTGAATTCTATGGTAAGGCTGCGCTTTAATATTGGTGGGCTATAGGGGAAACAGTAACATGGGCATGATGTAGTGGAGTCCCAGTTAATTGAAACTGATTTATCCAAAAGTTCAGATAAAACAGAGGAAAATTAATTGAGAAATTTCCTAAATATCCCCCCCAAAATTTATTTGTTGGGAATCTTTCCTTGGGAAGCCCCTTGTGGCTCCCTGAAGCTACTATAGCTGGCATAGTGCCAACTATATCAGAATAAGTGCCATCAGTCATGGGGTTCTGTTTGGTCTATCAGGTACCCTAAGCCAGAACCTAGTCCCCTCAGAGAGGCACAGAGCACTGGCACTTATGATATAATTTCTGAGACATTGTTTTTGGGGCCCTCTTGCATTTGGTTGTCGGGTCTGGGAGCTTCATGCTCTTTTCTAGAGGCTCAGTTTCTGCTTTTTTGACCCTGTTGGGCACTTTGTTTGTAACCGACTCCTTTTCTGGCAAAGAATGAATTGGTTGGCGTCCCGGAAGAGTCCTTTTCTTATTGTTGCATCATGTGCTGTCTGTTGGTGGCTGTCTACCTCTATCTTCATCCCACAAATTTTGCTTGGGTGGATGATTTTTGGGTTGATCCCATTTCATTGGTTTCCTGTTCTAAGGTTTGTGTTTCTCAGGCTGTTCGCAGTGTTGCTAAGTCTAGCTCACCTGTGGTCTACCCACGTGCTGATGATTGGAAGTATGGTCCCCATTAGGCCTATGGGACTCCAGTGCTACTGTGACATAGTAGATGGCACCATCTCAGTGTAGAGCTTAAGGGAGGAACTGGGGCTTGCCCAGAAATTGTTTCTGGCTATAGTTATCTGCTGCAGTTGTATTTCATGGTTCTAAAATCACACAATACCTTCAAATGAATCTCAAAATGGATGAAGGAAGCCCATCACTAAGTAACAGGTCTTGAACAAAGGTGGTAGGTGCAACAAAAGCAGTGGTAGAACTCTGAAATCAAACCACAATGAAGGTAATGACAAACAATTTCAGAAAAGATATATCTGGGTTCTTGGCCTTATCAACCAACATCAGGAACCTTTGTTCAATACCTGTATCCTGGTACTGGACTCCCATTATTTCTTTGAGGCTTCACTGCAGGGTATTGTGTGGGTTTCTATTCTATTTGTTTTCTTTAATGAAACCAAGGGCCACACTGGCATTCTTTGTCTGTGGGTACAGATATTTGCTAGCACATGCAGAGTTCATACTTTTTGCAACTGGGTTTCCTCCTTGGGTTGGCAAGTGTTTCAAGGCTCACCTATGATCTGAGGAAATAGGCTACTAACTACCTACTTCTTAGCCATGGCTTATTTGGACATCAGTATCAATGAATTCTGGAGATCGAACCAAACCTTTGCAGTGAGATATTTCCCAGTCCTTTTATGGCCTCGCAGTATTACTTTCCTCTGGGTCAATCCTCCACCGTCAGACTTTGGAGTCTGGAGGAAAGAAGCCTCAGGAAATCCTTGTGTGTTCAGAAGAACTCCAGGTTGCAATCCTTATACCATGTCATGGCATATTCGCTAGAAGCGTGTGCGTGGGAACGCCCACTGCATAAGTTTGAACCCTCATCACTGCTCCTATGGATTTTCTCATTGATGCAGTCACGTTAGTGTGATTACTCTCTAAGTCTGGAGGCTTTGTTGCACTTCATCTTTGACTTCATCGTCCCCCACTCTCCAGCTGTCTTTACTTATATTCTTTGCAGTTCATGGGGAGTTTGCTATAGAAATATCCAAGTGCCTTAAGATCAAAAATAGAAAATTAAGCATGTTGATATGTTCATTGGGTATTGTCGTTTCTACCCTTTTCTCTTCCTTACCAAGTGAATATGTATTTTCAGAAATAAAAGTGGGATACCTGATACTGTACCTCAGACCCTGTTATAGTGTTAATGGTATCATCTGGTGGAAGATATGAGAGAGTCTGTTCTGTTAACGTGATGTTTGCAGAACGATAATTGGCAGTCATTGTACCTGTAGTTTTTTCTCCTGGGGAGAGTTATAGGGTTGATTTGTTCCTTTCTATCATAGTGAGCTGGCACTCTCACTGCTGGCTTGTATTTGACTAGCCCTATCCTTGTAGCTCTTGTTTTTCAGTTCCAGAAGCCATTTAGTTGCATGACTGCACGTTTTCCAGTTTGATGATGTGCTTCTTAAGATAAGGGCACCATACAACTGCTGCATATTCAATCTTTGGTCTCAATGGTCGTGAACAATTTCTTTAGTATTGTACTGTAATTTGCTATCCATATATTTTAAAGCAATTCTTAAATTGGAACTCTGTCTTTATCAGAATTCTCGAAAGCTTTTTTTTACATAATTTGTAGGTTGTGTAGGGCCTATTTTCTTCTTTTCAACATTACATAACAGGCATTTATTCACATTAAATTCCATTTGCCAAGTGTTGCTGTATATACTTACTTTGTCTAGAACTTCTTGAAGGGCGTGACAATCATCTAAGCTTATCTTCCCTAGTATGTTAGCATCATCAGCAAACATGCTCATATAACTCTATAGTCCTTCTGGTAGATTGTTCATGTAGACAGTGAACATTACTGGTACAAGAACATTGGAGTACTTGTACTCCACTCGTGACATTTCTCCAATATAGTGCATTGCCTCTGATTACTGCCCACATTTTTTTACCAGAAAATTTTTCATCCATGTTAGAGGCCTACCTGTCACTCCTCCAGTATGTCCCAGTTTCCAGAACAACCTCTTATGTGAGATTGTCAAAAGTTTTTTTCTGGGGTGGGGGAGCCCCTTCGGCTCCCAAGAGCTTACTAGGCTGATATGCTAATGTCAGACTTTGGCATCAATCATGTGTATGGAGTTCTATGGCCCAACTGGGGACCACGAGCCAGAACCTGGCCCCCTCAGGGAAGGGAAGCAATGGTCTATAGAAACCCCAATGTGGTTGGGAGCATTCTATGTCTGCCATCGACCAGGTCAGGCACCCAGAAAGGTAAGCATCCCAAAACAAACCCCTATTCTGGTGAAAATATTGCTACCAAAAGCTAAACAAGTGGATAGAACTCCCCTAAAAGAAATGAGCAAACGATAATGACTTCACCCATTGCCGTTCCGCTGTCTGCGCTGCTCCCCCCTCCCCAGGAGGGGAATGGGGGAGCCCCAGACCCCTCATGCTGGTTGTCCACCCTTCAGTACTCAGGCTGATGCTAGAGGCAGAGGTCGTGTGCTTGGCTCCTGCGTTTCCAGCATTGTGCTTTGAGTGTGGTGGCTGTCTTCTAGGGGTTGCGAGAGCCAGGAGTTATTCTACAGTACTTGGGCTGCACGCGCCTAGGGTTATCATTCCTAGGTGCCCTTAACAGCTTGTACTGCCCTTTAGAGCTTGGGGCCACCTTCCACAAATTCCTCGGGGCCTGCCTCTGTAAGGACGTCTTACTGCTCAGTTTTTCGGCTGCCCTGTGGGTGCTTGGGGGTTTTGTCTTCCTTGTTTACTTTAGGGTAAGAGGCAGTTTGCACTTGTGGGACGTGGGGTACTGCACAGCTTGTTGTCACCATTCACAGCGGCTGGCTCTGTTCCTTGAGGTACGTTGTCCTCTTGCGGGATTTTGTTTTTCTTTTTATTTTTGCCTTGTGGGGGGGGGGGGTCTTGCTTGCCCCATTTGTGCCTGACCTGTGCACTGTTCTCTACTGGTGGTCTTGAGGTTATCTTGAGGTTATCTTGAGATGATTTCAGGGCTTTTTAGTGTCCCCGCGGCCCGGTCCTCGACCAGGCCTCCACCCCCAGGAAGCAGCCCGTGACAGCTGACTAACACCCAGGTATCTATTTTACTGCTAGGTAACAGGGGCATAGGGTGAAAGAAACTCTGCCCATTGTTTCTCGCCGGCGCCTGGGATCGAACCCAGGACCACAGGATCACAAGTCCAGCGTGCTGTCCGCTCGGCCGACCGGCTCCCTGCTAGGTCCCTGTGAGTGTACATGTCCCTGGGGTTCAGCTTTTAGATTGTTGTTTGGTACTTGTGGGTGCCGGTTAACAGTACCCTGCCTGGGATTACCTGAGCGTGAGTCCCTGTAGGTAAACGCTCAGGACCCTGGGAATCCCCAAGGGGGTGCGGGGTCCTATGGTTGTGTCCCCGGAGTCCCCCCTCGCTTCGTGCGAGTTCGAGGGTTTCCCGGTTCCCTTGACTCAGGGTGACCCACATGGTTTTTATCTCCGTCATGCTGCCTGTTGGGTCGGGGACATTTTCGACCCGGAGTCCTGTGAGTTCTGTGTCGTGCAGGTGACTCAATTTACCCAGTCTTATGATGATCTTCTACAGGTACAGGCGGCGCAGGTGTTGCATGTGCATTTTAGGCTGTTGCAACGTGCTAGGTTGGTTGCTCACCCAGATGCCCCGAGGCTGCCCCGTTTTGCTTATTGGGACCTGGACTTTGGTCCGGGTCGGACCCAAGAACCGAAGGGGCTCCCCCCAGAAAACCAGCGTTGAATGTAATGAAATTCCATTTTCTGGGTGCGACCTGGAGACTCCCTGGCATCCCTCCCTCCCTCCCTCTGGCCAATGGTTTTTCACATGTTTTGACATCAAGCCTCAGAACTGAAGGGTGGATTGCCAGCGTGAGGGGTTTGGGGCTCCCCCATCCCCCCTCCCGGGGAGGGAGGAGCTGGGTAGACAGAGGCGCGACGACGTGTGATGTCATAATCGTTTGCTCGTTTCTTTTAGGGGAGTTCTATCCACTTGTTTGACTTTTGGTATCAATATTTTCACAAGAATAGGGGTTTGTTTTGGAATGCATACCTTTCTGGGTGCCTGACCCGGTTGATGGCAGACATAGAATGCTTCCAACCACACAGGGGTTTCTATAGGCCATTGCTCCCCTTGCCTCTTCTGGGGGGACCAGGTTCTGGATCGTGGCCCCCAGTAGGCCCGTAGAATTCCATATACATGACTGATGCCAAAGTCTGACATTAGCATATCAGCCTAGTAAGCTCTGGGGAGCCTCCGGGTCTCACCCAGAAAATGGCATTTCATTACATTCAACACTGTTTTTTTTTCCATATAAATGCAGTCAACCCAACCATCTCTTTTTCTCCAAAACCTCTGGGGCTATTATCATAGAAACTAAGTAGATTTGTTACACAGGGTCTTCCTGATCAATAACCGTACTGTCTGCTATTGTATTATTTTTTCCAGGGGTTCTACTGATTTGCTTTAATTATTTGTGCAATATTTTGACTGCTGCAGAGACATGCCCAGAAGTGAGCATTTCACTGCACTCTATTCTTTATGTCTAATACTGTATTAACCCACTTTTGAAATTACTCAGACAAGGGTTGCTATGTCTTCAAGCACCCTTGAAGACGAGTTACCTGAAACATTGGCTTATGAAGTTGAGCAAACAAAAAATGTTGAAGCATCATCTTGTGATCCATCTACCCGGCTACCATCACACCTCGCGCATTTACGGCATCTTCCTCTGAAAAATAAATAAGTATTGTACAAGATGAGGAACCTAAGCCCGGACCTTCCTCCAGTAAGGCACCAATGAAGACGCAGTTTAATTTATTACAAGGAAAGTCAAATTAGGAAAAAAAGTGGTTCGATTAAAAAACGGGTAAGACCACCTTAGCAGTACTGTAGAGTAGAAACATTGCACAAAGAAATCACATTAACATGATGCACCAATAAGAAACCAGTAGGTGCCATGTGGAGGATTCACAATGATCTAGGCACTCCCAAGCAGACCCTTAGACCACTACACAACAACATAGTCGACTGATTCCATTAGGGTTGCTATAGGCTTCAGTGTGTAATCCTCAGGAACCCTAGAGGATTCAGTTGAATCCTAGGTTGCATTGCTGTTGACCATGTCGTGATGTGGTCTAAGGCATAGCTTGGGAGTGCCTAGATTATTGGTTTAAAATCCTCTTCATGGCTCCTGGTTTTCTCATAGAAACTTTGAAATATTGTATTATATTTGTCTTATTTAAACTACAGTTCTTAGTGCTGAAATAAATAAAATTTGTTATATGTATACTAGTGTTTTACAGAAATATTTGCTGTTTTAGGAAGTGAAGTATGTTGATGTGGAGGGTGGCAATGAACAACGCTGTGCTTTGGTTCACAATGAGCTAGAAAGAATGCGAAGACGAGTGATACGCCATCTATTTACCAATCTCCAACACTGCATTGCATCTTTACCATGCAGTCCTTTAGTGGGTGAAACAGTTTCCCAACCCAAAATTGCCATCTTAAATGCAGTAAGTTATCAACAAAATGTTTCAACATTACAGCTGGCATATATTAGATTCACAAAAGGTGACATGCATGGCTGTGTATGGATGTTAGGTGCTGATTCTGCACGAGTAGGAATATTCAAGATTTTTGAACAGAAGAAATTAACAATTGAGATCCATGTATGATGTGGAGAATAAAATTGTGAAAATAGAATGGAATGATGTGGCTTGCAAAACTGTAATTTATAAGATTGAGATAAGAGTAGGCCCATTGAGATGGTTAAGTTGTATTAAATGAATGGATGAAGATAATGGTCTACTATGTGGATTCAAGTGAAGTTGAGGGAGGAGGAGGAGGAGGGGAAAGTTCAAGTGTGAACAAGTGTGAGGATATTGGAATTGAATGAGAATTGGACACAAGTATGAGCAGGTGTGAGGGGTGGAGGAAGTGTGGGTTGAATGAGAGCAGCACACAAAAAGTGCTGGGCAACAAGTTAAGTTGGAATAAATTTCTGAGTGGAGGTGAAAATTTGATACATTTTTAAACAGCAGCTGAAAAGAAATACTGTACTTATAGCCTAATACTGTAGTGTGATAGTGCTAAGCTTATATAATGTTTTGTGGTTTGGAAACTATGGTGAATGTGTGGTTGTCTATTTGTATCTTTGATTTGATCTTTTCCAAATTTCTCGTTTGCTCCTTGGTAATTCCTCCCAACACTGGCGAAGAGAGAGAGAATGAGAAAGAGGAGAGAGAGAGAGGAAGAGAGACATCGTCGTCTCGTCGTTTGCCTGGTGGGGGTCTGCCTGGTGTGGTTATAGGACCACTTAAAATATTTTGGTGGCCCTCCACTAGGCCCTCGAGATTGCACATGTCGCAGGAGTTTCAGTGTTTTGATCTTTCACTTGGTAATTGGGTTTAACCTGTTAGCGACACTTTGCCCAGGCTTCCTGTAGCAGTCAGCCCTGGAAAATCCTGTCGGGGCTCGGTGGACCTATGGATGCGTCTTCCAAGTTTCATCTCGCCTTGTGCGAGTTTGGAACTCGCCTCAAGTGAGTTTGGGATGTTGGCCTTGTGCAGCTGCACATGTAGGTTCCCACCCTTTCGGCATTTTAGGTAGCTGAAGACTTGCTCGCCCAGGGACATTTGGCTTCGGTCTTGCACTTCTTTTCCCTTCTCGAGAGGTCCTAGGACTGGCTTAAGGAGGATGTGGGGGGCGTTGGGTGCCGGACCTTTGTCTGCGGCGCTGGCCTCAGCATCTAGGGCGTGTCTAGTGTGATGCTGCACTGTTGAAGTTGTTTGTGCCAATTCTCAAGGAGGTTGTGTCTATTCTTTGCTTCTTGCCACATGTGCCAGCAGACTGTGCTTGCTCTATCTTTGGAATCCTATTGGGCCCTGGCTCTTAGGTTTTCGTTGCTTTTTTTGTCCGTTGCTGATTTGCGGAGACTACTGTCATGCAGTTTCTGCAGGCGGCTTCATCTAGTTGTTGTCTTATGTTGAACTTGTTGGTTCTCCAGGGTGGTCGTTCTCGGCCTTCTTGGAAGGGTCGTGCCAGGGCTCTGGGTTCCACAGGTTGGAGTGGGCCATTGGTGCCAGTTTCTGAGCCAGCGCTTTCTTCGGAGCCGGCATCGTCTGGTCAGTGCAACGATCACTCTGCTCATCAGCCGGGTTCTCGTAAGGGACATCAGCCCTTTCGCTGGTTGTTGACGGGGCAATTGGGGGAAGGCTCGCTCTGTTTGCGTACACCTGGTCCCACAATTCGTTGGCATTTAGTGTCGTATCCTCAAGCCTGTGGTGGTGTTTGTCGGCTCCTTCTTCAGGGGGTTCGGGGCTAGTGAGGCAGGCTTCTTTCCCTGTGCTCGGTCGGGTCATCTTGGAGTGGGTGCACTTGGACGTGGTCAAAACGACCCCATCCCACAGGTGGGTTTCCAATGCTGAAACGGGACTGGACTTGTCATGTTTGAACCCCTGGATTCCTTGCCCCTCCTTTCGGATGACCACTCTGTCTCAGGTCCAGCTTCTGTTCGAGCCGCGTGCCTGGATGGTGTCCTCAGGGACACGTATTGGCACATTCCCATTCATCCAGGGTTCAGGGACTGGTTAAGTGTCATGGTGGAGCTTATGGCTTTCGTTGCTTTCTTTTTGGCTTGAATCTGGCAACTCGCGTATTCACGCATCTTACCTAGGTCGTGGTGACCAGTTTGCGTCTGCTAGGGGTTTGGGTTTTGGGCTCCCAGCCGGTTTGTTTGTCTGCTTGCCAGGAGTGTGGTTCTTTCCCAGCTTGTCGGGTTCGGGTTCCTGGTGAACTGGAGGAAGTCCCATTGTGTTCTGTCCCAGGTTCGGACCTAGCTGGGTCTTGTTTGGGATTCTCAAACCGCTTCAGTGTCTCTCCCTCCGGAGGTATTGCTGCGGCTGCAATCCCACCTTCAGCTGTTTCTGGAAGGGGAGGGTCCCTGGTTGCTCCACAATTATTCAAGCAGTTGTGCAGGAATCTGAACTTCGCCGTGCTGGGTTGGGTTTGGCTTCAACATCCGATCTGGTTCCTTCTGGGACGCCCCTTCTGACTCTCTCGCTATTGCTGGGTTCAACCTCTGGGGGCCTTGCGTCGGTTGTTGCATCACTGGCTTCCTCTTCGGGTTTTTCGGGGGTTCAGTGCCTTGGCACCTACCTGAACCCTCGCTCGATGTGTTCACGGATGTGTCGTGTCTTGGATGGGGCCTTGCGTCGGTTGTTGCATCACTGGCTTCCTCTTCGGGTTTTTCGGGGGTTCAGTGCCTTGGCACCTACCTGAACCCTCGCTCGATGTGTTCACGGATGTGTCGTGTCATGGATGGGGTTTTGTGACCATTGCTTACCAGGCTGGCCAGGGGTGATGGGGGTTTATACATCTGTGAGGTTCACAGCACAGTGCGGGAGTTTGCGGCAGTCTGGCTGTGACTTCAGAGAGTTCAGGTCGCCCACGGATCGATGATCTGACTCCATTCGGACTGCTCCATGGTGATTCATTGCCTGAACCTAGGGGGTTTGATGTGATCCTTGGCTCTTTGGGGCTGATCGCTTCAGGGGGGACTCGTCTGCTGAGTTCTCGGGGTTTGACTCTCCAGGCCATTCATGTCTGGGGAGTGTCCAGTGTCTTGGCGGACGGCCTGTCCCAGTTCGTTCCCCTGTCCACGAAGTGGACGGTCAACGTCGACTCTTTCAGTTGGCTCCGACCTCTTCGCGTCGGCGTGCTCAAAGCATCTTCCAATATATGTGTGGTGTCCTTCCCCAACCACGAGGCCATTGAGATCAACGTCTTCCGGCAGGACTGGTGGGGGGAGGGGGATTCCTGTACCTCTTCCCCCCTGTTCAGCTGTTGCTTCAGGTTCTGGCTCGCTTGGAGATTTACCAGGGGCGTGTAGTACTTTTGGCCCCGTGGTGGCCGGCCCAGCCGTGGTTTCTGGCGCTGCTTGCCCGGTGTCCGAACCAGGAGATTTTTCCGTGGCTTTGCCTCTTTCAACAGATTGATCCGGTCCGTTACGAGACTGGTTCGCTCTTCTCCTCGAGTCTTTGCATTTGGTATTTTTTACTCGAGTTTCTCACCACTTGTATGGTGGTCAGGTGGCTTCCTTGATGGTGTCCCACCTGCGGGTTTCGTCTTGGCGGGCAGTATGAAGTTTCCTGGCGGTCCTTCTGTTGCCTATTGACTCTTCGTCATTGTACTTTGCTTGCGGTTTGGGTGGTGGTGTCCTTTCTTTCGTGGTTGTTCCAGGACCATCATCTTATGCCCAATACTGTCGCCTCATATCATGCAGCGCTGGCAAAGTCACTGCAACCTGCTTTCGGTATAGAGGTCACTTCTGCGCTGTATCGCTAGCTGTCTCGTGCGTTGTTCACCTCCGGCCTGCTCATGCGCCGCCTGAGCTGTCCTGGTCTTTGGACAGAGTGCTCTCCTACCTCTCTTCTCCTCGGTTTGTTGTGGCCCCTTCGATTCAGGATTGTTTTTCTAAGGCTCTTTTCCTGTTGGCATTGGCCTCTGGGGGTCAGGTTGCGGAGCTTCGTGATCTTCGGCACAGGGGTTTCTGCTCTTTTGGTCATGGTGATAGGTTTGTTCATTTGCTGCTGTCTCCTTCTTTTCTGGCGAAGATTGAGACTGCTGCTTTCCGGAGGGGTCCTTGGGTTGTTGATGCTTGGTTGGTCAGGCCGGGGGTGCGTCATGTGTTGTGTCCGGTTGCGGCCCTTCGCCGTTATTTGCGCGCCACGGCTTCTGTGTCTGGGGATGCACTTTGGGTTGATCTGGTTTCCCTTCTTCCATGTTCCAGGGTTTGGGTCTCCGACGACACTTTGGGTCGTCTGCAGGGTTATTTGGTCTCGCCAGCTACAGTCTATCCCCGTGCCCACGACGTTCGTAAGTTTGCTGCTCTTGCTGCTGTCTACTGTAACATGTCCTGGGCTGATTTTTGGGTGCATGGTTTTTGGCAGTTGAACAGCGTCCTGTCTGCGCCCTACCTGGCCAATGTTTCTGGGCCTAGTCGGGCCTGTGTCGCTTTGGGTCGGTGGTTGCAGCCAGTTATCTTGACTTCACATTAAAGGGCGAGTGCCGACTGCCTCCCGGGTAAGTCTCTTGTTTTCGTCATTTGGTAAGTAGCTCTGGGGAGCCGAAGGGGCTTCCCCCAGAAAACCAGCATTGAATGAGTTCTGTCCACTTGTTTGACTTTAAGTAGTAATTTCAACCAGAATATGGATTTGTTTTGGGATGCTTATCTTTCTGAGTGCCTGACCCGGTTGATGGCACATAGAATGCTCCAAATCTCATGTGCAATTCTATAGGCTATTGCTCCTCATGCCTCTGAGGGGGGGCCAGGTTCTGACTCATGGTCCCCGGTAGGCCTAAGAACTCCATTCACACTGACTGATGCCAAAGTCTAATACTGTATATCCATATCAGCCTGGATAGCTTCGGGGAGGCTCCGGGTCTAACCTAGAAAATGGCGATTCATTACATTCAACGCTGTTTTTTTAATAATATATCTTGAGCTGCAACCCATCCTCCTGTTTAGATAGTACCTGTTATGATGATCATCAATAGCCATAATTTGTACATTCTTAGCTTTTAGATAGTAGTACTGTATACTGACTTGTAAAAAATTCTTTAAAATAAATTAAGCTAAAACACAAATATTCCTAGGTCTAGTATAGCACATGCATGTACTATGTTAGGCCTCAGATATTGTGTATTAAGCCTAGTGAGGTTAGGATAGGTTAGTTTAATTTGTCAAAGCATCACAAGTAAAAAAAAAAATTGCTTTCCGATCTGTCCAACTCAGTAGCTCCGATTTCTACTTTATAATTTCATTGTACGTGTGGCATATACTATATACTATGGTCCTCATTGTTACTCTTAAGTACTACCAAAACAGGAGGATGGGTTGTAGGCTGATATTTGGGTGCTGGGGTTTTGACAGTCGAACAGGGTCTTGGTGGCCAGGTATCTTGTGAACGTTGCTGGTCCTCAGCGGCCTTGTGTGGCCTTGGGTCATGTTTTGCGGCTGTTGTCCTTTCTTCGTCTTGATACCTGTGGTGCTTCCTTCTCCCTGGTGAGTGCCCTTTCTTCCTTCTCCATGGGTAGATAGCTTCAGAGAGCCTCAAGGGGCTTCCTCCAGAAAACCAGCATTGAAATTAAACGAAATGCCAATTCCTCCTGGGTGAGGCCTTGTGGCTCTCCAACACCCTCCCTTCCCCAGGGTGTCGGGGTGGTTTCCATTATCATAAGAACTGGTTGTGGAGCAACCAGCTGACCTGGTCTGCCTCCCTCCTACCCCAGATGGGGGGTGGGAGGCAGTCCTCCCCCTTTGTTAGGGAGAGTTCTTTAAGCTTTTTTGAGGCTGTGGTATGGTTTTTAACCAAGAAGTGGTCTATTTTGTTTCACTGACTTTCTGGGTACCTTCCCTTGGTGCTGACAGACATGAATAAATTTCATAAAAGTTTTCATATTGCCACTGCTCCCTGCACCTTTGAGGGGGCCAGGTTTTGGTAGACTAATAGGCACCCCGTGACTGATGGCACCTAGTAGTTTGGACCTCTTATCAGTGTACACTAGTAGGTTCAGGGAGACTTCGGAGCTGACCAAGAAATTGCCATTTCATTACATTCAACACTGAATATTTTTACCTGAAAGCAATGGTCATGAATAGTGTTGTTGTGGAAAGGAAGCCTTTAGTTTGTATTCCATGGACAAGTTTTGAGTTTTCAATAGTTATAACATGATATTTATTCAGTATGATTTATTCTTAATTCAAATAAAATTAATGTGTGTCTAATACCTATAAACAAATTTTTTCAGGCATCAAAAGTTTGTGAAAATCTCAGAACAGAAGAAATTAAACTCTGGGCTGAGGAGGAGAGGATAAGAAAAGACAGAAGCTCATTAATAAAGAAGTTGGCAACTGTTATATCTGGTAAGACTACATCTTGGTTCTATCTCTCTTGTATTGTTAATTATTTATCATTTCCAAAGAATTTTTTCTACAGATTTGCTGAAGTTCATTTCCCATACAAGAGACTTTTCTGGGGAGCCCCTTGTGGCTCTGAGCCAACTATATCTGATATAGTGCCAGGCTACAAGGTGCCATTTGTCCCAGAATTCTATTTGGCTTACTGGGTACCATGAGCTAGAACCTGGCCCCATCAGAGAGGTGCAGCCTTTGCTGGCTGCTGCATCGCCAGCTTCCTCTTAGGCTTTACGGATTTCGGTTCCTTGGCGCCTTCCTCTGCTCTCTGCTTGATGTCTTCACAAATGCCTCAACTCTGAGTTGGAGCTTTGTGACCAGTGCTCGCCAAGCTGGCCAGTACATTTCAGGAGTTTATGGCCATGTGGCATGCGCTGTGGAGGATTCAGCTTTCCCCTGAGCTCTGTGCTCCGGCTCCATTCAAGAAGCTTTTCCCCCATGGTTCATTTTCTCAACTGGGTAGGTTCTTTTCAGTCCCTGTCTCTTTGAAACTGGGCACTTCAAGTAGCTCAGGGTTTGGCTCTTTGCTGTTGATGTTCTGGGAGTGTTCAGGACTTTTGCAGACTGTTTGTCACGGTTCTGTCCTGTTTCCAGAGAATGGACTGTCGATGCTGCCTCCTTTCTTTGGCTTTGCGATATGTACAAGCACCTGGATGTGGACATCTTTGCATCAATGTAGAATTGGTGACTTTGTACTTAGCTTTCTTTCCCGGTTGCTAGGCCCTCACTGTAGATGCCTTTGGCTGGACTGGTTGAGGTAGAGACTTCTGTACCTCTTTCCCATAGTCCGGCTGTTGTGCCGAGTCCTGGCCAGGTTGGAGTCTTACCATTGGAAAGTGATTCTTCTGGTTCCTTGGTGACTGGCTCAGTCTTAATTTCAGGTGATGCTTGCTCAATGTCCGAATCTGGGCATTTTTTCCACACCTCAGTCTCTTATCAGAAGGTGAGTGAGACTCGGAGGCTCCCCGGCATCCCTCCCTTCCTCCGGTCGACAGTTTTTCGCGTTTTTGACATCCAGCCTCAGAACTGATGGTGGATAGCCGGTGTGGTAGGTCTGGGGCTCCCCTTTCCTCCTCCCGGGGAGGGGGGTGCTGTGCAGACAGCAGTGCAGCGACGTGTGATGTCATGATCATTTGTTCGTTTCTTTTTGGGAAGTTCTTTCCACCTGTTCGGCTTGTGGTAGCAATTTTCATCAGAATAGGGGTTTGTTTTGGGATGCTTACTTTTCTGGGTGCCTGACCCGGTCAATGGCAGACATAGAATGCTTCTAACCACACGGGGGTTTCTATAGGCCATTGTTCCCCATGCCTCTCTGAGGAGGCCAGGTTCTGGCTCGTGGTCCCCGGTAGGTCCATAGAACTCCATACACATGACTGATGCCAAAGTCTGACATTAGCATATCAGCCTCGATAAGCTCCGGGGAGCCTCTGGGTCTTACCCAGAAATTGGCATTTCATTACATTCAACGCTGGTTTTTTTCCTTTCTCTGTGGGTAGATAGTTTCAGGTAGCCACAAGGGTCTCCACTCAGAAAATGTGTTAAATGTAACAAAAGTACATTTCTGGGTGAGTCCCAGTGGCTCCCTGACACCACTACCCCAGGGTGTTGGGGGTGTTAACATCATCATAGAACTGTAGGTGGAGCAGCTGGCTGACCTGGGCTGCCTCCCTCTCCCCCCCAAACGGGTGGGGTGAATGAGCTAGCGCTAGTTTCGTAAAATTTCTACCGTTTGTTTATTTTGTTTGGGGAATTCTTTTTGGAGGCTACAGTCTTGCTCAGACCAGGCAGAGGTCTGCTTTATTTCACTGCACCATATTCTGCGTGCCTTTCCAGGCGATGGCAGATTTGAATGGATTCGAATTTAATCTTACAGTAATAGCCATCGCCCCCTGCAACTCTCTGAGGGGACGAGGTTCTCACCTGTGGTCTCCAGTAGTCAAAAATAGAACTCCATGACTGATGGCAGCTAGTAGTTTACACTATATCAGATATAGTAGCTTCAGGGATCCATTAGGGCTCACCCAGAAATGGCTGTTTCAATACATTTAATGCAGATTTTTTCTTTAGTTATACTCTTACTGCAGTACTAGTTACATGAAACATTCAAACAGTGTATTGTCTTTTATCCTAATTCATCAATAAAATAAAGAATTCTTCAGTTTTAATGATTCACTTGAACCTGATTGTTGGGAATTGAAAAAATAAATGGCTTGCAGTTGTTATCTAGTTTTTATTTTGTGTGCATAATTTGTCACTTTTTTATTCTTTTCAGACACACCTGAAGAAGAGAGGCTGAGATGGAGACAGTGGGTTCACAACCACATGCAAAATCCCACAGCAAAGCAAGTGAGTACTGTTTAAGGATACCTGTGCCTGTACTGTATTCTTGGTTAGAATAACTTGTTTCCAGTCTAGTTTACCTCAGCTGCTACCTTTGCCAGACCCAAAATTTACTCTTGGACACTGCTTATCTATCAGGCTCTAGTTGACCTTCACCCCACTGTGGCTAGTAACTTTACAAATAGTCATGTCACAAAGACAGTGGTGTTACAGTAAAATGACTAAGAGCAGTGGCTTAGGCCAGATGGAATGCCATGAATATATAAGTAAAAAAAAAAAGTAAAAACTAATTAAAATAAAACTGTTATGTTGACTTCTTCACTGTGTGGTAAATGCAGGATAAATTACAGGAAATGGAAAAATTTAAATACTTCAATATGAACAAATTAACTTTAACAAACTGAATAAAAATAGCTCCTCTAAGACTTTGCTTACAGTGTGCAAAATATAAAAAACAGTCAAACAGACAAATTAACATTATGGTAGAGAACAAGAAATAAATGGTGCTGAAAATACCAAGTACAAAACCGTATAAATCTATCACCACGTTATATGTGGTGTTATATGACAAATGATAAAGCGTTATATGACAAAGAGTGCTGGGAAGACGGGACACCACGAGCGTAGCTCATCCTGTAACTACACTTAGGTAATTACACTTGGGTAATTACCACACAGGGTAATGTGAGAGCAGGTTCAACAGTTATGAGCTCTAGGAGTATTCTGACTTGCTGTGGCAGGCTGGCTCCTATATATACAGGAGTTTGGTCGTGTAGGTGGTGTTGGTGAAGCGATAATTGGGAGCAGGCAGGTAGAAACGAGCAATCTCCTTGTTAACCAGCCAGTGGGGTGACTCCCAGAATGCCAGGTGCATCGGGGTCACGGGTACTGAGGTAGGTAGAGTGGTACTGGCTAGGCTAGACACAACTCTTGAGAACATGTTGTTGTTGAACAGGCAATGAAGGGATAGGCTCAATCTCCTTGCCTAGGGAGATGCTTGTGACAGTGGAAAAAGGTTATCTCATGCCACAACAGGAGTGAATTAACTGGCAGCTCATTCCCACCCTGTAGAGTAGTGACCAAATTAGTAAAGTTGACTGGTTGTTTCTTTCGACTTTTTTCTGCACTTGGATTCCCATACTTTAGTGTTCACTTTATGCTGTGGTTTGTGTCCACATTCCATCCACTGTATGTGATAGGTCTTGGTTATTGTATTCCAAGTGTACACCAATTAAGACTGGGATGCCAACATAGGGTGCTGTATCTCATTGAGATACAGCACACAATTTCTGGGGAGTCCGTTGTGGCTCCCTGAAGCTATCTTACCGACATGGCTCCTAACGAGTTAGTTTCATTGAATTCCTTGCTGTGTGTGAATTGTTCTCAGAGTTCTTTGACAGTTTTGAGTGCTTCATTTTCTGTGAATCCTCCAGTTATCTGTAAAACTGCACCGACTTTCAAGAGACTACTTCTGATGAGGTGGATGATTGTTACCTGCTCCCTATGCTTCCGTGAGGGGGCCAGGTTCTGGCTCTAGTTCCCAGTAGGCCAACCAGAATTTCTGTGACTGATGTTACTCTTTAGTATGTAGCAATCTCAGCAAGGTAACATCAGGAAGCCACTGGTTGGCTTCCCCAGAAAACTAAATGATTTTTATTGTTTCTTCTGAAACCTTGATATAATTGTTAATTCATGAATATGACTCTGGGCCTTAGCACACATTTTTGACCCTGTTTAGTATTTAATTCAGCATTGTGGAAAGTTTCATTGTGTTTCAGCAAAACATTAATCAGTATTTAAAGACTCATTCAAGATCTTGTGATACCTCATTTAAATTTATTTAATGCATACATTGTATATCAGTATATCAGTCAAGTATTGAGGATGAAGGTAAAACTAATTTTGCTGATACATTATTCATTTATCATGAAATCTTTTACAAAGATTTTTCCTTCCACAGGCATTTGAGAAGCAGTGGAAACCTTTAGAGCTCGAGAAAGAGATAATTAGTATATCATCTGGAGTAAGTCTTAAATAAATTATTTATATATTTTTATCAATGAGTGTTTTAAGGCCTTTGTTTTCAACAAGAGGTAGTGAGTTCTTACAAAGTCTTTCTTGATATTAAAGTTACTTATCAAACCCACAAATTGGCATTTCATTACATTCAGTGCTTGTTTGTTTTTACAAATGATGAAAAGTATAATGACAAGCATCTGCTTATCTTCATTTTTGTGAGACAGTATTGCCTGATTGATGAAGTACTTCTCTAGCTATTAACGTTAACAGAAATAAATAGCGTTTTATTCATTTTGTTTACGGCGTGCAGAATGGCCCCTAGAGTGAGGTTTGCCAGCATGCATGCATGCTGGCATATATATATATATATATATATATATATATATATATATATATATATATATATATATATATATATATATATATGTATGTATGTATGTATATATATATATATATTATATATATATATATATATATATATATATATATATATATATATATATATTTTTTTTTTTTTTTTTTTTTTGCTTTATTGTGTATTTAAAGGTTACAAAACATACAAGACAAATGCCTAAAGGTTATGGATCTCTTGAAGCTCCTCCGCTTCCGGACAGGAACCGAGGACGCAGCATTTCCCCTCTGGATCGCCACACTGAGGCGCTGAAACAAAAAACTGCAAGCCCTTGGGTCTCTGGTGACGTCAATGAGCTTGGAACCCAATTCCTTGAGAAATCCCAAGGCACTCTTGCCCCAGGGGCCATGCGTCTCAGATGCTATGGGAACAAAGAGGTATTGACCTGCCAGTCGCCTGTATTTGAGAGATTTTGCTGTTTCCCTGTGGTTGGCCGCCCCACCTGCTTGATCAGCTCCGAAGTGTACATAGGTGTCAGCCAGGGTGGATACACATGTGTAGTCCCACACCAACTGTCTACCCTCCTTCCATGAGTATATGGTGATGCCATCAGGGCGAAGTGCGGGGAAATCCGGGTTTTGGGCCCCTAGGATGCGAGGTTCTCTCTCCGCTGGGCACTTAGCTGAGACGAGGCTTCTCTTGATGATGTCATTGACCTCGTTGTGTCTTGCATGCCAGCCCTTTGTGCTTCCGCAATGCAACCCATGCAGTCCGTATTGGTCTGCTTCCACCCTGTTGCAAATACACTTGTATTCAGTGTGAATTGGGGCACCAAGGCGGAGGGCCACTGCTACACGAAGGGATTCTGGATCTAGGCGTGTGCCCATTGCTGACATGGGTACTGC
>WNGS01113158.1:35659957-35684787 GCA_020271785.1 Procambarus virginalis | reverse complement strand
ACACATATATATATTATATATATAAGTATCCACTCAATTTAACAGCCTATATGGGGCTGTACCCTGGTCGTTATTTCTGGAGCTCCGTTATTTCCGAAGTTAAGTCGGGTTGGGTAATTTTTCAAGTAACATTCAGGTAGGATATATTTTATACTGTATAACTAAAATTAAATAAAGTTCTTTGTATAATTGCGTTCCAATTTAGTGCCACGCCTACGATTAAGCCAGCTGGTGGCTGCTGCATGGATGATGTGTGAACACAGTCTGATCAAGTCCAGATGGGTGAGAAAAAATTGGTTTATTCCTTTGTATGGCAAAATATTTCATGTATCAATCAGTCATTGTTAATATTTTCTCAATAAAATTTTAGAGATGTGTTTTGTTTTACCCTGAACAGTGCAGGTAATGTATTTTTAATGTTCTGACAACAGGCTGTGGCGGCCACGCCATAACAATGGCTATCGAGCCTTGTCACTGAGAGTTAGCCAAGACGAAATATTTTGAGCTCACCTTTTTTCTGTTAATGATAGAATATACATTTGCAGAGGTTAATATGTAGGTTTTGTTGAAAAAAAACAACGAATATGTTGAAATACTATAATAAATTGGTAAATTGACTTACTTTTAATGAAGCTGAAGATTACGAAGCTGTGAAGATTACGTCATCCTATGCAGCGCTTGTTTTATATTGTTCAGTAGTGTATACAGGGTACATACAGTATGTACACTTATTTTCAGGCATTCACTTCACACAACAGCTAGCCTTACTACTATTTCACACGAGTTCTAATTCTAGTTCACAATTGAAAATTATTTCTACTGTATATTTATACTGTACAGTATCTTTTTGTCAAGGCTTAAATAATCATAACACTTACAATACTGTATTGATAATTACTTGCTTACAATACTGTACTCTATCAACACTTTTACACTAATTTATATGCCTTTCAATGATATTTTATATCGTTAGTGGAGGCTTCACGAATTTTGATGGGAATTCAGCATCAGCGGGTGCAACATGGCTTGCAGAGCATTCGTATATCTTGAGGTTATCTTGAGATGATTTCGGGGCTTTAGTGTCCCCGCGGCCCGGTCCTCGACCAGGCCTCCACCCCCAGGAAGCAGCCCGTGACAGCTGACTAACACCCAGGTACCTATTTACTGCTAGGTAACAGGGGCATAGGGTGAAAGAAACTGCCCATTGTTTCTCGCCGGCACCTTGGATCGAACCCAGGACAACAGGATCACAAGTACAGCGTGCTATCCGCTCGGCCGACCGGCTCCCCGTTGCTGGCGGATGCTCCATGACTTGTCGATGGGAATTCAGCATCGGCGGGTGCAGCATATCTTGCAGAGTATTCGTTACCGGTGGAGGCTGCACAACTTATCGATGGGAATTCAGCATCGGCGGGTGCAGCATAGCTTGCAGAGCATTCGTTGCCGGCGGAGGCTGCACAACTTGTCAATGGGAATTCAGCATCGGCGGGTGCACCATAGCTTGTAGGGCACTCATTGCCAGCGGATGCTGCATGACTTGTTGAATTCTCAGTGGGTGCTTTCACGAATCAGTAGTGTATACAGGGTACATACAGTATGTACACTTATTTTCAGGCATTCACTTCACACACAGCTAGCCTTACTACTAATTCACATGAGTTCTAATTCTAGTTCACAATTGAAAATTATTTCTACTGTATATTTATACTGTACAGTATCTTTTTGTCAAGGCTTAAATAATCATAACACTTACAATACTGTATTGATAATTACTTGCTTACAATACTGTACTCTATCAACACTTTTTACACTAATTTATATGCCTTTCAATCATATTTTATATCGTTAGTGGAGGCTACACGACTTTTGATGGGAATTCAGCATCAGCGGGTTGCAACATGGCTTGCAGAGCATTCGTTATATCTTGAGGTTATCTTGAGATGATTTCGGGGCTTTAGTGTCCCCGCGGCCCGGTCCTCGACCAGGCCTCCACCCCCAGGAAGCAGCCCGTGACAGCTGACTAACACCCAGGTACCTATTTGCTGCTAGGTAACAGGGGCATAGGTGAAGAAAGTGCCCATTGTTTCTCGCCGGCACCTGGGATCGAACCCAGGACCACAGGATCACAGGATCACAAGTACAGCGTGCTATCCGCTCGGCCGACCGGCTTCCCCGTTGCTGGCGGATGCTCCATGACTTGTCGATGGGAATTCAGCATCGGCGGGTGCAGCATAGCTTGCAGAGCATTCGTTGCCGGCGGAGGCTGCACAACTTGTCAATGGGAATTCAGCATCGGCGGGTGCACCATAGCTTGTAGGGCACTCATTGCCAGCGGATGCTGCATGACTTGTTGAATTCCCAGTGGGTGCTTTCACGAACCGTTGAAATCATGAATTTATCTATTTTTGTCTGAATCTGATTTTCTCTGGCTAACATTCTGAGACATTGCTCTCAGCCGCGCGAGTTCACAGTAAGCAGTGCGGTCACACGGCCAGGCGCAGTACATTCTTGGTCCGTGGGAAAAAAATAACTATTGCCTATACTATAAAAGGTATTTAATAAGAAAACAAAGAATTTTGCTTAATAACAATTGTTTTAAAATATTTTATTAATAATAATTTAGAATTTTCTTCATAAAACTGAATCATTTTAAAAGAAAGTTAAGATTTAATATACCACTCTGGATGATCGTGGTCGGTGGCCTGGTTGTCATGTGAGGGGCTGCCGATGCCAAAACAAACCCAATACCGACCGTCGGTAATATCGACCACCAGACCGGTATACGAGGCTCCAGATACCGATCTCCCAAACCGGTCGTTATTACCGGCAGATCGGTATAAAAGAGGCCGTTAAATTGAGTGGTGCATTAATGCCATTTTTTTTGGTGGCCTCAGTAGCTTCCCTGTACATTGGCTCTAGTACCACAGAAGTTCACCCAAAATGACCAGACTTGTGGACTTGCACAGGCCTACCAAACAGTAGGACCAAAATTTGGTGTGCTCATAGAGACAAGGGGAACATGATCCGAGATCGACCCAGAACTTAGTAAAACACGGTTCAGGGTTGAGAAAGTGATCTCAGACTCCATGTGTTGTACTGTAGTTTGAGAAAGTTATTTAAGTCTTTGATGCCATGGTGTTTAGCTTGTTACATTCTTTGAATAGGTAAGTTCTGCATTAAATTTTGGGGAGTATCAAAATTTAGATCAAGCTCCTTTACTCTTTTACCATGCTTAGTAGTACAGCAATTGAGAAGTTATTTTAAGGATTTTGTAATTAGGAGATTTGTCACTTGAATTACCAGCTTTTTTTTTTTTTTATTTTAATCGATGAATAATGTACCCTTTTTAACATTTACAGGAATCGAGCTTTGATATGGATTTAGATGAAGGGAGCCCCCTGCCAGCACCAGCACACCCACGTACTACTGCAGATGGATCCACAACACCTGTACCCGTTTGCAACTGGTAAAAAGTAAAGACACACATGGGGTACATAAAGAGAGAAAGATAAAAAAGAAGCTTGGTAGACCTCATAAAATAGTTGTGGACACTAGGTGCCAAAGTGTGAACATGACACCTGAAGCAACTTCCTCTATTCCAACAAGCATATTACTTATGGCTGGCACTAGTTCACGAGGAAGGAAGATTGTCCGCAAAGAAGATATGAATTTTGTATCATAGTAGTAGAGAAGACTATAATTCCAAAATGTTACAATATATGTAAATTTCATGGCAATATAACTTTTGTCAAAAGTATCTTATTATTTGGTCTACAGTGGGCACTAAAAACTTAATATTTTGAAGTGATAAGGTTGTTGTGATTGAATTATCAAATTCAGTACCTGTAATTATTTCCATATCTTGTTAATGTATTTTTTAGGTGCATTTTAAAGTGCTCCTTATTCTTGCATTAATGGCTTGAATGGGTAGACTTTGATAGGTTTATTGGCTGCTACGGGAACATGTTTATAAGGCAGGATGTATAGAATATTAAGATGTACAGTGTATATAACTTATGTATATAATATTAAATACCAAAGAGATTGTAAATAAATATGTGCATGTAACAGCTGATCTTTACTGTGATGTAATTATTTAAAGCAGGGTCAGGATTGTTTCATAAATTATATGACCCTCAATCGTGCAATAGCATTATTTCTATAATTAAGACTTTTAATTCCTTAACTGTATAGTTATGAATTCCTAACTGGTGTTTGTATCTTTCAAATAAATTTTGAACGAAGTAAACTCAAATGGTCACCCAGTGTCCTTTATGAGGATTTTTATGATAGATGTGTTGCCAAGAAGGAAAAGGAGTAAAAAGCATGCCCAATTTGACTTGGGGTGTTTGTGTCGAGTCAGTTGTAAAAACTCTTCTGTTAGTGTGGTGGTTCGTGTGGCCTAGCACCTGCTTCATGTCATTATACTGGGGGTGTTGAGGAGATACTGAGCAATTACTTTCTTATATTATCAGACTAAAACAGGAAAATAAAATAATATTGTTTCCATGCGATTTTGAAAGCTGTACATACCTGTAATGTTGGTATAATTGTGCAGAGAATATTTGGAGCACTATTTGTTGGATATCTAATTTTACAACATATAAATATGCAACGTAACAATAGTCACCTGATGACTTAATATATGCCACCTGCTTAAAATAGCATGGTAGGTCGGAAAACAAGAATGGAAAAAAATAGTCATGTACATTACTATTGTTTCCTATTCTTTTAGGGCTTATAATTACTTCAGTGCTCCACTCTCCATTTCTCTGATGTAGTATGAAATCTATTTTGCCAATGTATTATTGTTTTTAATATAATAGATATATTTTGCCCTCGGGAGATTTCTCTCCACCTTTCTATTAGTTGCTTTATTTATTGGAGTAGACTTTATTTAATGTTAAATTGCATTCATGTCAAGTACAAAGTGAAATTGAAGCCAATTGTATACCACAGCTTTCATTTAGTAAAAAAAAATTCTTCAATCTGTTATTTGTCGTGACTATGTTCCAAATTGCAGTCTGGTAAAGCGTGAATAATCACTGATGGAGCTATATCAAATTTAGAATGTTGAGAACATTTTGCCTGTTAAATGCAGGCAAAATAAGAGGTTGAAATTTAGTCGACACTGCATATTTCTATGACAGTCTCTCATTTTTTCTGAAGGGGTCGAATGATAGCTATTGTCACTAGTCACACCAGCCCTTGCAAGTCCTTAATAGCCTACCAGAGGTCAAAGTGTGACCATCCCCTTTAGAGGTGTAGGGGATTCATGATTTTCACTATATGACCCTGCAGACAGTCCACCCAGGTGCTAGGTCATATACTTCATTGATCCTGTTAATAACTGGCCATGGCCAGGTGGCAGCACTATGAGAATGGGAAGAGAAACTATTGTAAGAAAGAACCAAGCCCTATGCTTCTGGCATTATTACAACTGTAATTGTAATGCATTATTACAAGACTCAGACATTAGGGTAAAAACAATCCATACAAAGCTATTATTACTGTATTACTGTTTAGCAAATTACAACCCTAATTAGAATCCATGAACTGGATTTCAGTTAAAATGAATATGGTTTTGGGCAGTGGTTTTGGTTGTGGAGATAATACCTTCACCATCCTGCTCTCCTCGTCAACATCCAAACTGTAAAGTTCAGAAAAAATCAATTATTAACTACAGTATGTACTTCTGAAGAAAACATGGCTTAATAAATTTTCACCATAGACTTTCATTAATGTATCCATGGATAACAAATGATTCAAATTCTTGCAAATCTATCAGAAGTATAATGTGCCCTGCACACCCCAAAAGTGGGCCGAGCACACATTTGTCCTATCCCTCCATCTTGTTCTTGGTTGTGCTTTTAAGCAATTATATGACTATTATAAAGTAAACTAATGTAATGTAAGCAATTTTTTCACCAGACTCTTCAAATTCTAAAGTTACCAAAGAATTATATCCCCCAAAAATAATTTCTTGATTCTTTTTACTTACACACAGATAAATCCAGCAACATTGGAGGTCAAAAGATCCTCAGGTTCAGTTGCCAGACTGACAGCCAGCATATGGTGTTTCAGCTTTACACCTGTTAAAAAATATTAATAACATGAGCATTATAATTAATATAAAAGGTAAATAACTTCTTGTTGTTGTTATAGATTCAGCTACTTTGAACATGCAGTTCCAAGTAGCACATGCTATGGTGAGCCCATAGTGGACTTAAGGGTAAATAACTGTGCTGGTAATGCAATACACCCCTGTACTGTAATTGAAAATATCTCTGACCAAGGCAACCAGCCAGTAATGACATTCAAACACACATACTGACTAGTGGCTTTGAACCATTTTATTTATTTTTATATTTTGTGCAATCATCGATTGACAAAATACTTGTCTTTTTTTTAAGTTTTAATGCATTATTAATTTTGAACAAACTAAAATTCATAAGAACATAGAATGAAGGTAACTGCAGAAGGCTTATTGACCCATACGAGGCCGCTCCTCATATATCATGCAGGAGGAACTTCCTGCGGTTAAGACAGTCAAGAGACATGACCCAATGCAATGGGAAGAAGAACTGAACTCAAATAAGGACGGATCCATAATGGAGGCGGAATCCTGCATACCTCTCGCAGGAGGTATGCAAGCAAGAGCCTCCCGGGGGAAGATACGAGAAGCAGAAAACCTCCGGAAGGACAAGGATGAAGAACTCGAGGAAGCTCGGAACTGAACCTGGGGAGGAGCCGAACTCAAAATCATACAAGGAAGGGGGGGTGAGAAAATCCCTCCCCCTGCAACAACAAGCCCCATGAAGAGGGTACTAACACCCAAGCAGGGTCAAAGAGGGCCCAAGACCCCCAGGTCGACTCCTCCCCAGCCTGGGGATCCCCCAAGTTGGGATCTGGGGCAGAGCAGTCCTTCATACCCTCCACCCCCTGAAGAAAAGGCAGAGTCCAGGGGAAAGGCTGAAAAAAGGGGGCCTGCTGGTGGGACCCAGAAGCCTTGGCAGGAGGAACCGGCTCAAATGCCTCCATCCCCAACCCGACTGGGGCAGCCCCCAAAACTGCCAGTCTGATTACCAACTAAACCCTGTTCTGACTCCCTCAGACGTTTGGGAGCCAGAAGGAGGGGGGGGGGGGAGATGCAGGATGAACAACAGGGAAAGAACCAGGGAGTGCAGACTGAACCAAGGTCGAAGCAACTAATGCCCCCAGGCATTATAGCCCCCCCCCCTGGACTTGGGGTCCCTATAACCAAAGCAGGGCATCTGGGTGGGAAACCAATCTAGTGCATTGCAGCAACCTAAACCTAGCATGCAACGCGGATGCTGCCTGTACCCCTAACAGTAATGTCATCAGAATAGTACGTGAGAACAAGTAGAGAACATGACTCGCGAGGCTCCGAGTCAAAGGTGTCTTTGACTCGGAGGAGGAAAAAATGCCTTCCGGAGGTTTTCTGCCTCATATCCCCCCATAAGAGGTTCGGGAGGCTCTTGCTGCACACCTCCTGCGAGACCTGGATTCCGCCTCCGTTATGGATCCATCCTTATTTGAGTTCGGTTCTTCTTCCCATTGCATTAGGGCCTGACAGCTGAGTGGACAGCGCTTCGGATTCGTAGCCCTGAGGTCCCTGGTTCGATCCCTGGTGGAGGTGGAGACAAATGGGCAGAGTTTCTTTCACCCTGATGCCCCTGTTACCTAGCAGTAAATAGAGTTAAACAGCTGCTACAGGCTGCTTCCTGGGGGTGTGTAACAAAAAGGAGGCCTGGTCGAGGACCAAGCTGCGGGGACGCTAAGCCCCGAAATCATCTCAAGATAACCTCAAGCTAAGAAGATATGATCCAACAGGCAGAATGACAGAAGCAAAAGAGGTGACTGTCACCCTGAGACAAGGGCACACAGCAACCTTCGAACCCCCACAAGACGGACTGGAACTTTAAAGACGCATCTACCGAGCCCCAACAGGATTTTCCAGGGTCTGTAGGCTAACTGCTACGGTAAGCCCGGGCAAGGTGTTGCTAACCAGTTGAGACCCAAAGCTAACAAGGGCAAGATCAAAACACTGAAACCCCTGTGATGTGTACAATCACAGAACTTTAGTAGAGGGCTACCAAAATATTATAAGTGGAATGATAGCCACACCAGGCAAAAAAAAACAATAACAGGAACTGGCCACCGAGTAGGTAGGCAGCACAACACCTTGATGCCCCAACCAGCACCATACCACTCACTACCCAAGGCCAAACAAGGGCCATGAAACCCCAGCTGGCCCCAAGGGCAGGGTAAATGCTGAGCAACAAAAACCCCTACGGAAATGGTTATCCCGAATACACCAGGGAAGGGAAGGGAACCCTAACATGCAAGGACAGTATTCACAGGGCATCTAGGGAAGGAAGCCCCCTAAGAGCATGCAACCCCGGCATTGATGAGGAACACCTGGTCACCACACAACACTGCAGAGCTCGCCACGAAGACAAAACACTGCCTTGGAAATCGAGGCCAGAGAAGATCTCCACCCCAGAACACATTAACTAACGAACTGGAGTGCTGGGTAGCCAGTGTAGGGAGGTCTCGGGTTCCCCCCTCACCCTCTTGGGAGGGGAGGGCTGCACGGACGAGTGGCGCAGCTGTGGAGTGTGATGTTTGCTTGTTTCCTTGGGATTGGAGGGAGTTCTACCTCTCTTTTTCGGTTTTTAGTTGTAATTTTCTTACACTGTGGGGTTTGTTTTGTTATGCCTACCTTTCTGGGAGCCTAACCCCACTCGAAGGCAAATAAAGAAAACCCCCAACCACAGGGAAGTTTTCCAGGGCCATTGCTCCCTGCAACCTCTCTGAGCGGGGCCAGGTTCTGGCTCGTGGTCCCTGGTAGGTCGAACTCCTTAGACTAATGTCCCAATCTAATATATGACACATTAGCCCGATAGCTCCAGGGAGCTGAAGGGGCTCCCCACAGAAAGGCGACGAAAACTTAAAGAGCCAGAGCCCCAAGCGGATTTCAAGGAGAGCGAGAGTTCGGCCTGCCGGAACACAAGGTGAGAAGCAAAGAACAGAGACACCGCCTCTCTGAGAATCGGCGCAAACAACTTCAACAGTGCAGCTGACGCCTGAGCCGTTGAGGCCAGTGCACTAGATGAAGGCCCGGCACTCAACGCCTCCCCATCCTCCTCAAGCTAATCTGAAGACAACTCGAGAAGGGAAAAGAAGCACAAGACCAAAGCTAAGTGATCTCGAGGGCCAACATCCCGGCGAAGCACAGGGACGAACAAGCATGCTTAACCACCGTGCTGTGCCGAGTTTATTGTGAAATTCCTCGTGCGCATGAAATAAAGTGTTGAAAAAAATTCTTTTTTTCTTCATAAAATGATAAATTCCCTTCCCTGAACATGTCTTATGTAAAAATAAATACCAAATTCCACTTACTTTGGCTGTGGGGACGTGGACACAGTGTGCTGTGACGTCATCAGGGGCTGGATGCCCATGCGTGAAAGTCCCAGACACGGTCGCGCGGACCCTTCAAGCACCTGGCCTGGTAGCCTGGTGGATAGCTTGCAGGACTCGTAATTCTGTAGCGCTGGTTCGATTCCCGCACCAGGCAGAAACAAATGAGCAAAGTTTCTTTCACCCTGAATGCCCCTGTTGGAGCCGGTCGGCCGAGCGGACAGCACACTGGACTTGTGATCCTGTGGTTCCAGGTTTGATCCCGGGCGCCGGCGAGAAACAATGGGCAGAGTTTCTTTCCCCCTATGCCCCTGTTATCTAGCAGTAAAATAGGTACCTGGGTGTTAGTCAGCTGTCACGGGCTGCTTCCTGGGGGTGGAGGCCTGGTCGAGGACCGGGCCGCGGGGACACTAAAAATCCCCGAAATCATCTCAAGATAAGCATGTGTTGCCACAAATATATTTTCAATTATTTGTTCTATGTTTTTCCATTGCGGTTTTATTTGTTTGTTTTTTTATCGTATATGATGCATATTTGTGTTCTTTACAATATGTATACAGTAGAACGTTCATAATGTTCCATGGAACTGTGATACATGTGTCAGTAATGTGTTCACAATAAAGGTTATTGTGAACACATATTACTTTTAATATTACTTGTTAAAAATTCACTAAAATTACAATATGTACAGTTTCACACACTATTTACACAATAACACACTGTATTACACACTCAGTACTTCGGAAGTGAGTAATAATCAACGAAGTAGTCCATGGTGCACAGAGTGACTTCGCTCTCGGTACACCAGGTACAGAGACATTTTTGCTTCCTGTTTCTTCGTTCTGTGTGCTTGCAAATAATGCACTCATGTACACCCATGGCTTTAGTACTTGTAGGTTGTATGTAGCCAAGCTTGTAAAGCATAAGGTAGTATTGAAAAGATTATAGGAAAAGATAAATTTGTAAGGTAGTCTTGAAAGGTTGCTTTGTAAGGTCTCACACAGGAAGAGATTCAGCTAGCCTCAAAGAGTGTCCGTCAGTCAGAAAGAGATTCAGCTAGACTCAAAGAGTGTCCATCAGTCAGGAAGAGATTCAACTATTCTTGAAAATATCAAATGGAAAACACCGTCATGGAGGCTGCTAAAACTGTTCATCTATGCTACTTGTATGAGATGCATCATCACTTAATGCAGAAAATGATTCATCTATGTATCATCTATATAAATTGGAGATAGCATGGGTGGGCAAGGGTGGTTCTCAGAGGTAGAACTGGATACACTCGCTGTAGGTGCTGTATCACTTGCATCCGACCTTTGTGTTAGGTCCTTATTGCACCTAGCTTCACCAATATTGTGACCCTTATGTTCTTCAAACAATAAAGTTTGAATTTCACCGACAGAACGCGATCTTTCAACACCACGTTGGACAGGTGTTTGGGAGCCAGAGGTGCATGCGCCACCCATGGTTGCTCACTCAGTACTAACCCAGCCAGCAGCCCTAGGGCATTCTGGGATTTTTTTCAATATGGCTGCCTCTCACTGGAGTCGGTTACTGCAGTTTCCCGCCGACCGAGAATACTTGGTTGGCGCAGTTAAGTGGTTAAGGTGCTGAAACTTGCCCCCCCCCCCCAGGTACACCTGCAGAAAGGTAGCAGTCTCCCGCCATTCGAGCGTGCGGGTCCGACAAAACCCATACACATCCCCTGTGAAAAGAATTGGCAGTGACCTCATAACACATATGGGGGGGGGGGGGTAAGAAAATCCCTCCCCCCTGCAATAACAAACGCCGTGAAGAGGGCACCAAAACCAAAGCGAGATCAAAGGGAGCCCAAATCCCCCTGGTCAACTCCTCCCCGCCCGGGATCCTCCAAACCAGGACCCAGGGCAGATCTGTCCTCAACCCCTGAATAAAAGGCAAAGTCCAGGGAAAAGACAGGAAAAAAGGGGGTCTGCTGGTAGGACTTGAAGCCTCTGCAGGAGGAACAGGCTCGAATGCCTCCGTCCCCAACTTGAATGGGGTGGCCCCCAAAGCAGTCCGAGCCTCATCACCAACTAAACCCCGCCCCGACTCTGAAACCCTCAGATGTTTTGGAGCTGGGAGCAGGTCGAACAACACCAACTGGGCAAGGACTAGGGAGTGTGGACTGAACCAAAGTCGAAGCGACCAATGCCCCCAAGTCCAGGTCCCTATAACCAAAACGGGGCAGCCTTGAGGCAACCGAGTGGGCAACCAACCTAGCGCATTGCAGCAACCTAAACCGAGCATGCACAGCAGGTGCTGCCTGTACCCGAACCTCAGTGTGTATAGAATTGGTAAATTGGAGCATGAGCAGAGAACACGTCTTGCAAGACTCTGGGTCAAAGGTGTAGTTGACCCAACAGGCAGCATAACGAAGGCAAAACTGATGAGTCACCTGGAGACAAGGGCACAGAACAACTTTGAAACTCGCATGAGGCAAGCTGGAACTCGGAAGACGCATCCATCGGTCCACCGAGCCCCGACAGTGTTTTCCAGGGCCCGTAGGCTGACTGCTATGAGAAAACCCAGGTAAGTTGCTGCAAAGCCAGTTAAACCCAAGAGCTAACAAAGGGGGAATGAGCTAGAACACTGATCCCCTGCAACATGTACAGTCACAGGGGCCTAGAGGAAGAAGAACGGAACCCTTGAAAGTTTTCTTGCCCCTTGTTTCCTGGAGAGTTTGGGAAACTCTGCCTCCCTGTTCGGTCTTCAGCTGCAATTTTCTTACCAAGTGGGGTTTGTTTTGTTATGCCTACTTTTCTGGGTGCCTAACCCTGGTCAATGGCAGACAAGGAATATCCCCAACCACAGAGAGGTTTTCTAGAGGGCATTGCTACCTGTGCCTCTCTGAGGAGACCAGGTTCTGTCTCTTGGTCCCCAGTAGGCTGAACTCTCACTGACTAATGCCCTAGACTAATATATCGCATATCAGTCCGATAGCTCCAGGGGAGCCGAAAGAAAAGAATTTATTTCTTCTTCATTCCTGCTCTCATTTAGATGTTTTGCCTCGACCAGGTTCAGTTTCAGCTTCTCTGTCTTCTTTTGAAAGATCTTGTCTTAATGACCAGAATTTCCCTTCGTTATGACTGTAATTTCCTAACATTCCTTAGTACTTCTTCCGTCTGTTTAGGTGCTAAATCCTCATGGGTCGATCTTTCCCTTTTTCGTACCAGCCAATTCTCCTGTAGTCACAGACATTCTCTTTGGCTGTAAGACCTTCAACTAGTCCAACAATTTTATCTACTACTTTTGCTTCTTCTACAGCTCTTGCTGACCTAGATATTATCTCATTTTCTTTGCAACCCAAAATTAATAGGGACTTACTTCGATCGACTGTGTTTTTGCATCAATTTCGGGTTTGATGCCAGTTCCTTTCTGCTCCGGGCTAATGTTTATTTTATTCTGGTTGCTGCAGTTCCTGGCTTCCTTTACTGCTTCTATTTTTTCCTTCTCCCTGGTCACTTGTGCATAGGTGAGTTGCATATCCTTCTTGCACTCTTCTATTCCCTGTGTAACATCTTCCATCTGTAATGACATAAGCTGTTTTTTCTGCTGGATTTCCCTACCTACCCCATTGTAGTCATTTATGTTTAGATTTACTTAAACTTCTTCAAAAGCTATTTTCAAGAGTTTGTCATCTTCTATGGCTTTTCATTTAGTTTCCCATTTATTATTTTCCTTGCACAATTCTTTCACTATCCCTTCAAGATCTGATACTTTGCTACCCAAGTGGTCATTACTTTTTCCTTTACTCTCAATTTACTGATCATTTCTACATGATAATTCACAATAATATCCAATTTTGCTAGCTTGTTGTGTAGATTGCTTACATTATTGCTTTCCTCATTAAATCCACCAAAATCTAGCTCTGTGTTGTTTTTCTTCTTGCCGGCGGCCATCTTAAATTTTGTCGTCTGCACTGTTACACTAAGGCAATTTTTTCTCATCCACTTATTTCACTTTCCCTGCCACATTTGTTTTATCTCACCTATTTTTCAAATACACTACACCTTGATTCCACCTTGATGATTCTTGAGACACCATTCATGGTCATCAACCTGTTCTACAATACTTAGGAATTTGAAATATCCTGGAGCTCCTCTGATGCAGGTTTTGACTCGGGGGCGGCTGCCTGAAGATTAATGCTAATAACTTTGTGCTAGCTTTGAGAAATTTGATCGTTTGTTTTCATTGTTTGAGGAGTTTATTTTTCATTTTCGAGGCTTCGGTCTCGCTGAACCCAGCAGTGATCTGTATTGTTTCACTGACACTTGGAATATCTTCCCAGTGGGGTGGCAGTGTCATATGCTCTCTGTGCCTCTTTGAAGGTGCCAAATTCTGCCTCTGGGCCCCAGTAGGCCAAAAAGAATTCCATGGCTTATGTGACCTAGTATTTGAGAACCAACTTGGTGAGATAGCTTTAGGAAGCCAACAGGAAATGAAAATTTATACTAACCTTTTAATGATATACAGTATAGCAATACATTATTAATGTGACTGATTATCCCCACTGCAAATTCATCAGTTCATAAAAGTTCATGCTGCTAAAAATTGAATGCCAATTCAAATAAAAAAAGATATTAAATACCTTATCTGGGTACAGAATTTGTTTATTACCTGGTTCCACTGGCACAAGTTTAGTCATGTGGTCATCAACTTTCATGTCTGCCGGCATGCAGGAATCTGGTAACGCTGGTGCACCAATCTTGTATATTGTAAGGTGACTCATTTTCACTTCAAAGCTATGTGGGTGATACTTTGTGTGAAGACCATAGTAATACTCACGGATACGATCATCTCGAGCAGAAGCTCTCATGGGCGGGGTTCTCTCAACAACCTGACAAGGAATAATATACTGTACTATATTGGGAAAGAAAACAATGATAACTAGATACACCTTAACAGAAAAACAATTCTGGCACTGAATGTAATGATATGCATTCTGAGGCCTGCCCCTCAGTGGTTCCCTGCCGCTAAAAATAGGTGAACAGGTGTAAAGGTTTCAACAGACGCTTACACCTCCCCGCCATCAGATGGCAACCCCAGCAGTCTGGGTGGTCCAACCAGCAACAACCATACCATAAGTCACATGAGCAACATAAGAATGAAAAACCAAGGCCCTAAAAAGGGAAGGGGCAGTAACTGGGACCCACTAAGCGGCCCACCAGTAAGAGGCCTTTTGTTTTGCTGAGTCGTCGCCGAGCGAAAGTGCTAACATTTTCGCTCAGCGACGACTCAGCACTGAGTCCTCCGTAAATCGGGGGCAAGTCTGGCAAGGACTCAGCATTGAGTCCTCCGTGCGGCAACAGTAGCGGCGTTTTTGGGAAGGTCTTGCTGCGGTTTTGGACATTATATGCATATACTCTTGCAGGGAATTTCATTGTGAATACATTGATACCAAAATGAAAGTCCTATGACCAGAATTGAGGTAACAAAGTTGAAAACAGAATACCCATTTTATTGCTCTTAATTAGTGCTCATGGGGGTAACGCCTGTCACTTTCTCTGTTTGCTGTGAGTGGTACGCTGGGCTTTTGGACTTAATATTTGCATATACGCCTATAGGGAATTCTATTGCGAACACAATGATACCAAAATGAAAGACCTAGGACGAGAATTGAGATGTCTAAAGTGAAGAGAGTGAAGTGAAGGAAGAGCTCTTGCCCGCTCCCGGGTAAGACGCTCTCACTATCTCGCCGGGCTTTTGGGATTTATATTCATTTAGTCCTGTAGAGAATTCTACTGCGAATACATTGATACCAAATTGAAAAACCTAGGATGAGAATTGAGATGGCAAAGTTGAAAAGAATATACACTTTTCATAATGAGAGATGCCTTGGGGTGGCACAGCGCTCTCTTTCTTGTAACCGCGGCCTGTTTTCATCATGTCGGCGGGTGGAGATCGCTGCTGTTTTTTATATTATATGCATATAGTCCTGTTGGGAATTCTATTGCAAACACATTGATACCAAAATGAAAGACCTAGGACGAGAATTGAGTTGACAAAACTGAAAAGAGTGTAAACATTTTATCACTCTTGTGCGCCCCTGGGTAACTTTCTCTCACCTTCACTGTTAGTTGTGGATGGTAAGCCGGGATTTTGGAGTTTATATGCATTTAGTCCTGTAGAGAATTCTATTGTGAAACACACTGATACCACATTGAATATCTTAGGACGAGATTGAGGTGACCACAACGTTCCGGAAAAGATTATACACTTTCAGAATTTACCTCCGCTCTTCCCTCGCGCTCCAGCCGGAACACCCAAACCCACCCAGGGTAGTGCAGGGCCTCGCGCCACCACCGTGTGAGTCGAAAGTGTTAACACCGGATTTCTGGGAGGGAACCTTCTATGGACTGCCTGAAGCTATCTCATCACAGTAAAAAAGGTGGATCTAGGAACTCCAAGTGCTACAGCTGCTACAAGAGGGTGAATGACCTAACTACAAGGATGGTTTTGTTTTCGGCATCTGCTAGAGTAGATTTACTTTTGCTGTCTTTTTTTGCTCTACCTTTCTGGTGGCTGATCTTCTCTGTAAGGCTGATCAAGGGTCCCCATGAAACTCTGCGCCTCTGTGAGGAGGCCCAGGCCCTTTGGCCTCTGGTCTTCTGAAGGCTTCTATTGAACTCACAGGGCCTGGTGTGACCCAAAAGAAGTGGAGTTAAACCAAAGTGGCTAGACAACAGGGAGGCACCAGGGGCCCTCCAGAACAAGATCTTCAATACAGTATGTAATAAACAAATAAATACAATACAGTGAAGAAGAGTGAATAATATAGTTAAAAAAAATCTAAAGAAGGATGGTATTGCCAAGGGGTGGAAATTACCTAACCTAGACTCTACTGCGTTAGTGTTCATTCGTATAGAACATTTCCAGAGGAGATGACCAGCCAGCAGGACTTCATACTAGGTAAAATAACAGTGAGGACCATGAACCAGAATGATTAGGGTGTAATTTACAACCCGCCCCATTAACTACAGGAAGGTCAGGAGAGGAATTGATAAAGTGCATCAAAACATATCTGAAGATAATAGAAACGTCAGTCAACGCTGCAAGGAGAGCTAAGCAAAAAACCTACATATTTGAGGGATTTTAACCCACAGGAATAGATTGATCAACAAAAGGATCCTCACAAAGAAAATGAACACATGTGTGACAAGAGTTTGGTACTATAGACAATCCTGTGGCAGCATATCTAAAGAGTAGAGGAAACAGTTGCATTTATGAAAAATGTAAGGTGGAAAAAGCAATTATGGTGGTATACCTGAAAATTAAATGGAGCCATGGAATAGAGATGGACTGAGGGTCTAATAATTCAGTAGATTATTTCATTGAATTAAATAGCAATTACTGTCAATAAATGATATATTATTTTTACCTTTAAAGATAAAAGAAATGGTTAATTAAAAAGTAAAATATCTAACCCCTCCACTCTTTGGCAGGAAGACGATTTTGATGAAAGGAATATCTCGGACGAGTTCATTGTACAAATCTCTCTGGTCAAGTACAATAATAACATCAACTTCAAATGCCTGAGCAACATGTGTTAAGCTCTTGTAACCTTCATCTTTGACCCACCCACAAGTGTTGATGACCACACCAGAAGCTGCTACTAAAAAGAAATAATACAAATAATTAGCAATCATAATTTATATAAAATTTGATTAGAATATTAAGCAAAAAACCAGCGTTGAATGTAATGAAACGCCATTTTCTGGGTGAGCCTCGAAGGCTCCCTGGAACTTATCGGGCTAATGTGTGTTATATTAGACCGGGACATTAGCTAAGGAGTTCAGACCTACCAGGGACCAGCGCCAGAACCTGGCCCTTCAGAGAGGTTTCAAGGAGCAGTGGCACTAGAAAACTCTCTTGTGGTTGGGGTTTTCCTTATCTGCCATCGACCGGGATCAGGCACCCAGAAAGGTAGGCATGACAAAACAAACCCACGTGGTAAAAAACTAAAACAAAAAAACGAACAGAGAGGTAGAAACTCCCTACACTCCCAAGGAAACAAGCAAACATCACACTTTACTGCAGCGCTGATCGTCCGCGCAGCCCTCCCCGCCCCAAGAGGGGGAGGGGGGAGTCCCGGACCTACCGCACCGGCTGCCAAGCTTCAGTTCGGAAGCTAAGCTTCAACCAACGCGAAAAAAACGCTGACTGGTTATCTTGATCTTGAGGTTATCTTGAGATGATTTCGGGGTGTTTTTTAGTGTCTCCGCGGCCCGGTCCTCGACCAGGCCTCCACCCCCAGGAAGCAGCCCGTGACAGCTGACTAACACCCAGGTACCTATTTTACTGTTAGGTAACAGGGGCATAGGGTGAAAGAAACTCTGCCGATTGTTTCTCGCCGGCGCCTGGGACCGAACCCAGGACCACAGGATCACAAGTCCAGCGTGCTGTCCGCTCGGCCGACCCTCCTGGTGGGAGGGAGGGTTGCCAGGGAGCCTCCGAGGCTCACCCAGGAAATGGCGTTTCATTACATTCAACGCTGGTTTTGTGTGGGGAGCCCCTACGGCTCCCTGGAGCTTCATACCCAAAGAGAAGGAAAAAAAAAGGGCTAACCTGGGAGGCGGCCGCCACAAACTCTGCAACGCGAAGCCGAGACAACAGGATGTAACCTGCGACCCAAGGCAACAAGAACGCACAGGAGCAGACGCGCATAAAGAATGGGCGGCCAAGAACCTGTGCGACCCTCAATTCCCTGCGCCCGAAATGAGCCCTAGACGTCACCAACACAGCAGCAAAAGCTGCAAACGTCCGAACAGCATGGGCGCAAAGACAGACCGCAGGCTGGAAGACTGCAAAACTCTGCGGACGACCTGGAAGACCCGAGCCATGAAACAGGGAACGAGGGGAACCAGATCAAACCAAAGCGCATCCCCAGACACGGTACGCAGGTAACGGCAAAAAGCGCAACCGGACAACACAGGACGCACCCCTGGCCAAACCAATCAAGCATCAATAACCCAAGAACCCCTCCAGAAACCAGCCGTCTCGACCGTCACCAGGACAGAGAAAGGCTGCACACGTACAAATCTACCACCAGTACCAAAGAGCAGAAACCTGAACCGAAGGGGCTACCACAAACTGAGGAGACGATAAGAAGGCACTCTGATCAAGGACCAGGACGGCACAGGCGATGCATGAGCAGACCGGAGGTGAAACAAAACACGAGAAAGCGTACGAAACGGGGCAGATGTGACGTCCACCCCGAACACAAGCCAGAGAGACTCCGCCAGCGCCGCATAAAACGAGGCAACAATAAGAAAACATCAAATAACTGTAGTCCAGAAAACCCAAGAAAGGACACGCCAACCCGATGCGAAAGAGAAGACAACGTACAAAGAGCAAGAAAAAGTGCATAGAAACACCAGGAACGTCATACTGTCGCCAAGACGAAGCTCGCAGGTGGGACACCGTCAACAAGGCCACCTGAACACCACAGAGATGGTGATACCCACGTCAAAATACCAGATGCGAAGAGCCGAGGAGAAGGCCGAACCAGTCACGTACAGGACCGATCCGACCTGCCGAAAGAGGCGGAGCCGCGGGAAAACGCCCCGGGTTTGGACACCTATCAAGCAGCGTCGGAAAAGAAGCTGGGCCGACCACCAAGGAACCATAAGGACTGCTCTCGTGGGAATGGGCTGCAACCGAGCCAGAACCCGAAGCAACAGCTGGACCGGGAGAAGAGGAACAGGTACCCCCCCCACCTCGACTAGTCCTGCCGAAAAGCATCCAACGTGAACGCCACGCAGGCGGATAAGGGCGCCACATAAAATGGGTGACGCCTAGACCACATCGACTCGAAGAACGTCCATGGCCAGGAGTCCATACATCCGGCAGAGCCAATGAAACGAGTCGGCAACAACTGGTCAATCCGCGAAGAGAGGAATGAACCGAGACAGCTGTCCGCCAGGACGCAGGACACACCCTGGATATGAAACTCACAGTTAGCCAAACCCGAGAATCCAGCAAACGAGCCACTCCAAGGAACCAACCCCAAAGGTCAACACCTAAGAGAAACCCTGTGGTTCCGGCAAGAACCACCAGAGAACAGTCCGAATGGAGCTGAATGGTAGAGCACCGAGTGACCCAAACCCTCCGAAGTGCAAACCAGACAGCCACGAACTCCCGAACCGTGCTGTGAGCCCGACGGACGGACAGACTCTACCATCCCCGGCCGACCTGGTGAGCACTGGTCACAAAAGCCCCAGCCGAGAGATGACCCGTCCGTGAACACATCGAGCAAAGCTCGGGGAGGTGCCAAGGCACGGAACTCCGAAAACCCCAAAGAGGAAGCTGGTGGCGCAGCACCAACACAAGATCCCCGGAGGAACGAACCCAACGATTGCAAGAGGCGGAAGGGGAGTCTCCGAAGGAACCAAACAGACGCCGAAGCCAAACCCGACCCTGCGGGCAGACCAGCACGTTGAAGTTCAGACTCCCGCACAACCGCTCGAGCAACCCGGGATCCCCTCATGCACAGCCGAAGGCGGGACCACAGCCGCAGTAACACTTCTGGAGGGAAAGACAAGGAGTGGCCCAATAGCCCTAAACAAGGCCCAGGTCCGAACCTGGGACGGAAACAGATGGAATGGTCTCCAGATCACCAGGAAACCAAACCCGGCGATCTGGAAAGAACCACACCCCTGGCGAGCAGACAAGCGGACCGACTGGGAGCCCACACCAGCCAGTCGTCGAGGTAGGCCAGACACCGAATCTCAAGCAGACTCAGACAGGGTACCAAGATCCGGTAAAGATGCAAAAATACACCAAGTGCCAATAATTGACCTGGAGGTCCAGGGGCCGCCATCCAGGCACCCGACCCCAACAGAAGCCAGACAGGAGACAACAGTCTTCCTAGGAGGGCATAAAAGCCAGGGCGCAGACTGAAGAAGTCCAGAAGAACCGCAGATTCGAAGGCCCATGTCTGCAAAGAGCAGACGGGAACCCCAGAAGGATGGGGCGGATCGACCACGCCCAACGCACCCACCAAGATGACATGACGAAGCGCAGGGGAAGAAGCCCACCCTGCCAGCTCTGAACCCCCCAAAGGGGGAGAAGCCGTCCACCACCGCCACCAGAGGCCGGAAGACAACCAAAAGCACCCACCAACAGCAGGACCATCCGAGAGGCAACAGAGCAAGCTGCTCCCCCAGCGCCCCGTCAACAGAGAAGGGAACAGAGCCCCTTCCGAAAAAAAAGGACGCATACACATATATACATATCATGTATATACACATACACACAAGGTATGTGACACACACGTGCGTATGCACATACACATGTGCACACACACAAAGTGTACACATGTACATGCGTACACATACACTTGAAAAGAAAATTATAAGCTGCTGACCAGTGGGCAGAGCACACGCCGGCCAGGCAAAAAAGGCACAAAACTGCATCTAAAGGCCCACCTTGACAAAACCTCAAAGTCCCAGCACGACCACAACACGTGCCAAGACCCAAAAAGATCAGTCTGCAAGCCAGGAAGACCCGGAACTCCAGAAGGCAGAAACCGGGTCACACACGAGGAAACAAAGCCCCCAGAACCCACAAAGGGGGGGGGGGGCAAAGAGGAAGAAACCTCCGGAACGAAACCAAAGAACCCAAAGGAACCCGGAATCGAACCAGGGGGAGGCCAAACCACCACATTTTGCCAGTGGAGAAACACCACAGAAAGGCAAAGCACAGCCCCCAGACAGAACCCCCTGGGAAAACGGTCATAACAGACCGAAAATCGAGGGACTAGGTGTGGGAGCAAGCATAACAGCCAAGGACACTGAGCCCAAATCCAAAGGCCCAGACCCAAAACAGACAAAAATGGGGAAACCCGATGTAAAATCAAGACTCAAACGTTCCCAGAGGAACAGGAAACGGCCAGAAAACACCAGAAAAGCAAAGAAACGACAACAGGAGAATAAAACCCATGAAAAAAGGTGAAAACTCACCCAAGAAGCTCGCTCACACACCCAGTCACATGTAAACAAACCGCAACGCTGCCCTGGTGGCCACGCCAGGAAACCGGCAGACGAAAATGGCCGCCAGAACAGGGCTGTGACTGACGCTAAAGATACAAAAACACGCCAGCAAAAGTGGGAAGCAAGCAGACTGGATGGGCGAAAAATGCCGCCCAAAGCAGAAAACCCAGGCAGGGGCAAACCGCCCCAGAACTGCTAGCAGGCATCCCCCACAGCCCCGGGAACCAGCAACAGAGACCCCAGGGCAGAGCCATCCTCCAAGCCCTCCACCCTTAAAGAAAAGCAAGAGTCCATGGGAAAGGCAGCAAGAAAGGGCCGCTGGTAAGACCCAGAAGCCTTGGCAGGAGGAACCGGCTCGAAAAACCTCAGTCCCCCAACCCGTACAGGGCAGCCCCTAAAATCGCCCGAGTCTCGGCCCCAACTAAACCCCGCCGACCCCGAAACCTGCAGACGGTCCAGAGCTGGGAACAGAGAGCGAAAGGGGCGAACAGCACCTAACCAAAACGGGGCGGCCTCGGGGCATCCGAGTGGGAAACCAACCTAGCATGTTGCAGCAACCTAACCTAGCTTGCAACATGGATGCCGCCTGTACTCGAACAGTAATAACATCAGGAGAGTACTGGAGAGCAAGCAGAGAAAATCTCTCGCAAGACTCCGGGACAAGGTGTCAGTGACCCAACAGGCAGCATGACGGAGGTAAAAGTGGCGATTGTTACCTTTGGAAAGAAAAGGTGTGTGTATGTGCATACACGCATGTGTGTCATGCACCTTGAGTGTGTGTTTATTTATATATATATATATATATATATATATATATATATATATATATATATATATATATATATATATATATATATATATATATATATATATATATACATATATGTCGTACCTAGTAGCCAGAACTCACTTTTTGGCCTACTATGCAAGCCCCAATTTGCCTAATAAGCCAAGATTTCCTGAACTAATATATTTTCTCTAAATTTTTTTCTTATGAAAAGATAAAGCTACCCATTTCATTATGTATGAGGTCATTTTTTTTTCATTGGAGGTAAATTAACGTAGATATATGACCGAACCTAACCAACCCTACCTAACCTAGTCTAACCTAGCCTACCCTACCTTTATAGGTTAGGTTAGGTAAAATTAGGTAGCCGAAAAAGTTAGGTTAGGTTAGGTTAGGTAGGTTAGGTAGTCGAAAAACAATTAGTTAATGAAAACTTGGCCTATTAGGCAAATCGGGCATTGCATAGTAGGCTGAGAAGTGCGTTCTGGCTACTAGGTACGACATATATATATATATTATATATATATATATATATATACACACACACCACACACACACACACACATACATACATACATACATACATACATACATACATACATACATACATACATACATACATACATACATACATACATACTTTACATACTTTTTTCAGAAGGGGCTCTGTTCCCTTCTTCGTTGAGGGGGGTTGGGGGAGCAGCTTGCTCTGTTGACTCTCGCTTGGTCCACGCAGTTAGTGGGGCTTTTGGTTGTCTTCCGCCTCTGGCGCGGCTGAGCAGGCTTCTCCCCCTTTGGGGGGTTCGGGGCTGCGGGTGGGCTTCTTCCCTGCCCTTCGTCATGTCATCTTAGTGGGTGCGTTGGACGGGTCGATCCGCCCCATCCTTCTGGGGTTCCCGTCTGCTCGTATGAGACAGGGCCTGGCAGATCTGCGGTTCTTCTGGACTTGTTCAGTCTGCACCCTGGATTCTATGCCCTCATCGGATGGACTGTTGTCTCCAGGTCCGGCTTTTGTTGGGGCTGGGTCCTGGATGGGGCCCTGAACCTCCAGGTAACTTCTATGGCACGTTCCTCTCCAGGTTTCCGGGACTGTAGTCAGTGGCTGAGGCGGCTGTAATGGTAGGCTTCAGGCTTCCCTTTGTTGCTTCCCTAGTTTGTAATGTGGCACTGGTGTATTTGCGCATCTTTACCGACTTGGGCCCTGTCTGGCTTTTGGGATTCGGTGTTTGGCCTACCTCGACGACTGGCTGGTGTGGCTCCCAGTCGGTCCGCTTGTTTGCTCCCAGGGGTGTGGTTCTTTCCAGATCGCCGGGTTCGGTTTCCTGGATATGGAGGCATTCCATCTGTTTCTCGTCCAGGTTCGGACCTGGCGGTTTGTTAGGGCTCTTGGGACGCTCTTGTTTTCCCTCCAGAAGTGTTGCTGGGCTGTGGTCCGCCTTCGGCTGTTTATGAGGGGGTCCCAGGTTGCTCGGGGTTGCTCGAGCGGTTGTGCGGAGTCTGAACTTCGACGTGCTGGTCTGTCCTGCAGGGTCGGGTTTGCTTCGGGTCTGTTTGGTTCCTTCGAGACTCCCCTTCCCCTCTCTGCAATCGTTGGGTTCGTCCTCCGGGACTGTGTTGGTGCTGCGTCACCAGCTTCCTCTTTGGGGTTTTCGGGGTTCTGTGCCTTGGCACCTTCCCGACCTTCGCTCGATGTGTTCACGGACGGGTCTCTCTCGGCTGGGGCTTTGTGACCAGTGTTCACCAGGTCAGCCGGGTGGATGGTGGGGCCTGTCCTCCGTCGGGCTCACAGCACGGTTCGGGAGTTTGTGGCTTCTGGTTCTCGCTTCGGAGGGTTCGGGTCACTCGGTGCTCTACCATCCATCTCCATTCGGACTTTCTCTGGCAGTTCTTTGTCTGGAACACAGGGTTTCTCTTAGTGTTTGCCTTTGGGGTTGGTCCCTTCGAGTGGCTCGTTTGCTGGATTCTCGGGTTTGGCTAACCATGATGGTTCATATCCGGGGTGTGTCCTAACGGCCTGGGGGACAACCTGTCTCGGTTCATTCCTCTGTTCGCGGATTGCCAGTCGTGCACGACTCGTTTCGTTGGCTCTGCCGAACGTTGGACTCCTGGCCCATGGACTCTTCGCGTCGGCGTGGTCTAGGCGTCGCCCATTCTATGTGGACCCTTACCCGCCTGGAGACGTTCACGGTGGATGCCTTTCGCAGGACTGGTCGAGGTGGGGTACTTGTTCCTCTTCTCCCGGTCCAGCTGTTGCTTCGGGTTCTGGCTCGGTTTGAGACCATTCCCAAGGAGAGTAGTCCTCATGGTGCCCTTGGTGGCCGGCTCAGCTTATGTTTCAACGTGCTTTAGGTGTCGGAACCGGGCGTTTTCCCGCGCTCCGCCTCTTTCGTGCGGTGGACCGTCCTGTACGTGCTGGTTCGCCTTCTCTCGCTCTTCCGCGTCTGGTTTTTGACACGGGTATCACCATCTCTATGGTGATCAGGTGGCTTCGTTGATGGTGTCCCACCTGCAGCTTTGTCTCGGCGACAGTATGATGTTCCTGGTGTTTTTATGCACCTTTTTCTTGCTCTTCGAGGGTTGTTGTGTCCTTT
>WNGS01113158.1:35623766-35659932 GCA_020271785.1 Procambarus virginalis | reverse complement strand
AAAAGGGTGACACCCCTAGGGTCAACACTTGCATCAGAGGAGCTCCAGCATATTTCAACAATCCTAAGTATTGTAGTACAGGTTGAGGATAGTGAGTGGTGTCCCAGAGATCATAAAGGTATAGTGCTTTTGAAAAATAGATGAGATAACAGGAATGTGCCAAGGGAAGTGAAAAATTGGGTGAGAAAAGTTGCCCCTATAGTGTTTACAGTGCAGAGAAGAACATTCAAGATGGCCACTGACAAGAGGAAATACAAAACAGAGCTTGATTTTGAGGGATTCAATGAAGAAAGCATTGATATTAGCAGTCTACAAACAAGTTGGTAAAATTAGATACTATAGTGAACTCTCATGTAGAAAATAATTAGTAAATTGAAAGAAAGTAATGATCATTTGAATAGCAAAGTTTTAGGTCTTGAGGGTTTAGTGAAAGACTTGCGCAAGGAAAAGAGTCAATTGGAAACAAATTGCAAAGCCATGGAAGAAGAAAATATACTCTTAAAAATAGCTTTGGAAGAAGTTAGAGCAAATTTAAACATAAATGATTACAATAGGCTAGGCAAGGAAATTCAAGAGGAGAACAGCTTTTGTCAGCACAGATGGAGGAAGTTACACAGGGAATAGAACAGTGCAAGAAGATATGCAACTCACTTATGCACAAGTGGCCAAGGAGAAGGAAAAAATGAAGCAGCAGTAAAGGAAGCCCAAAAATGCAGCAACCAATAAACAAAACATTAGGCTGGATGAGTGAGAAAATTGGCATCTAACCCGAGGTTGGTGCAAAACACAGTTGATCGGAGTAAGTCCCTGATAATTTTTGGCTGCAAAGAAAAGGAGATAACATCTAGGTCAGAAAGAGCTGTAGAAGAAGCAAAAGTAGTAGATAAAATTGTTGGCCTCGTGGAAGGTCTTACAACCATAGAGAATGTGTGTGACTACAGGAGAATAGGCAGATATGTAAAAGGGAAAGATCGACCTTTGAGGATCACCCTAAACGGTGCCAAGCAGATGGAAGAAGTACTAAGGAATGCTAGAAAGTTACAAAGTGATGAGGATGGGAAAATGTGGTCGTTAAGACGAGATCTTTCAAGAGAAGACAGAGAGAAGCTGAAACTGAACCTCGCTGAGGCAAAACGTTTAAATGAGAGCAGGAATGAAGAAGAAATCAATTCTTTTTCTACAAAGTGTTAGGGGTAGGCAGACCAGTAAAGTGGTACATAAAGGCAAACCAACAAAATCAATAGAGAGAGGGGGAGTGAAGAATAAGGAGAGGGGGAACAAGTTCCTGAAGATTGCATACACCAACATAGATGGAGTAAGATCGAAGATATTGGAGTTAAGTGATGTAATACAGATGCAGACACCAGACATTGTTGCACTCACGGAGACAAAACTTGAAGATGATATTTTAAATGAGGTCATATCCCAAGGGGCTACTCAATTTGGAGAAGGGACAGAAAAATTAGGAAAGGCGGTGGCGTTGCTGTGCTGGTGAAAGAACACATAAAGGTGAAGGAAATAATGACTGCCAATCCACAAGAGGTTGACATAATAGCACTAGAGATCTGCCATGAAGATGATAAACTAATGGTCATAAATGCATATAGTCCACCACCAAGCAGCACATGGTCAAAGGAGGAGCTAGATAGTAAACGAGAAGGTCTTATAACAATAATGAGAGAGATTATAGCGAGAGCGGATAACGATAGGTCACGACTGTTGATAGTTGGTGACTTCAACTTGAAATCCATAGACTGGGAAGCATATGAAGCTAAAACAGAAGATTTTTGGACCTGTAAATTTGTAGACCTCATCCTGGAAACATTCTTGTATCAACATGTTAAACAAGCTACGAGGATGAGGGAAGGGGACGTTCCCTCCATGCTAGATTTGATATTTACCAGGAAGGAGGAAGAAGTATTTGACATTCAGTACCTTCCTCCCTTGGGTAAAAGTGACCATGTCTTTTTGGGAATAAAGTATGCAATGCGTTATAATCTGGAAGAAAATAAGGAGGATGAAGCAGTTGAAAAACCTGACTTCAAGAGAGGACATTATGGCAACCTTAGAATTTTTTTAGTGAGTATAATTGGACAGACTTGTTGCTAGGCAAGGAAGTGAATGAGATGTATGTCAAGTTTTGTGAAATATATGATAAAGGCACAAACAAATTTATACCAAAACAGAGATGCAGAACTAGGAAACAGGATTGGTTCAATAGGAATTGCGAGAGGGCCAGAGACCAAAAGACACAAAAATGGAATCAATACAGGAAGAGGCCAAACCCCCAAACATACCAACGATACAAAGATGCAAGAAACAACTACACAGCAGTGAGGAGAGAGGCAGAAAGAAATTTTGAAAAAGGGATTGCAGACAAATGTAAAACAGAACCAGGTCTATTCTATAAATTCATAAACAACAAATTGCAGGTAAAGGATAATATTCAGAGGTTGATAATGGGAAATAGATTCACGGAAATGAAAAGGAAATGTGTGAAACACTAAACGAAAAGTTCCAAAGTGTGTTTGTACAAAATGAAATCTTTAGGGAACCAGACACAATAAGAATTCCAGAGAACAACATAGAGCACATAGAGGTGACTAGAGACGAAGTGGAAAAAATGCTCAAGGAGCTAAGTAAGAACAAGGCAGTTGGTCCAGATGGAGTTTCACCATGGGTTCTGAGAGAATGTGCACCTGAGCTCAGCATTCCACTTCAGCTGATTTTTCAGGCATCCCTGTTTACAGGAGTTGTAGCTGATGTGTGGAAAAAGGCTAACATAGCCAATCTACAAAAGTGGAAGCAGGGAAGACCCCTTAATTATAGACCTGTATCATTGACAAGTGTAATAGTCAAAATATGGAAAAAATAATTAAACTAAATGGGTAGACACCTGGAGAGATGATATAATATCAGACCGACAGTATGGTTTTCGATCTGGAAGATCCTGTGTAACGAACTTACTCAGTTTTATGATCGAGCAACAGAGATTTTACAGGAAAGAGATGGTTGGGTTGACTGCATCTATCTGGACCTAAAAAAGGCTTTCGACAGAGTTCCCCATAAGAGGTTGTTCTGGAAACTGGAACATATTGGAGGGTGACAGGTAAGCTACTAACATGGATGAAAAATTTCCTAACTGACAGAAAAATGAGGGCCGTAATCAGAGGCAAGGTATCGGATTGGAGGAATGTCACGAGTGGAGTACCACAGGGTTCAGTTCTTGCACCGGTAATGTTCATTGTCTACATAAACGATCTACCAGAGGGATTACAGAATTACATGAACATGTTTGCTGATGATGCTAAGATAATAGGGAAGATAAGAAACCTAGATGATTGTCATGCCCTTCAAGAAGACCTGGACAAAATAAGTATTTGGAGCAACACTTGGCAAATGGAATTTAATGTGAATAAATGCCATGTTATGGAATGTGGAATTGGAGAACATAGACCCCACACAACCTATAAATTATGTGAGAAATCTTTAAAGAATTCTGATAAAGAAAGGGATCTAGGGGTGGTTTTAGATAGAAAACTGTCACCTGAGGACCACATCAAGAACATTGTGCGAGGAGCCTATGCTACACTTTCTAACCTAAGAATTGCTTTTAAATACATGGATGGAGAAATACTAAAGAAATTGTTCACGACTTTTATTAGACCAAAGCTGGAATATGCAGCGGTTGTATGGTGCCCATATCTTAAGAAGCACATCAACAAACTGGAAAAGGTGCAACGACACCACTAAGTGGCTCCCAGAACTGAAGGACAAGAGCTATGAGGAGAGGTTAGAGGCATTAAATATGCAAAAACTAGAAGATAGAAGAAAAAGAGGCGATATGATCACTACGTACAAAATAGTAACAGGAATTGATAAAATCGACAGGAGATTCAGGAGACCTGGAACTTCAAGAACAAGAGGTCATAGATTTAAACTAGCTAAACACAGATGCCGAAGAACGTAAGAAAATTCACCTTCGCAAATAGAGTGGTAGACGGTTGGAACAAGTTAAGTGAGGTGGTGGAGGCCAAGACCGTCAGTAGTTTCAAAGCGTTATATGACAAAGAGTGCTGGGAAGACGGGACACCACGAGCGTAGCTCTCATCCTGTAACTACACTTAGGTAATTACACTTAGGTAATTACACACTGATATATCTCATTTAAATGTGTGTTCCCAAAGAGAACCACGAAGCGAGTAGGTGAGACAAAACCAAGAGTGCTGCCACACGTGAGGCTACCTCAATTCTCTCCCTTCTTTCCGCCCTCCCACAAATTCCTCCTTCCCAATACAACCCAATGCTAATTAGAACCACAACCGATGCTCAATAATATCCTGTAGAAGTTAATAATTGACCACAAGTTTATTTTGAAAAGGAACTAAGCCTTCTTTAATTGCAAGATTCTATATGATTTTTTTAAAGATGGATTTTTTTAAAATATGGAGTCTGTTTCAAGAACCCTGAGGAAGCTGAGTGAACCCCATGTAGCCGCGGGAGTTTTAAATGGAACGTGAAAATGCAAATCCCCGAGGCGCGTAGCGCAGCCCCAGACGTGGGCTTGCAGGCGCGTTGCACAGTTAAAGGGTTAAGGGAAAGTGTTTGAGATATAGAATAATAGTAATTATTGTATTAAAAGAAGGCATCAAGCTGGAATATAGAGTAAAAGTTATTACAGTAATAATATGAATGGGTCCTTATTGTCTGAGACAGAAATCATGTTAGGATCATTGAGGTTTTCCTAAGTCAATAATTGCATTCCACAGGTTGCAACCCACAACAGTTACTACTGTTACTCAGGTAACTACTTGCTGCTAGCTCCAATTAGTTGTGGCACGTCTATTAGCATAGAAATATTTGCATGTGACAAATATATATTATAGGAATATATGGTTTATTAGCATAAACAATCCTTAAAAAAAAATATTTTTATTATTCAATTTATACTGATATTTTCACCCACATTAGAGCCATTACAAAGCTATAGAATCATCGGGTGGTCATTACAGTAGTAAGGTAAAGTCTTTTCTCTCTCCACCAAGAATGCCAATCTCTGCAACAACTTCTTCCATACCCCTGTGTGCCAACCTCTTCATCCAATTCACTGTTATATTCTAACCCTAAGTCATTCAGTACCTGGGTAAATGAAACCAAATATTACAGTTGATCACTCCATACATATACATACACACATCTGCTCTGGTCTTTCTCTCTCTATCCAGCAACTCTAAAGAGATACAAACCAGAGGAGATATACCATAAATACTGAAGAGAAAATGAAGTGGAGAGAGAAACGTCTTTTTCCAGATGAGGGAAATACATATTGGTAAAAAAACAGCGTTGAATGTAATGAACACCATTTTCTGGGTGAGTCCCGGAGGCTCCCTGGAGCTTATCGGCTAATGTATGTTATGTTAGCCGGGACATTAGCTATGGAGTTCAGACCTACCAGGGACCAGCGCCAGAACCTGGCCCCTTCAGGAGAGTTTCAGGGAGCAATGGCCCTGGAAAACCCCTTATGGTTGGGGTTTTTCCTTATCTGCCATCGACCGGGGTTAGGCACCCAGAAAGGTAGGCGTAACAAAACAAACCCTACATGGTAGAAACTCCAACAAACCGAACAGAAGGTAGAAAACTCCCTACAATCACAAGGAAAACAATCAAAACAATCAATTTACTGCCGCGCCGGTGGGTCCGCGCAGCCCTCCCCTCCCCGGGAGGGGGGGGGGGTCCCCGGACCTCACCGCGCCGGCTGCCTTCAGTTCGGAAACTAGGCTTCAACCAACGCGAAAAATCCCGCCGACCGGATGGAGGGAGGGTAGCCAGGGAGCCTCCGGGCTCACCCAGAAATGGCGTTTCATACATTCAACGCTGGTTTTCTGTGGGGAGCCCTACGGCTCCCTGGAGCTACATTACCCAAAGAGAAGGAAAAAAGGGGACTTACCCGGGAGGCGGCGGCCACAAACTCCTCAACGCGAAGTCGAGACAACTGGCTGCAACCTGCGACCCAAAGCAACACAAGAACGCCGAGGAGCAGGGACGTTCACCAAATAACGGGCGGCCAGGACCCTGTTCGACTTCCAAAAACCACGCGCCCGAATATGTGCCCAAGACATATTACCAAACACAGCAGCCAAAGCCGCAAACTTCCTAACGTCATGGGCGCGAGGATAGACCGCAGGCTGGCTAGACTTAATAACCCTGCGGACAACCTGGGAGACCCGAGCCCTGGAACAGGGAACGAGGGAACCGGATCAACCCAAAGCGCATCCCCAGCCACACCGGCTGAAGCGCGCAGTAACGGCGAAGTGCCGCAACTGGACACAACACATGATGCACCCCGGCCGAACCAACCAAGCATCAATGACCCACGGACCCCTCCGGAAAGCAGCCGTCTCGTTCTTCGCCAGAAAAGAAAAAGGCTGCAAACGGACAAACCTACCCCCAGGACCAAAGAGCAGAAACCCCTGCGCCGGAGGAGAGCATGAAGCTCCCCTACCCGGCCCCCAGAGGCCAATGCCAACAAAAACAAAGCCTTGAAAAACAATCAGGAACCGAAGGGCCACCACACCGAGGAGAGGAAAGATAGGAGAGCACCGGTCCAAGGACCAGGACGGCTCAGGAGGCGCATGAGCAGGCCGGAGGTGAAACATAGCACGGAAAGCTTACGAAACGGGGCGGATGTGACATCCACCCCGAAAGCAAGCGCGAGCGGCTCCGCCAGCGCCGCACGATACGAGGCGACAGTATTAGGCATCAAATGACGGTCCTGAAAAGCCAAGAAGAAAGGACAAAACAACCCGATCCGAAAGAAAAGACAACCTACGAAGAGCCAGAAAATGGCGAAAAGAACGCCAGGAAACTTCATACTGTCGCCGAGACGAAGCTCTCAGGTGGGACACCATCAACGAAGCCACCTGATCACCATAGAAATGGTGCATCCATAGAAATGGTGATACACCCGCGTCAAAAAGACCAGACGCGAAGAGCAGAGGAGAAGGTCGAACCAGCCCGTACCGACCGGACCGACCTGCTGAAAGAGGCGGAGCCGCGGGAAACGTCCCGGGTTCGGGCACCGAGCCAAAAGCACGGAAACCAAGGCTGGGCCGGCCACCAAGGGCCACAAGGACTACTCCCTAGGAATGTCTCCACCGAACCAGAACCCGAAGCAACAGCTGGACCGGAGGAAAGAGGTATAGGTAACCCCACCTCGACCAGTCCTGCCGAAAGGCATCCACCGCGAACGCTTCGCAGTCGGGAAGGGCGTCATATAAATCGGGAGACGCCGACGCGAAGAGGTCCACATCTGGGAGACCGTACGTCTGGCAGATCCAACGAAACGAGTCGTCGTCGACCGTCCACTCCGTGGACAGGGGAAGGAAGCGAGACAGACCGTCTGCCAGAAGTTGGACACTCCCCGGACGTGAACCGCACGGAGAGCCAAACCCCGAGAATCCAGCAGACGAACCACTCGAAGGGACCAACCCACAGAGCCAAGGACCGAAGAGAACCCCGCGGTTCAGGCAATGAACCACCGGAGAACAGTCCGAATAAAGGCGAATGGTCGAACCCGAGCGACCCGAATCCTCCGAAGCGAGAACCAGACAGCCGCGAACTCCCAACCGTGCTGTGAGCCCGATGGAAGGACGACCCCACCAATCCTGGCCTGCCTGGTGAGCACTGGTCACAAAGCCCCAGCTGAGAGACGACGCGTCCGTGAACACATCGAGCGAGGGCTCGGGAAGGCCCAAGGCACCGAACCCCGAAAACCCCGAAGAGGAAGCCGGTGACGCAGCAACCGACGTAACACCTCCAGAGGATGAACCCAACGATCGCGAGAGAGGCGGAAAGGACGTCCCCAAAGGAACCAAAACAGACACCGAAGCCAAACCCGACCCGGCAGGTAGACTAGCACGGCGAAGTTCAGACTCCCGCACAACCGCTCGAGCAACCGCCGAGTGACCCGGGACCCCTTCAGAAACAGCTGACGGCGGTCCCGCAGCTGCCGCAACGCCTCTGGAGGGAGAGACAAGGAAGCGGTCCGAGAATCCCAAATAAGACCCAGCCAGGTCCGAACCTGGGACGGAACCAGATGGGACTTCCTCCAGTTCACCAGGAACCCGAACCTGACGAGCTGGGAAAGAACCATATCCCTGGCGAGCAGACAAGCGGACCGACTGGGAGCCCACACCAGCCAGTCATCAAGGTAGGCCAAAACCCGAATCCCTAGAAGACGCAGACGGGTCACCACAACCCGGGTCAGACGCGTGAAAATGCAAGGTGCCAGATTCAAGCCAAAAGGGAGGCATCGAAAACGGTAAGCTTGATGCCCCACCACGAAACCTAACCAGTCCCTGAACCCCGGATGAATAGGAACGTGTCAATACGCGTCCTTGAGGTTCAGGGACACCATCCAGGCACCCAGCTCCAACAGAAGCCGGACCTGAGACAGAGTAGTCATCCGAAAGGAGGGGCAAGGAATCCAGGGGTTCAGGCGGGACAAGTCCAGAATGAACCTCAGATCCGCACAGTCCCGTTTCGGCACTGGAAACAGATGGGAAACCCATCTGAGGGACGTAGTCGTTTTGACCACGCCCAAGCGCACCCACTCCAAGATGACTTGACGAAGCGCAGGAGAAGAAACCTGCCCTGTTAACCCTGAACCCCCCAAAGGAGGATGAGTCGCCCAACGCCACCGCAGGCCGGATGACACGACCGAAAAGGCCCACAAATCGTGGGACCAAGCATGGGCAAACAGAGCGAGCCTCCCCCCCATCGCCCCGTCAACGAGGCAAACCGCGAAAGGGCTGATGCCCCTTACGAGAACCCAACCGTCGAACAGAGCGATCATTGCGGCGACCAGACGTCGCTGGCCCCGAAGGGAACAACGGCTCAGAAACTCGCACCAATGGCCCACCTCGACCAGCGGAACCCGGAACCCTGGCACGACCCCTCCGAAACTGCCGAGAATGACCGCTCCGGAGAAGCAACAAATCCGCCATAGGGCGACAACTAGACGAAGCCGCGTGCAGAAACTGAGAGACCGCAGTCTCTGCAAACAGCAACGGACAAAATGGAGACGAAAACCTAAGAGCCAGGGCCCAAGCGGAATCCAAAGAGAGGGCGAGCACAGCCTGATGGCACGCGAGGCGAGAAGCAAAAAACAGAGACACCGCTTCCTTCAGGATGGGCGCAAAGAGCTTCAACAGTGCAGCCGACGCCCTAGCCGCCGAAGACAGCGCCCCGGACGAAGGCCCTTCACTCAACGCTCCTACATCCTCCTCAAGCCAAGCAGAAGACAGCTCGAGAAGGGAAAAGAAACGCAAGACCGAAGCCAAATGCCCACGGGAGCGCAACTCCTCCGCAACCAACGAAGCCGAAAGCTGAGGAACCTGCACGTGAAGCTGGAAAAGGCCAACATCCCGAGAAAGCACAGGAGCGAATAAGCACGCATTAAGGTGCTCAAACTCGCCCCCCAAGTAAACCTGCATAAAAATAACAGTTTCTCGCCAATCAAGCGTGCGGGTCTGACAGAACCCATGCCACGCCCCCAACGAAAAGAGAGGGCAGTCTGCTAGCCAGGAAGACTCCGGAACCTCCAAACGCACCCAAAAACGGGAAGAAGAACCGAACTCAAATGAGGACGGATCCATTGGGGAGCCATAACCCAGGTCTCGCAAGAGGTATGCAGCAAGAGCTTCCCGAGCCACCTTCGCGGAGAGATGGGAAGTAGCAAACCCCTGAAAAGACGGATCTGAGGTACCCAAAGGCGCCCGGAACCGAACCCGGGGAGGAGCCGAACCCAAATCATACTCATACAGGGAAGGGGGGTAAGAAAATCCCTCCCCCTGCAACAATAAGCCCCGCGGGGAAGGCAAAAGCACCCAAGCGGGGTCACAGGGGGCCCAAGGCCCCCAGGTCGACTCCTCCCCAGCCCCAGGATCCCCCACGTCGGGACCCGGGGCAGAGCCATCCTCCAAACCTTCTACCCCTGAAGAAAAGGCAGAGTCCAAGGGAAAGGCTGACAAGAAGGGGGTCTGCTGGTGGGACCCAGAAGCCTCGGCAGGAGGAACTGGCTCAAATGCCTCCGTCCCCAACCCGGATGGGGCAGCCCCCGAAGCAGCCCGAGTCTCACCACCAACTAAACCCTGCGCCGATGCCGAAACCCTCCGACGTTTCGGAGCCGGACACAGGGGGGGGAGGTGCAGGAAGAACCACAGGGAAAGGACAAGGGGGCGCGGCTGGAGCCTAACATGCAACGCTGATGCTGCCTGTACCCCAATAGGAACATCCTCAGAGTAAAACTGGAGCACAAGCAGAGAACATGACTCGCAAGACTCTGGGTCAAAGGTGTCATTGACCCAACAGGCAGCATGACGGAGGCAAAACAGGTGACTGTCACCCTGAGACAAGGGCACACTGCAACCTTCAAACCAGCACAAGGCAGGCTGGAACTCGGGAGACACATCCATGGGTCCCCGAGCCCCGACAGGGGTTTCCAGGGCCCGTAGGTTAGCAACTACGGGAAGCCCGGGCAAGGTGTTGCTAACCGGTTAAGAAACCCAAACAAAACAAGGGTAATGATTAATACTGAAAACCCCAGGGACGTGTACAAGCACGGGGGGCCTAGCAGAGTGCCACTAAAACAATACCAGGGGAACTATGGACCCACGAGGCAGAACCTCCACCAGGCAAACAAAAACAAAACAAAAGAAAAACCCCGCAAAAGTACACCATCCCCAGAGGCAACAGGAACCGGTCGCCGCGTAGGTGGCAGGCCGCGCAACACCTTGACGCCCTAACCAGCACAATACCACTCCCTACTCAAGGCCAAACAAGGGCCCCAAGCCCCAGCTGGCCCCAAGGGCGAGGCAAATGCCGAGCAGCAAGAACCTCTACGGGAGCGGTTCTCGAACGCCCCAGAGAAGATAACCCTGACACGCAAGGGCAGTACTCAGAGGGCGCCTAAGGAAGGAAGCCCCTAGGCGCATGCAGCCCCGCACTGATGAAGTACTCCTGGCCACCACAAACCACACAAAACTGCAGAGAACGCCACACGAGGCAAACACCGCCAAGGAATTTGAGGTCAGAGAAGCGTCTATCCCATTTGACACTAGCTTGCAAACTGAAGGCAGCCAGTGTGGTGAGGGCCGGGGACAGATGTTGTCACAGCTCGTATAAGACTTGGCTACAAGTATCTCTGGCAGTTCGGCTTGTATAGGGATCTAGATGAAGTAAAGTGTAAAGTGTGTGGACAAAGACAGGGACACACACTAGAACACTATATCTTGGATTGTAGTAAAATTGAGCCATTTAGAGATAGATCTAAGCTCACTCTGTATGATATGGCAACCTATCTTATTACCATGGGAAAATTACCTGAAATACTTGCACTGTATCCACATTTCGCTTCCAGTAGATGAACGACATATGAGATTCAGAAATAAGTAGTGTACTTTTGAAGACTAACAAGAAACAGAAGCTCCCCTATGACTCTGTAATGTCCCCATTGGTCAAACTATTATGTATTAGCGATAAGACCTACCAAAAATGTATGATGACTTACTGTAAATATGTAGCTCTTGAAATAGCACTCACTCTGTAACTAGCTGACATTGTAACTATAAGGTGTGAAGGATAGATGTAAGTGTTAATGTAATAATCTAAGATGAGGTCTGATAAAGACCTTTTGTGCCCTCTGTAATGCTTTTGCACTACCGCTCACAGGATGAGTATGGGGTGCACAATAAACTAGCCGCCTTCGGCGGCAACAATCAAAATCAAAGGGCCGGGGCGCCCCCCCCCTCCCGGGGAGGGGGGCTGCGCGGACGACCGGCGCGGCAGTAAATTGATTGTTTGATTGTTTTCCTTGGGATTGTAGGGAGTTTTCTACCTCTGTTCGGTTTTGTTGTAGTTTCTTACCATGTGGGGTTTGTTTTGTTACGCCTACCTTTCTGGGTGCCTAACCCGGTCGATGGCAGATAAGGAAAACCCCAACCATATGGGGTTTTCCAGGGCCATTGCTCCCTGAAACCTCTCTGAAGGGGCCAGGTTCTGGCGCTGGTCCCTGGTAGGTCTGAACTCCATAGCTAATGTCCCGGTCTAACATAACATACATTAGCCTGATAAGCTCCAGGGAGCCGTAGGGGCTCCCCACAGAAAACCTAGCGTTGAATGTAATGAAACCCTATTTTCTGGGTGAGACCCGGAGGCTCCCTGGAGCCGATATCCATATCCATATAGGATATCCAGGCTGATGTGGATATATTAGACTTTGGCATCAATTTGAGTGGAGTTCTAGGCCTTCCAGGGACCACGAGCCAGAACCTGGCCCCCTCAGAGAGGCACGAGGAGCTATGGCCTATAGAAACCCCCAAGAGGTTGGAAGCATTCTATGTCTGCCATCGACTGGGTCAGGCACCCAGAAAGGTAAGCACCCCAAAAGAAACCCCTATTCTGGTTAAGAAATTACTACTGAAAGCCGAACTAGTGGACAGAACTCCACAAATGAAAATTACCCCGAGAACTCAGTAGAAGAACTACCTGAAGCGACCAGCCCCTAAGAGCCACAGACTGCAGAGGCCCAAGGGTTGAGACAATGAACCAAAGGGAAGCAGTCCAAATGGAACCGAATCACAGAGACCCCCCCCCCCCGGAGGCAACCGAATCTGTTGCTGCAACGCCTGCCACACACCTGCAAACTCTTGCACCATGCTGTGAGCCCAATGGAAGATGAATTTCAACGCCCCTGGCAGGCCTGGTGTGTGATGGTTACAAAACCCCCAGTTGAGAGACGAGACATCCGTGCAAGGGAAGGGTGAAAACGCTATGGTACTGAACCCTGAAAAACCCAAAGAGGAAGCCGGAGATACTGCAAACCGATGCAAGGACCCAGGAGGCCGAACTCAGTGATCGCGAGAGCAGTGAAAGGACTGCCCGAAGATACCAGAACAGCCTTTAAAGCCAAACCTTACCCAGCGGGAAAACTAGCAAGGCACAGTTCAGTCTCCTGCACAACTGCTCGAGCAACCGCCCAGTGACCCAGGTTTCCCTCAAATACAGGGGGATCAAAACTTTGTAGCCAGAGCAAAGCCACAGAAGGCAGAGAAACGGATGCAGTCCAAGAATCGCCCATGAGGCCCAGCCAAGTCTGAACCTGGGACGAAACCAGATGGGACTTCCGCCAATTCACCAGGAACCTGAACCTGGCAAGCTGGGAAAGAACCACTTCCCTGGTGAGCAGACATGCAGACTGGATGGGAGCCCATACCAACTGGAGGTAGGCCAGAACTCTAACAACTAGCAGACGAAGATGGGCCACCATTACCCTGGTTAAACGCGTTATACGCCAGGTGCCAGATTCAGACAGAATGGAAGGCAACGAAAGCAGTAAGCCTGACACCCAACCACGAAACCTAACCAATCCCTGAACCTGGATGAATAGGAATGTGCCAATAAGTGTTCTCGCGGTCCAGAGAAATAATTCATCCAAGCGCCCGGGTTGAGAAGCTGGACCTGGGACAACGTAGTCATCTAAAAGAAGGGGCAAGGAATCAAACAGTTCAGACAGGACAAGTCCAGAATGAACCGAAGAAGCACACAGTCCTGTTTTGGAACAGGAAACAAGCAAGAAACCCACTTGAGGGACAAAGTCGTTTGACCACGCCCATGCGAACCCTATCCAAGATGATCCAACAGAGAGACAGGAAAGAATTCTGCCCTACCAGCCCTGAACCCCCAACAGGAGGAGGAGTCACCCAACGCCACCAAAGACCGGAAGAAACGATGCAAAAAGCCCACAAATCGTGGGACCAAGCGTGGGCAAACAGAGCCAGCCTCCCCTCATCACCCCATCACAGGCGGGACCGCAGGCGGCACCTGCACGGAACCCGACACCTGTGGCCCACCCCGACGAACGGAACCGCGCGCCCTGGTACGACCCCGCCGGGAAGGAACCCCCCGGTTCCCCCGGAGAACCAACAACTCAGACATAGGGCGGCAAGAGGAAGAAGCCGCCTGAATATAACGATTTACCGCAGAAGCCTCAAAAAGCAGAGGACAAAAGGGAGAAGACAACCTAGGAACCAGGGCTCAAGCGGATTCCAAGGAGGAAGCAAGGACCGCCTGACGACACACGAAGCGCGCAGCGAAAAACCGCAGCAACGCCTCCCACAGGATAGGCGCAAAAAGCTTCAACATGGCAGACGATGCCCGAGCAGCGAAGACCAAGGCGTCAGACCCTGGAACGGCCCCAAGCGCCTCAACATCCTCCGCAAGCCAATCCAAAGATAGCTCCAGGAGGGAAAAGAAACGCAGGACCAAAGCCAAAAAGCCACGAGCGCGCAAATCCTCCGCCACAAGAGCAGCCGACAGGGAAGGAACCTGCACATGGAGCTGCACCGCACCAACATCCCGCAGAAGGGCAGGAGCGAAAAGACACTCATTAAGGTGCTCAAAATCGCCCCCCAGGTAAACCTGGACCACCGTCAACGCCTCACGCCACTCAAACGTGCGGGTTCGACAGAACGAGTCCCAAGCATCCAGAGAAAACAAGGGGCAGTCTGCAAGCCAGGACGACCCCGGAACCTCATAACGAACCCAGTAAGGACACGAAAATCCAAACCTGAAGCAAGACGGATCCATTATGGAGGCGTACTCCGGGTCACGCAGGAGGGAAGCCGCCAAGGCCGACCGCACCTCAGACGGAGAGATGCGGGAAGCCGAAAACCTCTGGAAAGACGGAACCGAAGAACCCACAGGGACACGGAACCGAACCCGGGGAGGAGCAGAACCCAAGTCCAATTCGTACGCAGAGGGGGGAAAGGAAAACCCCACTCCTTGCAACAGTAAGCCCCGCTCAGAAGGACGGAAAATCCAGGCGGGGTCCAATGGAGCCCAAGGCCCCCAAGTCAGCTCCTCCCCAACCCCAGGAGCCTCTACACCAGGCCCCGGGGCCGAGTCGTCCTCCAAAGCCCCGGCCTCACAAGAAAAAGCCGGGGCAGCCGAAAGCTCCAGAAGAGAAGGGGCCCACTGGTCAGACCCCGGAGCAGCGCCAGGAGGAACAGACTCGAATGCCTCCGTAGCCCCCCCGGACGGGGCAACCCCCGAAACTGCCCGAGTCTCGGAAACCTCTAAACCCCACCCCGACCCCGAAGCCCTCAGACGCTTGGGGGCCGGAAGTAGGGGGGAGGGGCAGAATGAACCACCAAAGGGGAAGAACAAGGGGGTGCGGGCGGAACCAAGGCCGAAGCGACCAACACCCCCAAGTCCGGGTCCCTATACACAAAGCGGGGCAGCCGCGGGGCGTCCGGGGAAGCAAGAGTCCGCTCGCGTTGCAATAACCTAAACCTACCTTGCAACGCACGAGCTGCCTGCACCCGAAGTAATTCATCAGCAGACTGGGTGAATTGAGTCACAAACAAGCAACATAGCTCGCAGGACTCGGGGTCGAATGTGTCACCGACCCAACAGGCAGCATGACGGAGGCAAAAACAATGAGAGTCACCCTGAGACAAGGGGACAGAGCAACCCTCAAACTCGCACACAGCGAGAGGGGACGCAAGGGTCTCCTCCATCGGACCCAAGAGCCCCCGCGGGGTTTTCCAGGGCCCCTAGACTGGGTCTGATAAGAGTTATCCCAGGCAGGGCACTGCTAACCGGCTACCCAAACTACCAAACAATCTGCTAAAAGCTGAACCCACGGGACGTGTCCACTCGCGAGGGCGAAGCAGGGGGTGCCACCACACAAACGATCCTAATATAAGGGGAACAAGGCAGACCCCCCTACCAGGCAAAAACAAAAAGAAAAGAAAAACCACCCAAGTGGACAACGTACCCAGAGGGAACAGAACCGGCCGCTTTTATAGGTGAAAACTAGCTACGCAGTACCCTGCGCCCCACCAGTACGATAACTACCACTTACCCCAAGGTAAACAAGGGAGTAAAACCCGCAAACACTCAGGGCGGCCAAACGCCAAGCAGCGAAAAGCCAACAGAGGTAGACCCAAGGCGACTTGTGGAAGGTAACCACAAGCCCCAAGGGCGGTGCTTACAGGGCACTCAGGGAAGGTGACCCTAAGCACATGCAGCCCGAGTACCTGAGAATACTACTCCCAGCTCACACGACCACCGTAAGAGCAGCACTGAAAAACAAATCACAGACTGGAGCTGGAGCCAGACGACCATGCACGATCCCATCAGCCGAGGAACTGAGGTGTGGATTGCCGGCGCGGGGGTCTGGGGCTCCCCCTTCCCCCTCCCAGGGAGGGGGGAGCTGCGCAGACATGCGGCGCGGCTCGTGTGATGTCATGCTAGTTTGCTCGTTTTTCTTTTGGGGAGTTCTGTCCACTCGTTTGTTAAAATTTTTGTTGTTAACCAGAATAGGGGTTTGTTTTGTGGCGCTTACCTTTCTGGGTGCCTGTCCCGGTCGATGGCAGATATAGAATGCTCCAAATCACATGTGCATTCTATGGGCCATTGCTCCCCGTGCCTCTCTGAGGGGGCCAGGTTCTGGCTCGTGGTCCCTGGTAGGCTAGAACTCCACCCACATCGACTGATGCAAAATAGTTAGAATATCCATATCAGCCATGGATAGCTCCGGGGAGCCGTAGGGGCTCCCCCCAGAAATGCCATATTATGGAATGTGGAATAGGAGAACATAGACCCCACACAACCTATATATTATGAGAGAAATCTTTAAAGAATTCTGATAAAGAAAGAGATCTAGGGGTGGTTCTAGATAGAAAACTATCACAAGAGGACCACATAAAGAATATTGTGCGAGGAGCCTATGCCACGCTTTCTAACTTCAGAATTGCTTTTAAATACATGGATGGCGATATACTAAAGAAATTGTTCACAACTTTTGTTAGGCAAAAGCTAGAATATGCAGCGGTTGTGTGGTGCCCATATCTTAAGAAGAACATCAACAAACTGGAAAAGGTACAAAGACATGCTACTAAGTGGCTCCCAGAACTGAAGGGCAAGAGCTACGAGGAGAGGTTAGAGGCATTAAATATGCCAAAACTAGAAGACAGAAGAAAAAGAGGTGATATGATCACTACATACAAAATAGTAACAGGAATTGATAAAATCAATAGGGAAGATTTCCTGAGACCTGGAACTTTAAGAACAAGAGGTTATAGATATAATCTAGCTAAACACAGATGCTGAAGAAATATAAGAAAATTCACATTCGCAAACAGATTGGTAGACGGTTGGAACAAGTTAGGTGAGAAGGTGGTGGAGGCCAAGACCGTTAGTAGTTTCAAAGCATTATATGATAAAGAGTGCTGGGAAGACGAGACACCACGAGCGTAGCTCTCATCCTGTAAATACACTTAGGTAATTACACTTAGGTAATTACATCGCCGCGCCGCTGTCTGCGCAGCTCCCCCTCCAAGGGAGGGGGAAGGGGAGCCCCAGACCCCCACTCGGCTATCCACCCTTCAGTTCCGAGGCTGGATGTCAAAACACGCAAAAACTGCCGACCGGGGGGATGGAGGGATGCCGGAGAGCCTCCGGGTCTCACCCAGAAAATGATGTTTCATTACATTCAACACTGGTTTTCTGGCTCCCTGGAGCTAATTACCCACAGAGGAAGAGTAAAAGGACTGACCGGGAGGCGATCGCTGCTCACACCTCAACTCAAAGTCGAGACAACTGGCTGCAACCGCCGACCCAAAGTGACACGGACCCGACTAGGCCCATGAACGTTCACGAGATATCGAGCAGCCAGGACCCTGTTCGACCACCAAAAGCCCTGTGCCCGAATGTCAGCCCAGGACATGTTACCTAAACCTGCAGCAAGAGCAGCGAACTTGAAAACGTCATGGGAACGGGGATAGACCGCAGGCTAGCTAGCCGGAACAACCCTGCGGACGACCTGGGAGATCCGCACCCACGAACAGGGAAGACAGGAAACTGGACCAACCCAAAGCGCATCCCCAGACACAGAGCCCAAGGCGCACAAATAACGGTGGAGGGCTGCGACCGGACACAAAACATGATGCACCCCCAGCCCGACCAACCAAGCATCAACAACCAGAGGACCCCTCCCGGAAAGCAGCAGTCTCATTCTTCACCAGAAAGGAAGGAGACGGCTGCAGATGAACCAACCTATCGCCACGACCGAAGGAGCAGAAAACCCCTGCGCTGGAGGAGAGCATGAAGCTCTCTGACTAGACCCCAAGAGGCCAATGCCAACAGAAAAAGCGCCTCCAAGAAACAACCCGGAACCGAAGGGGCCATAGCAAACCAAGGAGAAGAAAAGAAAAGAGAGCACTGTGTCCAATGACCAGGATAGCTTAGGCGGCACATGAGCAGGCCGGAGGTGAAACAATGCACGAGACAGCTTGCAAAATGGTACAGACATAACATCAATACCAAAAGCAAGCTGAAGCGGCTCCGCCAGTGCCGCAGGATACTAGGCGACAGTATGGGACAAGATGATGGCACCGAACCTCCACAAGAGAAGAACAAGACCACGCCAACAAACGCAGCTTCCTAAGAATGGACAGAAGGAAAAGGAAGGACCACCAAAAAACACCACACTGCCTCCAAGAAGAAGCATGCAGATGGGACACCAGCAACTAAGCCACCTGACCACCAACAGAAGGCCCGTAGGCCTTCGACTCAAGGCAGAACCGAACCAGCCCCGCCATGGGCCAATCGAGCCTAGGAAGAGGCGGAGCCGTGGGAAGATCTCGGGTGCAACCACGGAGCCAACAGAGCCGGAAGCCCAAGCCGGCAAAGGAGGGGATGGAATATCTGCCGTACAAAAAACAACCCAACGCCAGCGAGCCCGCCAGGAGACCAGAGACAACGGTTCTGATGTGAGATGCTAGAGAAGTGACACCGCGAGACCGGGAAAATGCCAACAGGCAAGGTAAGCCAGGAAACCAGGAACCCAAACCTGGCAATAGGAGAGCCAAAAGGCACAAACAAAAGACACAACAATTTGTAGGATAAAATGAGAAAACGGAAAAACATAAGAAAAAGACCAGAAGAACAGCCCCTGCACCAACGGCCAGAGAAAAGAGCGTAGAAGGAAGATGAGGAACGAAGAAGGCAAGTAGCAAACGGGAATGAAAGGGACACGACCAGCAACACACAGAGCCGCCAGTCATGTCCCAACAAGCCACACCAACAACACACAGAGGTGCATGACACATCCCAGCACAAGACTAAACAGAAAAAGGTGCAAAGGTATGCCACCAGACCAGTACCCGAAGCAAGAAGTACGAGCTACGAAGACATGATTTAACACATTCAAGATTCTCAAAGGAATTTGATAGGGTAGATAAAGACTGACTATGGGACCCCAGGGGCACACGCACCAGGGGACACCTTCGGAATGAGAGCCCAAAGGAGCCATAAGAAGTTGGAAAGAAGTAGGTGCCAGAATAGTAGGAACGCATGAGGAAGCAATGTGGTGAAGGATGACACCACACACAGCCTCAAGCATAGAAACGAAAGAGTCCAGCAGACTCCGGAACCCGCACATTAGTGATTGACAGGCGAGAAGCAGGACCAAAAACCCAGAGCCCAACTCCTGCAAACACAACGAGGGAAGTACAACTAGGTAAGTACAGAGAATCCAACGTATATGGAAGGGCTAAGCCAGGCACTGCAAGACGGGCAAGGAATGAGTGACCAGGTAAGAACATGAAAAAATGGGGCCGTGATCCTCCTTGCAACAATGAACACAGACGAACAAGGAAGGCCCCAGGAAGAAGTATGGAAGGGCCAAACAAAATGCCATAACCAATCCCCAACACACATCCACAGTATGAAAACTGCAGCAAAATGTCACCTCATAACATCTTGACACAGTAACATTTACCCAAAACATATACCCCCCACCATTGTACCTCGGAACCTGGTGGAGGTAGGGCCCCTTGCTGGACTCGAGCATGGGTTGGACCTGCATAAGAGTGGGACTGGATGGGTATAAATAGGAGCTGCCTATGATGGCCCAATAGGCCTGCTGCAGTCACCTAGCTGTGTCCTGATGTTCTTATATTCGTTACCAAAAACCACGAATCAGCACCTGGCCGAAAGAGACGTCAGACCGCATAAACTCACCTGCAGAACGTAGGCACGAATGTGCCACGACACAACATAGCCAAGAAGATGCTGGGAGCACCGCCTGTGGAAGAAGGCAAAGCAGCACATGCAGCAGAAGAGTAGGGTAGAAACGAAGGAGGAGCCCCACACCCACTCGCAGGGAAAAACCCAGCGTCCTCCCCATAGTGGCAATCCAGAACACCCCCAGCAGCTATGGGGCACGGACTGGAGAATGGAGAGGAGCAAGAGGTGAAGCACCCCGAGAGAAAAAGACGCAGAACACCAGCACACATGCACACCACCCATATCAAAACAAACTACCATGGCGCATGCGCAGGCAAGGATGCCAGATGCGGGTTGCTAGAAGCTGCGAGCTGAAGAAATAAAATCATGAATTTGACTATAAAACTAGACAAAATATTATTGTCAACGATTGAGTCCCTGTACAGAGTACAGAGGGCAGCTATGACCAGTAGCCGAAAAGAGTAATAAGTAGCGAAATCTACATAGCATAACTCTGCATGTGAGCGACAGTCGCACCCAAGACCAAAAGTCATGCAGAACCCTGAGAAGAGGAGGAACATGACAGTGAAGGCCCGTCCAAAAAAGAAGGGTGGAGAAATGGAGAAAAGTACCCACCGACAGGACAGAACCTACGGATCTAAGGGACAAGGAACCGAACCCGGAAGGGTCCGATGCCCAACAACTCGTACGGAGAGGGGGGAAGAAAAAACCAGCAATGAATGTAATGAAATGCCATTTTCTGGGTGAGCCCCGGAGGCTCCTTGGAGCTTATCGGGCTAATGTATGCTATATTAGACCGGGACATTAGCTAAGGAGTTCAGACCTACCAGGGTCCAGCACCAGAACCTGGCCCCTTCAGAGAGGTTTCAGGAAGCAATGGGACTGGAAAACCCTCTTGTGGTTGGGGTTTTCCTTATCTGCCATCGACCGGGGTGAAGCACCCATAAAGGTAGACATGACAAAACAAACCCCACATGGTAAAAAACTAAAACAAAAAACTGAACAGAGAGGTAGAAACTCCCTACAATCCCAAGGAAACAAGCAAACAAGCAAACATCACACTTTACTGCCACGCCGATCATCCGCGCAGCCCTCCCCGCCCCGAGAAGGGAGGGGGGAGCCCCGGACCTACTGCGCCAGCTGCCAAGCTTCAGTTCGGAAGCTAAGCTTCAACCAGTGCGAAAAAACTGCCGACCGGTGGGAGGGAGGGTTGCCAGGGAGCCTCAGGGGCTCACCCAGAAAATGGCATTTCATTACATTCAACGCTGGTTTTCTGTGGGGAGCAACTACGGCTCCCTGGAGCTTCATACCCAAAGAGAAGGAAAAGAAAGGGCTAACCCGGGAGGCGGCCGCCACAAACTCCGCAACGCGAAGCCGAGACAACAGGATGCAACCTGCGACCCAAGGCAACAAGAACGCACAGGAGCAGACGCGCATAAAGAATGAGAGGCCAAGAACCTGTGCGCCCAAAATGAGCTCGAGAAAGGACAAGACAACCCGATGCGAAAGAGAAGACAACGTACAAAGAGCAAGAAAAAGTGCATAGAAACACCAGGAACGTCATACTATCGCCAAGACGAAGCTCGCAGGTGGGACACCGTCACCAAGGCCACCTGAACACCACAGAGATGGTGATACCCGCGTCAAAATACCAGACGTGAAGAGCCGAGGAGAAAGCCGAACCAGTCACGTACAGGTCCGCTCCGACCTGCCGAAAGAGGCAGAGCTGCGGGAAAACGCCCCGGGTTCGGACACCTATCAAGCAGCATCTGAAAAGAAGCTGGGCTGGCCACCAAGGAACCATAAGGACTGCTCTCGTGGGAATGGGCTGCAACCGAGCCAGAACCCGAAGCAACAGCTGGACCGGGAGAAGAGGAACAGGTACCCCCCACCTCTACCAGTCCTGCCGAAAAGCATCCAACGTGAACGCCTCGCAGGCGGGTAAGGGCGCCACATAAAATGGGCAACACCTAGACCATGCCGACTCGAAGAACGTCCATGGCCAGGATTCCATATGTCTGGCAGAGCCAACTAAACGAGTCGGCAAAGACTGGCCAATCCGTGAACAGAGGAATGAACCGTGATAGCTGTCTGCCAGGACGCAGGACACACCCGAACATGAAATTCACGGTTAGCCAAACCCCGAGAATCCAGCAAACGAGCCACTCCAAGGAACCAACCCCAAAGGTCAACACCTAAGAGAAACCCTGTGGTTCCAGCAAGAACCGCCAGAGAACAGTCCGAATGGAGCTGAATGGTAGAGCACCGAGTGACCCCAAACCCTCCGAAGCGCAAACCAGACAGCCACAAACTCCCGAACCGTGCTGTGAGCCTGACGGACGGACAAACTCCACCATCCCCGGCCGACCTGGTGAGCACTGGTCACAAAAGCCCAGCCGAGAGATGACCCATCAGTGAACACATCAAGCGAAGACTCGAGGAGGTGCCAAAGCACGGAACCCCGAAAACCCCAAAGAGGAAGAACGTCGAAGTTCAGACTCCCGCACAACTGCTCGAGCAACCCGGGACCACCTCATGCACAGCCAAAGGCGGGACCACAGCCGCAGTAACACTTCTGGAGGAAAAGACAAGGAGTGGCCCAATAGCCCTAATCAAGGCCCAGGTCCGAACCCGGGACGGAAACAGATGGAATGGCCTCCAGATCACCAGGAAACCAAACCCAGAGATCTGGAAAGAACCACACCCCTGGCGAGCAGACAAGTGGACCGAATGGGAGCCCACACCAGCTAGTCGTCGAGGTAGGCCAGACACCGAATCTCAAGCAGACTCAGACAGGGCACCAAGATTCGGTAAAGATGCAAAAATACACCAAGTGCCAATAATTGACCTGGAGGTCCAGGGCACCATCCAAGCACCCGGTCCCAACAGAAGCCGAACAGGAGACAACAGTCCTCCTAGGAGGGCATAGAAACCAGGGCGCAGACTGAAGAAGTCCAGAAGAACCGCAGATTCGAAGGCCCATGTCTGCAAAGAGCAGACGGGAACCCCAGAAGGATGGGGCGGATCGACCACGCCTAACGCACCCACCAAGATGACATGACGAAGCGCAGGGGAAGAAGCCCACCCCGCCAGCTCTGAACCCCCAAAGGGGGATAAGCCGTCCACCGCCGTCACCAGATGCCGGAAGACAACCAAAAGTGCCCACCAACAGCAGGACCATACGAGAGTCAACAGAGCAAGCTGCTCCCCCAGCGCCCCGTCAACAGAGAAGGGAACAGAGCCCCTTCCGAAAGAAAAAGTACACATACACATATATACATATCATGTATATACATATACATATACACATACACACAAGGTATGTGACACACACGTGTGTATGCACATACACATGTGCACACATACAGTGTACACATGTACATGCATACACACACACACATACACTTATAATCTGGAAGAAAATATGATGGTCGATGCAATTGAAAAACCTGACTTTAGGAGAGGACATTATGGCAACCTTAGAAAATTTTGTAGGGAGTATAATTGGACAGACTTGTTGCTAGGCAAGGAAGTGAATGAGATGTATGTCAAGTTTTGTGAAATATATGATAAAGGCACAAAAAAATTTATACCAAAACAGAGAAGCAGAACTAGGAAACAGGATTGGTTCGACAGAAAGTGCGAGAGGGCCAGAGACCAAAAGACACAAAAATGGAATCAATACAGGAAGAGGCCAAACCCCCAATCATACCAGCGATACAAAGATGCGAGAAACAACTACACGGCAGTGAGGAGAGAGGCAGAAAGAAATTTTGAAAAAAGGGATTGCAGACAAATGTAAAACAGAACCAGGTCTATTCTATAAATTCATAAACAACAAATTGCAGGTAAAGGATAATATTCAGAGGTTGAAAATGGGAAATAGATTCACGGAAAATGAAAAGGAAATGTGTGAAACATTAAACGAAAAGTTCCAAAGTGTGTTTGTACAAAATGAAATCTTCAGGGAACCAGATACAATAAGAATTCCAGAGAACAACATAGAGCACATAGAGGTGTCTAGAGACGAAGTGGAAAAAATGCTCAAAGAGCTAAATAAGAACAAAGCAGTTGGTCCAGATGGAGTTTCACCATGGGTTCTGAGAGAATGTGCACCTGAGCTCAGCATCCCTCTTCAACTGATCTTTCAGGCATCCCTGTTTACAGGAGTTGTAGCTGATGTGTGGAAAAAGGCTAACATAGTTCCAATTTACAAGAGTGGAAGCAGGGAAGACCCCCTTAATTATAGACCGGTATCATTGACAAGTGTAATAGTCAAAATATTGGAAAAAATAATTAAAACTAAATGGGTAGCACACCTGGAGAGAAATGATATAATATCAGACAGACAGTATGGTTTTCGATCTGGTAGATCCTGTGTATCGAATTTACTCAGTTTTTATGATCGAGCAACAGAGATATTACAGGAAAGAGATGGTTGGGCTGACTGCATCTATCTGGACCTAAAAAAGGCTTTCGACAGAGTTCCACATAAGAGGTTGTTCTGGAAACTGGAAAATATTGGAGGAGTGACAGGTACGCTTCTAACATGGATGAAAAATTTCTGACTGATAGAAAAATGAGGGCTGTGATCAGAGGCAATGTATCGGACTGGAGAAATGTCACAAGTGGAGTACCACAGGGTTCAGTTCTTGCACCAGTGATGTTTATTGTCTACATAAATGATCTACCAGTTGGTATACAGAATTATATGAACATGTTTGCTGATGATGCTAAGATAATAGGAAGGATAAGAAATTTAGATGATTGTCATGCCCTTCAAGAAGACCTGGATAAAATAAGTATATGGAGCACCACTTGGCAAATGGAATTTAATGTTAATAAATGTCATGTTATGGAATGTGGAATAGGAGAACATAGACCCCACACAACCTATATATTATGTGAGAAATCTTTAAAGAACTCTGATAAAGAAAGAGATCTAGGGGTGGTTCTAGATAGAAAACTATCACCTGAAGACCACATAAAGAATATTGTGCAAGGAGCCTATGCTATGCTTTCTAACTTCAGAATTGCTTTTAAATACATGGATGGCGATATACTAAAGAAATTGTTCATGACTTTTGTTAGGCCAAAGCTAGAATATGCAGCTGTTGTTTGGTGCCCATATCTTAAGAAGCACATCAACAAACTGGAAAAGGTGCAAAGACATGCTACTAAGTGGCTCCCAGAACTGAAGGGTAAGAGCTACGAGGAAAGGTTAGAAGCATTAAATATGCCAAAACTAGAAGACAGAAGAAAAAGAGGTGATATGATCACTACATACAAAATAGTAACAGGAATTGATAAAATCGACAGGAAAGATTTCCTGAGACCTGGAACTTCAAGAACAAGAGGTCATAGATATAAACTGGCTAAACACAGATGCCGAAGAAATATAAGAAAATTCACTTTCGCAAACAGAGTGGTAGACGGTTGGAACAAGTTGGGGGAGAAGGTGGTGGAGGCCAAGACCGTCAGTAGTTTCAAAGCGTTATATGACAAAGAGTGCTGGGAAGACGGGACACCACGAGCGTAGCTCTCATCCTGTAACTACACTTAGGTAATTACTTGAAAAGAAAATTACAAGCCGCCGACCAGTGGGCAGAGCACACGCCGGCCAGGCAAAGAAGGCACAAAACTGCATCAAAAGGCCCACCTCGACAAAAACTCAAAGTCCCAGCACGACCACAACACGTGCCAAGACCCAAAAAGATCAGTCTGCAAGCCAGGAAGACCCCGGAACTCCAGAAGGCAGAAACCGGGTCACACACGAGGAAACAAAGCCCCCTGAACCCACAAAGGGGGCCCAAGAGGAAGAAACCTCCGGAACGAAACCAAAGAACCCAAAGGAACCCGGAATCGAACCAGGGGGAGGCCAAACCACCACATTTTGCCGGCGGAGAAACACCACAGAAAGGCAAAGCACAGCCCCCAGACAGAACCCCCTGGGAAACGGTCATAACAGACCGAAAACCGAGGGACAAGGTGTGGGAGCAAGCATAACAGCCAGGGACACTGAGCCCAAACCCAAGGGCCCAGACCCAAAACAGACAAAATGGGAAACCCGGTGTAAAATCAACACTCAAACGTTCCCAGAGGAACAGGAAACGGGCAGAAAACACCAGAAAAGCAAAGAAACGACAACAGGAGAATAAAACCCCTGAAAAAAGGTGAAAACTCACCCAAGAAGCTCGCTCGCACACCCAGTCGCATGTAAACAAACCGCAACGCCGCCCTGGTGGCCACGCCGGGAAACCGGCAGACGAAAATGGCCGCCAGAACAGGGGCTGTGACTGACGCTAAAGATACAAAAACACGCCAGCAAAAGTGGGAAGCAAGCAGACTGGATGGGCGAAAAATGCCGCCCAAAAGCAGAAAACCCAGGCAGGGGCAAACCGCCCCAGAACTGCTAGCAGGCATCCCCCACAGCCCCGGGAACCAGCAACAGAGGCCCCGGGGCAGAGCCGTCCTCCAAGCCCTCCGCCCTTAAAGAAAAGCAAGAGTCCATGGGAAAGGCAGCAAGAAAGGGCCGCTGGTAAGACCCAGAAGCCTTGGCAGGAGGAACCGGCTCGAAAACCTCCGTCCCCCAACCCGAACAGGGCAGCCCCCGAAAACCGCCCGAGTCTCGGCCCCAACTAAACCCCGCCCCGACCCCGAAACCCGCAGACGGTCCGGAGCTGGGAACAGAGAGGGAAAGGGGCGAACAGCACCTAACCAAAACGGGGCGGCCTCGGGGCATCCGAGTGGGAAACCAACCTAGCATGTTGCAGCAACCTAACCTAGCTTGCAACACGGATGCCGCCTGTACTCTGAACAGTAATAACATCAGGAGAGTACTGGAGAACAAGCAGAGAAAATCTCTCGCAAGACTCCGGGTCAAGGTGTCAGTGACCCAACAGGCAGCATGACGGAGGTAAAAGTGGCGACTGTCACCCGGAGACAAGGGCACAGCAACCAACGATCCCGTACAAGACGGGTTGGAACCCGGAAGACACATTCAATGGTCCCCCGAGCCCAGACAGGGGTTTCCAGGGCCCGTAGGCTGACTGCTACGGGAAGCCCGGGCAAGGTGTTGCTAAACCGGTAGGGGATAGCACTGAAAACCCCTGAGACGTGTACAATCAAGGGGGCCTAGCAGAGAGCTGCCAAACACTACCAGTGGAACTATAGCCACACTGGGCAGACCCCCACCAGGCAATTGAAAATAAAAACAAAAGAAAAACCCCGAAAAAGTACACCGTCTCTAGAGGCAACAGGAACCGGTCGCCGCTTAGGTGGCAGGCTGTGCAACACCTTGATGCCCTAACCAGCACAATACCAAACCCTACCCAGGGCCAAACAAGGGCCCCCAGCCCCAGCTGGCCCCAAGGGTGAGGCAAATGCCAAGCAGCAAGAACCTCTACGGGAATGGTTCCCGAACGCCCCAGGAAGATAACCCTGTTACGCAAGGACAGTACTCACAGGGCGCTTAGGGAAGGAAGCCCTTAAGCGCATGCAGCCCCGGCACTGATGAGGTACTCCTGGCCACCACACAACACAACACACGACAGTGAATGCCACACAAGGCAAACACCACCTAGGAAACTGAGGCCAGAGAAGCGTCTATCCCGGTTGACATTAGCTTACGAACTGAAGCTTGGCAGCCGGCGCGGTAGGTCCGAGGCTCCCCCCTCCCCCTCTCGGGGCAGGGAGGGCTGCGCAGACGATTAGCGCGGCAGTAAAGTGTGATGTTTGCTTGTTTCCTTGGGAGTGTAGGGAGTTTCTACCTCTCTGTTCGGTTTTTTGTTTAAGTTTTTTACCATGTGGGGTTTTTTTGTCACGCCTACCTTTCTGGGTGCCTGACCCCAGTCGATGGCAGATAAGGAAAACCCCAACCACAAGTGGGTTTTCCAGTGCCATTGCTCCCTGAAACCTCTCTGAAGGGGCCAGGTTCTGGCGCTGGTCCCTGGTAGGTCTGAACTCCTTAGCTAATGTCCCGGTCTAATATAACATACATTAGCCCAATAAGCTCCAGGGAGCCATAGGGGCTCCCCACAGAAAATGTCCAAAAACTATATAAATAGATATGGGAATGTGTACACTTACATGGTTATGTCAAATTTTAGCCACATATTTCTATTTATACAATGCAAGCCTTTTTGCCCCCTTCTCACTTAGCTCTACTTAGACTTAATGAATATTGAATTCCACGAGTCCGGGCATATTGTCAATATCTCTTTCAAAGTCTTCCAAGTTTGTGTTAATAACCGTTATATTATCTGCAGCTGGAATGTCATTCATAAAGAAGCTGAAGAAGAAGCATAAAGAAGTTCTCTATTTTGTGCATCTGCTACTCACAGAGCAGATGCACCAGATATTATCTGCTTTAGAGATTTCAATTTACCAAGTCTAAGATGGAGAATGGCAAACACAAATATCATAGCAGGGAACAACCCGGGAAATAACCAATCACAGGTCAGAGAACTTTTGAGATTGTGTGACAAATTCTCACTCAATCACAGAACCAACTAGGAACGAAAACACACTAGACTTGTTATTCACAAACAATGATGAACTAATCAAAGACATTACAATCTCAGATACTACATATTCAGACCATAAGCTCACTCAAGTGCGAACTAGCATAAATAACGGTAGTAGGTCTAAGAGACCCAACAAGCGAGAAGGGGTATTCAATCAATTCAATTTCAACAATAACAGGATCGACTGGGAAAAAATAAATGTAGACCTTGCAAACATTCAATGGGAAACAGTCTTAAGCAACAAAACTCCCACACACAGTTTTGTGTGGGAGTTGGAAAAAGAGTTGTGTGAGAGTTGGAAAAAATAATTAAATCTAAATGGGTAGAACACCTGGAGAGAAATTATATAATATCAGACAGACAGTATGGTTTTCAATCTGGAAGATCCTGTGTATCGAATTTATTCAGTTTCTATGATCGAGCAACAGAGATATTACAGGAAAGAGATGGTTGGGTTGACTGCATCTATCTGGACCTAAAAAAGGCTTTCGACAGAGTTCCACATAAGAGGTTGTTCTGGAAACTGGAAAATATTGGAGGAGTGACAGGTACGCTTCTAACATGGATGAAAAATTTCCTAACTGACAGAAAAATGAGGGCCATAATCAGAGGCAAGGTATCAGATTGAAGGAATGTCACGAGTGGAGTACCTCAGGGTTCAGTTCTTGCACCGGTAATGTTCATTGTCTACATAAACGATCTACCTACAGAATTACATGAACATGTTTGCTGATGATGCTAAGATAATAGGGAAGATAAGAAACCTAGATGATTGTCATGCCCTTCAAGAAGACCTGGACAAAATAAGTATTTGGAGCAACACTTGGCAAATGGAATTTAATGTGAATAAATGCCATGTTATGGAATGTGGAATTGGAGAACATAGACCCCACACAACCTATAAATTATGTGAGAAATCTTTAAAGAATTCTGATAAAGAAAAGGATCTAGGGGTGGTTTTAGATAGAAAACTGTCACCTGAGGACTACATTACATTGTGCGAGGAGCCTATGCTACACTTTCTAACTTCAGAATTGCTTTTAAATACATGGATGGAGAAATACTAAAGAAATTGTTCACGACTTTTATTAGACCAAAGCTGGAATATGCAGCGGTTGTATGATGCCCATATCTTAAGAAGCATATCAACAAACTGGAAAAGGTGCAACGACATGCTACTAAGTAGCTCCCAGAACTGAAGGACAATAGCTACGAGGAGAGATTAAAGGCATTAAACATGCAAAAACTAGAAGATAGAAGAAAAAGAGGTGATATGATCACTACATTCAAAATAGTAACAGGAATCGATAAAATTGATAGGGAAGAATTCCTGAGACCCGGAACTTCAAGAACAAGAGGTCATAGATTTAAACTAACGAAACAAAGCTGCCGGAGAAATATACGAAAATTCACTTTTGTAAACAGAGTGGTAGACGGTTGGAACAAGTTAAGTGAGAAGGTGGTGGAGGCCAAGACCGTCAGTAGTTTCAAAGCGTTATATGACAAAGAGTGCTGGGAAGACGGGACACCACGAGCGTAGCTCTCATCCTGTAACTACACTTAGGTAATTACACACACACACACACACACACACACATATATATGTGTGTATGTATGCATGTGTACTCTATATAAAATTCAGCCTAAAAGATAGTCACAAAATATGTTACCTTTTCTATTGCCAACCATTTTGTCTTGAACTGTGGCTGCCATCCTGGAAACCAAGATGTTGTATAATGTTAAGTTGGAAAGTGGAGCCAAGTGTCCAAAGTTGTAGACCAAGGGTGCTTCTTGAGAAAACCCTTCACCCACTGAGGCAGCACGCTCTACCAGTAGTGACCCTAAAGCAGAAAATTAAAAACGTATATAATCATTATTATGGTCTATAATTTATAAATTTATTTCCATGGTTTTATAAACATGTTCCTATCATCATTTAACCACCAACATGACTAGACATTCAGGGATTTTTCTTTAAATACAGGTATACTAACAAATTCGACATACTACTAATTGGGTGAGCAGGTACAGATATTACCACTTGTGTGCAATAAAAAAAAAACCAGCGTTGAATGAAATAAAATGCCATTTTCTGGGTTGAGCCCCAGAGGCTCCCTGAAGTTAATGGAGTGATATCCATTATAGATATATAATATGTATGTCTAGAGCATTAGTTAATTGAAGTTTGAGCCTACCGGGAACCACGAGCTAGAACATGGTTCCCTCAGAGAGGCGAAGGGAGCAATAGCTTATGAACACTCCACTTTGTGAGAGTATAGTCATGTCTGCCATCAACCGGGGGTATCACCCAGAAAGGTAGGAGAACTATTACAAACCCCAACTGGTAAAACATTGCAACCCAAGACTGAACAGAGCCCACGAACTCCCCTCCCCCCCCAAGAGGAAATACCCCAAGAGGAAACAACAAACAATCAAACATCCACTCAACCAGTGCGTCCATTCATTAGCGACCCTCCCCGAGAGGGGCCCCCGCCCGGGCGACCAAGCGCTGACACCGGTTTGGAGTTTGTTTGGAGTTTTTCAGTTTGGAAACTGAAAGCGAAACTGTCGACCAAAGGGAGAAAGGGCTATACTGTATACCCACAGAGAAAGAAAAAAGGGGACTTACCCGGGAGGCAGCAGCACCACATGCTTCATGACGAAGACAGGACAACTGGCTGCAACCAACGGCCCAAGGCCACACAAGGGCAGAGGACCCTGAACATTCACAAGATAATGGGCGGCCAGGACCCAGTTTGACCTTCAAAATACCTGTGCCCGAATATCAGCCAAAGACATAGTACCAAAAACTGTAGCAAGAGCCGCAAACTTGCACACATCATGGGCACGAGGGCAGACCACAAGGTTGGCTAGACTAGAGAACCAACGCTTGTAGAAAGGCCATGCTTGGGGAGTAGAACTCCCAGAACTCCATCAAGCAGGCAACCCTGCAGACGACCTGAGAAACCCAAACCCTGGAACAGGAAATGAGGGACATCGTATCTACCCAAAGCGCGTCCCCGGACACAGAACCCAAGGTGCGCAGACAACGACGGAGAGTCGCAACCGGACACAAAACATGATGCAACCCCAGCCTGACCAACCAAGCATCAATAACCCATGGACCCTCCAGAGGCCCGCCGTCTCATTCTTCACCAGAAAAGAAAGAGACGGCTGCAAACAAACAAAATGACCACCAGTACCAACGGATCAGAAACCTTTGCACTGAAGGAGAGCATGAAGCTCCCCAACCCAACCTCCAGAGGCCAAAGCCAACAAACAAAAAAAAAGGCATTTCCGAAGCAATCTTGAACCAAAGGGACCACAAACTGAGGAGGAGAGGAAAGGGAGCACCTTATCCAAAGACCAGAATGGCTCAGGTGGCGCACGAGCAGGCTGGAGGTAAAAGAGTGCACGAGAGAGCTTGTGGATCGGAGCAGAAGTGACATCCATCATGAAAGCAGGCTGAAGCGGCTCTGCCAGTGCCGCACAATAAGAAGCGACAGTATTTGGCATAATATGCCGGTCCTGAAAAAACCAAGAGAGAAAGGACAAAACAACACGATCAGAAATTGATGACAACCTACGAAGAGAAATGAAACAGCGAAAAGAACGCCATGAGCCTTCATATGACATGGTCGAAAGGAGTTGAAACCGAAGTTTTACTGAACTTACTGGATCTTGCAGCCTCTCCGAGGCACAAACCAAGGTCTTACACAACTCCCCCCATGCACTCGTGCTATGTCAATAAGCCGTTCTCCCTCGGAGAGGCTGCAGGATCCAGTAAGTTCAGTAGAACTTCGGTTTCAACTCCTTTTGACCATGTCGTAGCTCAGTCGATTAAGGCAGCATCTGGGATGCTCTCGAACGCAGGTTCGAATCCTCGTCACGGCCCTTGTGGATTTGTTCACCAGGAAAATGTTTCCTGGTCAAGCACTGTTTACAGTATTTGACTAAAGGTCAGCACTATGAATTTTTTTCATAAACCTCATTTGGCTGGGACATACGTTGGTATCAAGTGACAGCAATAGCACAATATGACTATATTTAACTAGACTAGGATATAAGTAATTATCAAGAGAAAGAAATAAGCTAGTATTACAGTATATAGGAATAGGCTGTGACAATTACAATTTGCAATACTTAAGACTTAAAGTAATAAAAAGAAAATATCATGAATTAGAGAAATATCATTATCAACACTAGATTTGATAATGGTCCAGGACGGACCGAAACGTCATCGTTTCTTCATCTTCTGATGTGTGGTTTGGTCACCATAACACGAATTAGCCACCTCAGAGTTACTCATGTTCAAATTAAATATACAATTACAATTAATAGCTTTCTGGGAAAATTCATGGCTACCTTGGGTTAGTTCTGAGAGTAAATGTCCCAGTGGTCTGGTCTCAGACAAAGTTTGCTGGCTTGGTTAATCAGGCAGTTAGAAGCTGTTGCATGTGATGTGATAGAAATAAACTTTTCTGTGATTCAGATGTTACACTGTTTGTTGAGTATTATTAAATTACTTAACAGTGAATGCACCAAGAAAATTTGGTAATTCATTATCAAACTTACCTATAGTACCTGGGATGGCAATAGATCCTTGACCGACATCTAAATCCACAAAGATCGGTCTGCGTCCCATACGTACAGCATAGTTTAGAAGGATGCGACACAGAGTTGATTTTCCTACATCTCCCGGCCCCACAATCATCGTAACAGGCCCTCTAGTGTCTTCTCCACGATTCAATCCTTCATCCGCATGTTTTCGCAATCGCTCTAAACACGCATGTGTATTCAAGTACATAACCTGTCAAATGCAAGTAAACCATAGGTTTCAAGATATAATAAAATATTATTTATTTTTTATTACATTGTCATATATGAAAAAACTAGATGCAACTTTTTACATGTGCATTACTGTACTAACCATTGGAGTTTCTTTTGCAATGTAGGTTCCTTCTGTATTTCCTGTGATCTTTAGAGTACAACCATGCCAAGTGTACACTGCAACTTTAGCACCAGAGAAGAAAGTATAGGGTTTGTCTGGAGCCAACTCTGTTCCAAACACTTCTGCTTTGCCACTCATTAACTGTCGATTCAAAAGTTCAATTAGTATATGTTTGCAATTCTGTATCAACACTAATTTTCTGATGACACTAATGTAGATTTACTCTATTATTCCAATGATGTATTAATACATTACCCAATCCCAAATACTGGTTACAATACTGTACCATCGAATCATTTTACTAACCATGTATGAATCATGATGACACATCACACATTCAACATTATTGGGTAATTTTTTTTTAATCACAAGACCATACATTTCACCACTTACAAATCATGCTTCATTTCAAAATTATGAAATAAATATAAACTCTACAAGAGCACCAATATTCCATTTAGAGGCATGCTATATGCACAATTAACCCTTACACTGCTCCAATCATTCCTGAGCAATTGATTACAAATTGCCTAGAGGCAATTTGTGCTGCTCATTAATATTTGAAAGTCCCACCAATTGTATGGGGACATCATTCAAAACTATTGACCTCTGACAAATGTCTGTCATATTGGAAAAAATACTGAGAGCCTTAGTTTCCTTGCCGAGTCTTAGTTACAAGATGTACATTACCCCCAAGTGGCTGCATGTGCAGTGTAACCATGTTAGGGACCACTGTTACAATGCAAAATTGCAAGAACTTAGATAGCCCTGAAGATCTTAGTGATAAAGAGGAATATATTACAGGGTGTTTCCTTGAATATTATCCCTCAGAATATGAAATAGGCTGCTCAAACAGAGGGAAGTGAGACTGATGAGTGAGGGTTTGTGGGTGGTTACTAACATGATGCTCCATTAACAACACTTACACTTCCGACTTCTCAATTGAGGCACAGTATATTTGCTGCAACAATATCTTATTCTGTTTAAAATGTGTTAATAGTTATCTTGTTGCTAGTTTGATCATGCTAGTGGTGGAAACAAACCCAGCATTGAATGTAATGAAATGCCTCTTTCTGTAGGAGCCCTAGTAATTACGTAAGTAATTACCCAAGTGTAGTTACAGGATGAGAGCTACACTCGTAGTGTCCCATCTCCCCAGCACTCTGTCATATAACGCTTTAAAATTACAGATGGTTTTGGCCTCCACCACCACCTCACCTCACCTAGCTTGTTCCAACCATCTATAACTCTGTTTACAAAAGTGAATTTTCTTATATTTCTCCAGCAGTTTTGTTTCGTTAGTTTAAATCTATGCCCTCTTGTTCTTGAAGTTCCAGGTCTCAGGAATTCTTCCCTATCAATTTTATCGATTCCTGTTACGTACTTGACTATGTATTTTGTACGTAGTGATCATATCACCTCTTTTTCTTCTGTCTTCAAGTTTTTGAACATTTAATGCCTTTAACCTGAGCCGGTCGGCCGAGTGGACAGCACACTGGACTTGTGATCCTGTGGTCCCGGGTTCGATCCCGGGCGCCGGCGAGAAACAATGGGCAGAGTTTCTTTCACCCTATGCCCCTGTTACCTAGCAGTAAAATAGGTACCTGGGTGTTAGTCAGCTGTCACGGGCTGCTTTCCTGGGGGTGGAGGCCTGGTCGAGGACCGGGCCGTGGGGACACTAAAAAAGCCCTGAAATCATCTCAAGATAACCTCTCCTCACAGCTTGTCCTTCAGTTCTAGGACCCACTTAGTGGCATGTCTTTGCACTTTTCCAGTTTTGTTGATGTGCTTCTTAAGATATGGGCACCATACAACCGCTGCACATTCCAGCTTTGGTTTAACAAAAGTCGTGAAAAATTTCTTTAGTATTTCTCCCTCATGTATTTAAAAGCAATACTTGAAGTTAAAAAGTGTACCATAGGCTCCTCGCACGATGTTCTTAATGTGGTCCTCAGGTGACAGTATTCTATCTAGAACCACTCCTAGATCCCATTTTTTATTGAATTCTTTAAATATTCTCACATATTTATTGGTTGTGTGGGGTGTCTATGTTCTCCACTTCCACATTCTATAATATGGCATTTATTCACATTAAATTCCAGTTGCCAAGTGTTGCTACATATACTTATTTTGTCAAGGTCTTCTGAAAGGGCATGACAATCATCTAGTTTTTTTATCTTCCCTATTATCTTAGCATCATCAGCAAACATGTTCATATAATTCTGTATTCCATCTGGTAGATCGTCTATTTAGACAACGAACATTATCGGTGCAGGAACTGAACCCTGTGGTACTCCACTTGTGACATTCCTCCAGTCCGATACATTGCCTCTGATTACAGTCCTCATTTTTCTATCAGTTAGGAAATTTTTCATCCTGTCACCTGTCACCCCTCCAATATGTTCCAGTTTCCAGAACAACCTCTTAAGTGAAACTCTGTCAAAAGCCTTTTTTAGGTCCAGATAGATGTAGTAACCCCAACCATCTCTTTCTGTAAAATCTCTGTGGCTCGATCATAGAAACTGAGTAAATTCGTTACACAGGATCTTCCAGACGAAAACAAAACTGTCTGATATTATATCGTTTTTCTCCAGAT
>WNGS01113158.1:35604422-35623741 GCA_020271785.1 Procambarus virginalis | reverse complement strand
ACACATACACCATTCAACATTATTGGGTAATGTTTTTTTTAATCACAAGACATACATTTCACCACTTACAAATCATGCTTCATTTCAAAATTTATGAAATAAATATAAACTCTACAAGAGCAGCACCATATTCCATTTAGAGGGCATGCTATTGCACAATTAACCCTTACACTGCTCAATCATTCCTGAGTCAATTGATTAACAAATTGCCTGCTAGAGGCAAATTTTGTGCTGCTCTAATATTTGAAAGTCCCACCAATTTGTATGGGGCATCATTCAAAACTATTGACCCTCTGACAAATGTCTGTCATATTGGGAAAAAATCTAGGAGAGCCTAGTTTCCTTGCCGAGTCTTAGTTACAAGATGTACATTACCCCCAAGTGGCTGCATGGTCAAGTGTAAACCGATGTTAGGGACCCACTGGTACAAGTCAAAAATTGCAAAGAACTTAGATAGCCCTGAAATCTTAGTGATAAGAGGAATATTATATAAAAGGTGTTTCTTGAATATTATCCCTCGGAATATGAAATAAGCTGCTCAAACAGAGGGAAGTGAGACTGATGAGTGAGGGTTTGTGGGTGGTTACTAACATGATGCTCCATTAACAACACTTACACTTCCGACTTCCTCAATGGAGGCAACAGTAATTTGCTGCAACAATATCTTATTCTGTTTAAAATGTGTTAATAGTTATCTTGTTGCTAGTTTGATCATGCTAGTGGTGGAAAAACCCAGCATGATGTAAGAAAGCCTCTTTCTGGAGGAGCCCTAGTAATTACGTGTAATTACCCAAGTTGTAGTTACAGGATGAGAGCTACACTCGTAGTGTCCCATCTCCCCAGCACTCTGTCATAAACGCTTAAAATTACAGATGGTTTGGCCTCCACCCACCACGCTCACCTCACCTAGCTTTTTCCAACCATCTATAACTCTTGTTACAAAAGTGAATTTTCCTATTTTCTCCGCAGTTTTTTCGTAGTTTACATATGCCCTCTTGTCTTGAAGTTCCAGTCAGGGAATTTTCCCTATCAATTATTACGGATTCCTGTTACGTACTTGACTATGTATTTTGTACGTAGTGATCATATCACCCTTTTTTCTTCTGTCTTCAAGTTTTTGAACATTTAATGCCTTTAACCTGTTGCCGGGTACGGCCGAGTGTCCAGCACACTGGACTTGTGATCCTGTGGTCCCGGTTCGATCCCGGGCGCCGGCAAGAAACAATGGGCAGAGTTTCTTTCACCCTATGCCCCTGTTACCTAGCAGTAAAATAGGTACCTGGGTGTTAGTCAGCTGTCACGGGCTGCTTCCTGGGGGGTGGAGGCCTGGTCGAGGACCGGGCTGTGGGGACACTAAAAAAGCCCTGAAATCATCTCAAGATAACCTCTCCTCACAGCTCTTGTCCTTCAGTTCTAGGACCCACTTAGTGGCATGTCTTTGCACCTTTTCCAGTTTGTTGATGTGCTTCTTAACCCTTTAACTGCGCAACGCGCCTCCAGGCTCGGGTCTGGTTTGCGCAACGCGCCTCCAGGTATTTTTATTTTTCACGTTCCATTCAAAACTGGCGCGCGGTGATGTGGGTATGGTATGGGTGGGTGGGGCCCCAGTGATCGTCCGCCATCTTCAAAAAAAATCGCAGCATGCCCTGCGGCCGTGGGGAGCCTCAGTTTCACAGCAGCAACCATGTCTGACGCATCCTCTACGAGCTCCCGCTCCACGGTGACCCGATGTCATGGAAAACGACTCTCTGAGGAGGAAATACGCGACATTTTGTATGATGACGGTGCTCTGGATGATGACCTATGATCCTGAGAAAGACCTTACTCAGGTATCTGATACGAGTGAGGAGGAGACAGAATTTGAAGATGCGGTGAGTGTGTATGGTACACGTGCCTCGCCCGGCCTGCCTCGCCGCCCTGGGTCAACACCGTTATCATCACCACCACCATGTATGTCCCCAGACGCTAGTAGTTTATTCAGTGATAGTACATGTGACGAATCATTCTCGGGGTTCAGTGACATTGGCTCTGATACGAGTAGTGTAGACGACCCGAGTACGAGCAGTGGTGGTGTTACCAGGCGGGGTTTTGCTGCCTCAGCAACACGCCGCGGCAGGCGGCGGCGTGCCTCACAGCATGTGGACAACAATGACAGTGGCCCCTCAACATCATTTATGCGTGGTAGGCCTACAGTACGTAAATCTGCCTCAGCGTCTAGCATACCCTCACGCAGCTCCAGCAGAAGCAGCAGACCACGTAGCCGTAGTTATGGTGCTCGTGGTGGTGTTGGCCGTGGTGTTGGCGCCAACACCAAACCCCCTGGTGTACTTGTGTGGGAGGATTGCACCACATTTGTCCCTCAAATACCAACATTTGATGATAGCGATTTTGGTGTTACACCATTATTCCCATATACTGGTGATGATATGGCAGACATGGAATATTTTCATTTTGGACTGAAGTTTTTTGTGCTGTGCGACTGTGAGACTGGAATCGTCTTGGACATGATATTATATTATGGTACAGACATCGACATACCAGCTCAAGATCAACACGAGTTCTCAGGCAGTGTCGTGAAAACCCTGATGGAACCGTTGCTGAACAAGGGGCATGTACTGTTCACCGACAACTATTACACCAGCCCCTTGCTGACCAGATACCTCCTTGCCCACAACACCGGTGTATGTGGCACTGTGAAGAGCCACAGGAAGGAAATGCCAGTGTTCGGTATAGCTATAGCCGTGGGTGAGTGCCAGCTGCGCAAGTGTGACAAAACGCTGTCAGTGCGGTGGAAGGACAGACGCGAGGTGAATATGCTGACTACGATTCACACCGGTGCCATGTTGGATAGTGGGAAAGTCCACTTTCACACACGCAACACCGTGTATAAGCCTGACTGTGTCATAGACTATAACGTGAACATGCGCCTCGTCGATAAGTGTGACATGATGCTTGGTGGAGTGGAGTGTGTGCGCAAGTCTGTGAAGTGGACGAAAAAGTTCTTCTTCCACCTCATGGATGTTGTAGTGCTCAACTGCTACAATATGTACCTAGTAAAATCAGGCAGGAGACCGTCTATACGTACATTCAGTGCTGGTGTTGTGTCACAGCTGCTAGTAAAGTATGGCAGGGAGGGTTCTGTTGTACCGCGCGGAGTGCAAGCAACAATGCCACATGCAGCTCCAGACAGATTGACGGGTAATGAAAACTTCAGAGTACATATGCTCGAGTATATGCCAGGCACAGCATCACGGGAGAAGGGTAAACGTGCTTGTATAGTATGCAGGAACACTACCCGCAGAGAACAAAAACGAAGATGCATCAGCACCTGGTGCGTGGAGTGCAAGGTGCCACTCTGCCCCGTTGGCTGTTTCGCAGCATATCACACACTCGCGGAGTACTGAGTGTGTTCATGATGTGTGTATATAGTGTGTGATACTGTACAGTGTGTATATAAAGTGTAAATGTAAATATATTAGGCATGATACATTGGAAATTGTGCAGGATAAGTGACGTTGTTTGCGATGCACATAACACAGTGTCTACGGACAGTACGGATGTTGTACTGCGATAATAGAGTGTACGTGTTCATTATACATTGGATTGCCATGTAAAAACAATGAAAATGTATTTAGAAAGGTGCGCAAAAAATGACCGAAAATATATTCGCGGCAACTCGCGCGCCCCGCCCCGACCGCCCCACCCGCCCCGGGAGCTTACAGCACGGGCGCACAGGGAATCATGACGTCACGCCCCAACTTACGGACCCCATAGCAGCCAAAGTAAGTACAATTATGACTTTTTTTTTACATACCCATACTGAGGGAAGGGTTTTTGACACTTTAAAAAGAAAAAAGAATTTTTTCCAGAGAATTTATTTCCTGCGCACCACGGGGGTGTCATATTTGGAGGCAACGCAGTTAAAGGGTTAAGATATGGGCACCATACAACCGCTGCACATTCCAGCGTTGGTTTAACAAAAGTCATGAAAAATTTCTTTAGTATTTCTCCCTCATGTATTTAAAAGCAATACTTGAAGTTAGAAAGTGTACCATAGGCTCCTCGCACGATGTTCTTAATGTGGTCCTCAGGTGACAGTTTTCTATCTAGAACCACTCCTAGATCCCATTTTTTATTAGAATTCTTTAAAGATTTCTCACATAATTTATTGGTTGTGTGGGGGTCTATGTTCTCCACTTCCACATTCTATAATATGGCATTTATTCACATTAAATTCCAGTTGCCAAGTGTTGCTACATATACATATTTTGTCAAGGTCTTCTTGAAGGGCATGACAATCATCTAGTTTTTTTATCTTCCCTATTATTTTAGCATCATCAGCAAACATGTTCATATAATTCTGTATTCCATCTGGTAGATCGTTTATTTAGACAACGAACATTATCGGTGCAGGAACTGAACCCTGTGGTACTCCACTTGTGACATTCCTCCAGTCCGATACATTGCCTCTGATTACAGTCCTCATTTTTCTATCAGTTAGGAAATTTTTCATCCTGTCACCTGTCACCCCTCCAATATGTTCCAGTTTCCAGAACAACCTCTTAAGTGAAACTCTGTCAAAAGCCTTTTTTAGGTCCAGATAGATGTAGTCAACCCAACCATCTCTTTCCTGTAAAATCTCTGTGGCTCGATCATAGAAACTGAGTAAATTCGTTACACAGGATCTTCCAGATCGAAAACAAAACTGTCTGATATTATATCGTTTTTCTCCAGATGTTCTACCCATTTAACCCTTAAGCTGCTAAGGGGTCCTGAGGAGATTTACACCCCTGGGCACAAGAAAAAAACTCTAACACATTATTTTGTCTTCTAAAAATGTTAATTTGTGTTCCCTGAGCACAGGAAAAATAACAAAAAATCGTAGGCGACATATTTTGGCCGCAATAGACTGAGGAAGTCTGGAAAAATGTGGGCATTGACAGAGCGGTCGTCAGAGCCAGTCAGCGTCACCCGCGCTGACAGGTGGGAGTTGCCACAAAGATATTATCACTTAATTATTTCAATGTCTCTGATTGATTTTTTCTTAGTTTTTTTGCAGTAATATTATTCAACAGTGTGTATTGTGATATATTTATATAATAAAAGTGGTGAATAATTGCTATACTCAAAAGTATTGTGTGCATATTAGTGATTCAATTATTCTGTTCATAAAACAATAAACAAATAGTTTTGCTGTTATTACACTCTATACACACGTTATATATAAGTATCTGCATGTTTTGTTCACCATAACGAACCACTAAGTTGGTATTGAGAGTCGCAAAGCAGCGAGGAGTGACTGCCACACACCAGCCTGCCACTCGTTGCCACTCCCTCAACAATGCCTCACTCGGTCACTTTCTCCTCCCACCATCCAGTTTTATATTTTATTCACAATATACAGACGTTATATATAAGTATCTACATGTTTTGTTCACCACAACTGTACAACTAAGCTGATATAGTTAGTTCAGGCACTAAAAGTCGTCGCTACACACACAGTCAGCTGGCGGCTCCCTCACTCATTCAAAGTCACACGCACTAAACTTTCTCCCCAACAATACTGTTTGCAGTGTTATTACACTATATACACATATACGCATCACTCCTCCCACAGCGCTAATTATTACAACAATCCTGCTATTATCACAACCCTGGTCATTTTTATCACAGTCTGGGGTCAGCTGTAATATTGTCATCTCTAAATAATAGCAGTTATATATTTATTTTGACATTTTTCGGCGATGATGTGGTCTCACGATGAACAGCAATGCTGTTCGCTCATGCTGCGTGCGCCAGCCTTGGTTGCTCCAACAGTACTGTGGCTCTCACACCTAAGAATATTGCCCACGATTTAAAAAAAAAATGGCGTCTGTTTACAAGAGCCCTGAGGAAGTTAATGTGAACCCCGTGTAGCCGCGGGCCATTTGAATCGTGACTGACACCCTATGGCGTATATATACACCATGCGCATCGTGGGACACGTTACTCATGGCGTATATATACGCCATGCTCAGTTTAAGGGTTAATTATTTTTTCCAATATTTTGACTATTACATTTGTCAGTGATACAGGTCTATAATTGAGGGTATCTTCCCTGCTGCCACTTTTGTAGATTGGAACTATGTTAGCTTTTTTTCCACACATCAGCTACAACTCCTTTACACAGGGATGCCTGAAAAATCAGTTGAAGTGGAATGCTGAGCTCAGGTGCACATTCTCTCAGAACCCATGGTGAAACTCCATCTGGACCAACTGCTTTGTTCTTACTTAGCTCCTTGAGCATTTTTTCCACTTCCTCTCTAGACACCTCTATGTGCTCTATGTTGTTCTCTGGAATGTCTGGTTCCCTGAAGATTTCATTTTGTACAAACACACTTTGGAACTTTTTGTTTAATGTTTCACACATTTCCTTTTCATTTGTCGTGAATTTATCTCCCATTTTCAACTTCTGAATATTATCCTTTACTGGCAATTTGTTGTTTATGAATTTATAGAATAGACCTGGTTCTGTTTTACATTTGTCCGCAATCACTTTTTCAAAATTTCTTTCTGCCTCTCTCCTCACTGCCGTGTAGTTGTTTCTCTCATTTTTTATCTCTGGTATGTTTGGGGGTTTGACCTCTTCCTATATTCATTCCATTTTTTGTCTCTTGGTCTCTGGTCCTCTCGCAATTTCTGTTTAACCAATCATGTTTCCTAGTTCTGCATCTCTGCTTTGGTATAAAAAAAATTTTGTGTCTTCATCATATATTTCACAAAACTTGACATACATCTCATTTACTTCATGTCCTAACAGCAAGTCTTTCCAGTCAAATTCCTTAACCACTTAACTGCACCAACCGAGTATTCTCGGTCGGCGAGAAACTGTGCCAACCGAGAAAACTCTTTTTGATTTTTCGTAACCAATTCTAAATGTGTGCAAGGTTGGTGGTGTATGAAATGGACTCTTAGGACCTCCAGTGAGAGGCAGCCATCTTGGGAAAAATTCCCAGAATGCCCTAGGGCTGCTGGCTGGGTTAGTACTGAATGAGCAACCATGGGTGGCGCACGCGCCTCTGGCTCTCAAACACCTGTCTGACTCGGTGTTGAAAGATAATACTCTGTCGGTGAAATTTAAACCTTATTGTTTGAAGAACATACGGGTCATAATATTGGGGAAGTTAGGCGCAATAAGGACCTAACACAAAGGTCGGATGCAAGTGATACAGCACCTATGAGGATGATACAGCGAGCGTATCCAGTTGTAGCTCTGAGCGTCACCCTTGCAATCCTATGCTATCTACAATTTATTTAGATGATACATAGATGAATCGTTTTCTGCGTTCAGTGATGATGCATCTGATACAAATAGCATAGATGAACAGTGTTAGCAGCTTCCATGGTGGTGTTTTCCATAGATATTTTCAAGAATAGCTGAATCTCTTCCAGATTGACCGACACTCTTTGAGGCTGGCTGAATCTCTTCCATTGTGCCTGAATCTCTTCCAGAGTGACTGACACTCTTTGAGGGTGACTGAATCTCTTCCAGTGTCGGACCTTACAAAGCGATCTTTTCAAGACTACCTTACAAATTGATCTTTTCTTATAATCTTTTCAATGCTACCTTATGCTTTACAAACTTGGCTACATACCACTTACAAATACTAAAGCCAAGGGTGTACGTGAGTGCATTATTTGCAAGCACACAGAACGCAGAAACAGTAAGTGAAAATCTATTTGTACCTGGTGCAATAAAAGCAAAGTCGCACTGTGTACCATGGACTACTTCGTTGATTATTACTCACTTCCGAAGTACTGAGTATTCACCTAGTTGTACTCACCTAGTTGTGAGTACAACTAGGGGAGTGCTCAGTTTGAGTGTGTAATACAGTGTGTTACTGTGCAAATAGTCTGTGAAACTGTACATATTGTAATTTTAGTGAACTTTTAACAAGTAATATTGCGACAATAAACATTTATTGTGGACACATTACTGACACATGTATCACAGTTCCCCATGGAACATTATGAACGTTCTACTGTATACATATTGTAAAGGACACAAATATGCATCATATATGATAAAAAAAAATGCATTGGAAATACATAGAACAAATAATTGAAAATATATTTGTGGCAACACGCGGTGCTTGATTGGTCCGCGCGACAGTGTCTGGGAGCTTCGTGCACGGGCGACCAGCCCCTGATGACGTCAGAGCGCACCTTGTCCACATCCCCACAGTTAAAGTAAGTGGAATTTGGTATTTATTTTTACAGACATGTTCAGGGTAGGGAATTTATCATTTTACAAAGAAAAAAGAATTTTGGGGAACACGTAATTTCATGCCCACAGGGAGAATGTCACAATAAACTCGCCGCATCACAGTGGTTAAGTAATGTTTATATAATAAATTAGACCCAAGAGATTATTGCACCTTTTTCAGTAAACTTGCCAATATTCAAACAAATATTTGCAGGATTACAACGAAATACTCACAAATTTCTAGACTACCACTTACTTGTACTGTACATGTAAGGCTAGTCTTAACTCGAGCATGTGAATTTTGAAAATATTGATGAACCTGAAGGGGGGGTTGAACCCCTCCTTACATAACAACTGGAGGGAAATATATTGCAGGAAAAACAAAATAGACCCTGTCAAAAGTAGCAATACCATAGGCACAATCAGAGAACACTCCTCTCATCATATAAAAAATATTGCAGGATGAAAAGTGGACATGTTCAAGAAACAATTAGGCACATTCCTGCAAGAAGGGATGGACCAACCAGGTTGTAATGACTTGTGGGCAGTACCAAGTAAAAAGCCTTTTAAATTAAGTTATTGCAAAACAAGCCTACCACCATGACGGGCTTAAAGCAGAACTATCTAAACAGATTCCTGACATAATGCAAAACTAAACTAATAAAATATCCTACCTTCAAGTCAACCGTTTCCTTCTTTCCTTCGACTTCAAATCGGAGTTCACAGTCTGGTTCTAACTTGAATTCTTTTTCAGTTGTTTTTGCCATGGTGTATTGTTAAAACTGAAAAAAGAAATATATATATATGTACATATGAGTAAATGACTGTGATTCAAAGATTAAGAATTTATTTATAATAATAATTTCAATTTAAAAATCATACAGAAGAATATGATACAATGGTTAAATAATTGTTACAGAGTATGAATATGTAGTAATACCACTAATACACAAAGCATTTTTGAACATAACTAAAATTAATTCAGTTAGATTGTTTAAGGATTTAATGAGGTAGGCACAATACCAAACAAGAAGTAAGATAACATACAAACTGCTTACAAAATTTAACAAATGATATATAGCTTTTAACCCTTAACACTTTAACTGCACAACGCGCCTGCAGGCTCGCGTCTGGTTTGCGCAACGCGCCTCCGGGTATTTGTATTTTTCACGTTCCATTCAAATCTCCCGCGGCTACATGGGGTTCACATCAGCTTCCTCAGGGCTCTTGTAAACAGACGCCATCTTTAAAAAAAATCGTGGTCCACATTCCCGGGTGTGGGAGCCTCAGTAGTGTGTGAGCAACCAAGGCTGGCGCTCGCAGCATGAGCGCACAGCACTGCTGTTCAGCGCTCATGCTGCGCTGAACAGCATGTAATAATGCATGTAAGTAATGAACAATATATGTTAAAATATAATAAGAGCGCATATATAAGTACCTTATGTTCTAATGTTATAAAGTATGATGTTATTCTAGAATGTATTGTTGACCAAATACATTCTAGTGTGGTTTGGTCAACATATTTCAGCCATGTTATTGTAACTCCTCTTCTGCATAGAATGTATTGCTTTACCTAAGAGACAATTCACACCACCATGGGAGGATTGTAACGTAGATGTAGTAATTATTCCTTTGCAAAAAAAAAAAGTTTGTATGAGATAGGAGAGCTGAGGGCAACATATGATTGCATAATTAGAAAATTACCTACAGAAAATACTCTACATGTATATTGAGATGGGTCAGTAGCTAGGAATAGAAACGCAGGATGTGGAGTCTTGATTAGAGAGTACACTGACATTGGCATTGTAGATACTGTTATTGGACACCGCTTAACTGAATTTTTACCATCGCCGGTAAAGATTTTTCAAAGGTTAAAACGGTGCTGGATAATTTTGGAAATCTGTGTCACCATATGGGATTGGTAGTTAATGAAGGCAAAACTTAGTTTGAATGTAGTAGAAGTCGGAGGCCTATTATATTGAAAATAAACGGTAAAAATATAGAGTTTATATATAAATATTTAGGTACATATTTTGAATATACCCCATGAGAGTTTGGAAGCTCAGATGAACAGACTGTTGGGTCAACGTTGGAAGAGATTACAACCTCTGAACGTCTTGGCATGCTGTGGAAAGGGAGTGGGAGTCCCTGTGCTACGAATGATATAGTTGAGTACTGTAAGATCCCTTATTGATTATGCTGCATCTGCCATTTCTTGTTTAGGTAAAGGTAGACTGGGCAAGTTGGAGAAGGTACAAAATGAAGCCATAAGAATAATCTTAGGACGGCCAAGAAATGGGATAATGAGGATGGAATTGAATCTGAAGAGTATTGTGGATAAAATTTCAGAGAAAAATGTAGCCTTTGCCACTAGATTAATAAGAGGTTGGGGGGATTTTACGTGATTATTTACGTGATTAACGTGATTATATATATTTATCATGTGGACAATTTTTAATGTAATTTTTGTCCCTGATATGCATGCTCTTTATTATGCTTCATCTTGAGGCAAAGCCCAATACCTATGCCATACTGATGCTCTGTCCACAGATCATTCTCTCTCTCTCTCTCTCTCAAACCATATACATGATGTATAATATACAATGTTTGTAATGTTCCAGCCTAATGTTTGTAAAACAAACACACTCCAGGCGACCATATATCTTGGATAAGTTGCTCCACAACATTGGCGCTTGACCATCGACCTCCTATGGAGTCACCTGCTACATATTTACTTCTAATTTCGTTATGAAATTAAATGATTTCAGAGCAAAAATAGAACATAAGAACATAAGAACAAAGGTAACTGCAGAAGGCCTATTGGCCCATACGAGGCAGCTCCTATTTATAACCACCCAATCCCACTCATATACGTGTCCAACCCACGCTTGAAACAATCGAGGGATCCCACCTCCACCACGTTACGCGGTAATTGGTTCCACAAATCAACAACCCTGTTACCGAACCAGTATTTACCCAAGTCTTTCCTAAATCTAAACTTATCCAATTTATACCCATTGTTTCGTGTTCTGTCTTGTGTTGATACTTTTAATATCCTATTAATATCTCCTTTGTTATGTCCATTCATCCACTTGTAAACTTCTATCATGTCACCCCTAACTCTTCGCCTTTCCAGTGAATGCAATTTAAGCTTTATTAATCTTTCTTCATATGAAAGATTTCTAATTTGGGGAATTAACTTTGTCATCCTACGCTGGACACGTTCAAGTGAATTTATATCCATTCTATAGTACGGCGACCAAAACTGAACTGCATAATCTAAATGGGGCCTAACCAGAGCAAGATATAGCTGAAGAACCACACCAGGTGTCTTGTTACTAACGCTTCGATTAATAAATCCCAGTGTCCTATTTGCCTTATTACGAACATTCATGCATTGATCCTTTTGTTTTAAATTCTTACTAATCATAACTCCTAGATCCCTTTCGCAATCCGACTTCGCAATCTCAACACCATCTAGCTCGTATCTTGTAACTCTATCATCATTACCTAGCCTCAAAACTTTACATTTATTAGCATTAAACTGCATCTGCCAGTCTTTTGACCATTTTAAAACCCTATTTAGATCAACTTGAAGTGATACCGAGTCTTCTTTCGTGTTAATTTCCCTACCGATTTTTGTATCATCTGCAAATTTGCAAATGTTGCTACTCAAACCTGAATCTAAATCATTTATATATATTATAAACAACAGAGGTCCCAGGACAGAGCCTTGGGGCACTCCACTAACAACATTATCCCACTCTGACTTAACCCCATTTATACTAACTCTCTGTTTCCTTTGGAATAGCCATGCCCTAATCCAACTTAATATAGCACCCCAATACCATGAGCCTCTATTTTTTTAATTAGTCTTTCATGTGGCACTGTATCAAAAGCTTTGCTAAAGTCAAGGTACACAACATCACAATCCTTACCACTATCAACTGCCTCAACTATGCTGGAATAAAAAGATAGCAAATTTGTTAAACATGAACGGCCATTTGTAAAACCATGTTGCGACTCATTTATTAATTTATGTTTTTCAAGATGAAGACGAATTGCATTTGCAATTATCGATTCAAGTAACTTTCCCACAATAGACGTTAGGCTAATTGGCCGATAGTTTGACGGAAGTGATCTATCTCCTTTCTTAAAAATTGGTACCACATTAGCTACCTTCCATGACTCTGGCACTCTGCCTAACTCTATTGATTTATTAAATATGGTTGACAGTGGCTCGGAAAGCTCCTCTTTGCATTCTTTAAGCACCCTGGCAAACACTTCATCCGGCCCTGGGGATTTGTTTGGTTTTAGTTTTACTAATTGTTTAATTACATCCTCCCTGGTAACTGCTAAACTAGTCAACCTGTCCTCATCCCCACCCACATAGACTTGTTCGGCTGAAGGCATATTGTTAAGTTCTTCTTTAGTAAATACAGATATAAAATATTTGTTAAAAATACTACTCATCTCCTCGTCATTATCCGTTATTTGACCTGTCTCAGTTTTTAATGGACCTATCCTTTCCCTAGTCTTAGTTCGATATAACTGAAAAAACCCTTTAGGATTTGTCTTTGCTTGCCCTGCTATGCGAACTTCATAGTTTCTTTTGCTTTCCTTATCTCTTTTTTAACATTTCTAACCAGTTGTACGAATTCCTGTTCTAAAGTAACCTCCCCATTTTAATCCTTTTGTACCAGGCTCTCTTTTTACCTATAAGGTTCTTCAAATTCTTTGTTATCCACTTTGGGTCATTAGTATTCGATCTGTTCAATTTGTATGGTATACTACGTTCCTGTGCTTTGTTTAGAATATTCTTAAATAAGTTATATATTGAATCCACATCGAAATCCCCTTTTACGTCACCTATCGCTGGGTTCATGTCCGCTCCAAGACCGGCCCACACCCTATACCCAAGACTTTCCAATCTATTTGACCCAGAAAATTTCTTAGGCTGTTAAAATCAGCTTTTCGAAAATCTGGCACTTTAACAGAATTTTCTCCTACAGGTCTATTCCATTCTATGCTAAATCTGATTTCTTTGTGATCACTGTTCCCTAGCTCACTCCCTATTTCCATGTCCTTAATTTGTGTTTCCCTGTTAGTTAACACTAAATCTAAAATATTATTTCCCGCGTTGGTTCCTTAATGTGTTGCGTAAGAAAGCAATCGTCAATTAATTCTAGAAAATCTTCTGCTTCACTATTCTCTGTTTTGTTCAACCAGTTTATTCCACTAAAATTAAAGTCACCCATGACATAAATACTGTTAGATCTAGATGCTCTAGATATTTCATCCCATAGATGCTTTGCTTCCATTCTGTCTAAATTTGGTGGCCTATATATAACTCCTATTATAATATTATTTGCTTTTTCGTTTAATTCTATCCAAATAGTTTCTGTGTGTGGCTCAGTTTTGATTCCCTCTTTGAGACTACATTTCAAATTGTCCCTAACATATATGGCTACTCCCCCTCCTCGTCTAATATATCGATCTGTGTGAAATCGATCTGTGTATAGTTTGATCATGTTCTGCATTCAGCACCAACATTATAGTGAATAAATATACCATATTTCTTTATTACTTATGAAATTCTAGCAGGATTTGGGTAAATCTGGGTGGATTTGGGTAATTCTATGAACCCCCTCTGGAGTTAGCTTGTTGTGGGGTTGCATCGTGGGTGAGGTCAGTAATTTGACCCTAGGGGGGGGGGCGGGAAAGGTCCCTTGATATAAGCCTAACATGTACTGTATGTATACCCTGGATGCCTGTCCCCCGACACAATGATTTTTTTTTTTTCAATTTAAATACCTGGCGTGTGATGCAAGCCGAGCCACGTAATGTCTCCAGTTTAAATACCAGGTGAAAGCTTCGTGAGTCTAAACACTTGCAGCGAGTAGTGCGAGTCTCAACACCTGGCTGGTGTGTGTAAACTGAGTCTAAACACCCGGCTAAAGTGCATGCCGTAAATCAAAACATCTGGCGTGCGTCTCCTGACACAAGTCTGTTCCTTGTTTACCTTCTATCCATCTCGTCTATACATCTTTCCAAAATAATAAGTTTCTGATATATTGTCATCTCAGCTAACTACTTTACGATCATCGTACTTGATTCTTTGGTAACATATGTTTTTCAGTCATTGTTAAGTGCTAATAAGTTGCAATGAGGGAAAATGACGCGATGAAGGCAATGGTTGCACATCTTTGACCGAATATTGAATCCCTAATTTTAGATGCTGGAAACGCCTAACGTAATATGTACACTTTTCCAGATATGTTTGTAATTTTTGCTGTCTTTTACACCTATATTTATGGATTTTTGGGGATGAAACACGGTGTTATTGTTCAGTCAGTAGCGAGGAGTGTTCCTGGTCGGATGGTTCTCCCAGCACCTTGAGGTCTGGTCACAGAAACTGCTCTTGTGCGCCATCCCTGTCCCTTCTGTAGGTCAATACCTCACCACAACACACCATGGACTTCAGCTACTTACTGGAGCTCGCTAAGGATAATGATAAGTTCAACAAGAAAGAGGTAGGTGACTGAGTCTGACCTGCTTTGCCACCCCCGCAACCTATTTTTGTTCCACTTCTTGCTCTAATGTCAAAACTCTTGTAATAAGCGTGTCCCCCTGCTGCTCCTACATCGTATTAAGCACGTTTGCACCCATGTGTGGTATACTGTTACCGTGCTGCGTTAATAAAAGTCATGAGTTCAATTATTCATGTTTCGATCTTGTTGACATTTGTGCAGCTTTCAGTTACCTGCGTGCTTAAAATATAATTTAAAATTATAGTAGGAATCGTTGATGTATCCGGCAGAGGATAAAGTTGCATGTTATGTTGGTCAAGTGTAACAATCATTGACACATGTATACACTCATTCATTGACATGTTCATTCATTCATTGACACACATGTTTATACATTGATACATACTATATGTACATTCATGCATACGAACGTCTAGACATCCAAGGTTAACATAAAGAGTGTCTGATTTAGTGTGTATTGCTCTGGCATCTCTGGTGTGTCCCCACTTGGATTATTGTAACCTAGCATGGACTACCTACTTGCTTGTTGATGATTTCGAGGATCAATGTCTCCATGGTGCGGCCTCTGACCAGACTTCCTGTTCCTGGTCTGATCAACCAGGCTGTTCAATGCTGCTGCTTACAGCCTGATGTACGAGTCACAGCCTGGTTGATCGGGTATCCTTTGAAGGTACTTGTCGAGTTCTTTTTTGAACACTGTGAGAGATTAGCCAATTATGCCCTATTTATGTAGGGAAAAGTGTTGAAAGTCTTGGGCCATGATGTTGATAGAATTCTCTTTCGGCGTACCTATTGCACGTTTGCTTTTCAATGGGGCTATTTTGCACATCCTGCCATGCCTTCTGGTCTCGCATGGGATTATTTCTGTGTGCAGATTTGGAATCGGTAATTCTAATATTTTCTTAGTGTAAATTATGTATTCCTCCCACCAGTGCTCTAAGGAATACAGATTTAGACCTGGTGGATATGTGGGCCTGCGGGCCACTCCACGCAACAGCCTGGTGGACCAAACTCTCACAAGTTAAGCCTGGCCTCGGGCCAGGCTTGGGGAGAAGAACAACTCCCAGAACCCCATCAACCAGGTACCTCATCTTCAGAAGAACATCTTCATCTTCAGAAAGCTGCATTGGAGAAAGTTCAACACCGGGCAACAAAAATCACCCCAGAACTAAGACAACTCATGTATCAGCAACGGTTGAGGGCCACAGGGCTAATAACACTGCAAACCAGACCTGACAGGGCTGATTTCACCGAAACTTGTAAAATACTGAACAATTTGTAGGATATTCATCCAGACAACTTCAAAAGTTTAGATATAACACAAGGAGCAAGTTTCAAACTCAACAAGATGCACTGTAGGATGCCTGATCAACCAGGCTGTGACTCATACATCAGGCTGCGAGTAGCCTGAAGTATGAATTTTAAAATGCAGCTAGAAAAAATAATCAGAATTGGGGGACCTTTGACAAGCCGTCGACTTTGTCCTTGTCGAAATTCAGTTTATTTCCACTTTTCCTTACATTTTGCATCCAAATTAATCATTCTATGAGGAATTTTTTTGCTACACATCGGTGACTATGCATGTAAATCCCAAGCTGTACATTAGGGGTCAAAATCTGTAATCATTCTTTGACATGTACAAGACATTATTTATTCAGCTGTCAGCTGGATTGAGGACTGGGCCTTTAGGAAGGTAATTGGTATTATTTGTGCACTTAATCATTTCAGTCCCCTATCTGGGGACCTTTTCTTTTTAGGGTGATTTACGATTCCCCGCTTCATGTGCCTCTATAGAAGGAGGGGGCCAGGTTACGGTCTCTGGTCCCCAGTCAACCTGGCCTCTTAAAAGAACATCGCATTTCGATTGTGTGTGTTACATAAGGCCAAAAATTGTCATACAAGAAAATGGAAGCGGCTCGTGAAAGTTACGTACTGTCCCATCTTCTGTTTTGGGTCCTCTGGTAGGTTAGGAGAGGACACTTTAATGTGACCATTTTCTTGACGTTGGGCAACCTTAGGAGGACGGGCTGCCCCAGTAGCCTTATTTATGGCTCATTAGGGCCTGGTGTGGATTAAATTAGATGGAGCTTGCCAGGCAGTAAGCACCAAGGAGCCATTAGGGCTCACCAGAAAGAAGCATTTTATTACAATAGATGTTAGTTTATTTACAGGATGTGATGTACATCAATTCACAATCCCGTTCCATTTTTCTGTAATAACCCAATGATATACTTAAATTATGCATATTTTCACTCATTGTTTGCATTTCACGAGGATTTCATGAAACTTTTTTCTTTTTCAGGCTGCAGTCAGTAGGTTTTCCACCAAGGTGTCCAGACCAAAAAAGGTAGAAAGGGCAGCGCCTAAATTGGAAGCAATCCAAGCAGTGTTGAGCAGGAAAGAAGAGTTGAAGCAGAAGGAGAATGAAGAAGCACGGCGCAAGAAAGAAGTAAGTTAATGTTGAGAATTCACTATGCAGTTAATCTTCATATGTTCATAAAGTTACATCATTACCTGAACACACAAAAATGAACATATACACTACAGGTATTTCATTAGTGAAGAGCTAAGCAATATAAATCCTTTTGTGGCAACACAACTGTTTTGACCCTATAATTTATTGGGTTAATACGAGGCTAAATCATTTATTTTATTTTTATTTTTTTTTTTATTTTGTAATTGATAAGAAAATTATCAGCTCTTTCCAGTGATATCATTAAAAAAAGTAAAATAAAATATTTTGTTTTCATTTTATAATAGAGAATATAGTTTGTAATTTAATTCATTTTTGTTAGGGACAGGAAGCCTGTGTGTGTGTGTGTAATTACCTAAGTGTAATTACCTACGGTTAGGTAGGTAATTACGGTTAGGGAGCCGGTGGCCGAGCGGACAGCACACTTGACTTGTGATCCTGTGGTCCCGGGTTTCGATCCCGGGCGCCGGCGAGAAACAATGGGCAGAGTTTCTTTCATCCTACGCCTCTGTTACCTAGCAGTAAAATAGGTACCTGGGTGTTAGTCAGCTGTCACGGGCTGCTTCCTGGGGGTGGAGGCCTGGTCGAGGACCGGCCGCGGGGACACTAAAAAAAAAAGGCCCCGAAATCATCTCAAGATAACCTAAGTGTAGTTACAGGATGAGAGCTACACTCGTGGTGTCCCGTCTTCCCAGCACTCTTTGTCATATAACGCTTTGAAACTACTGACGGTCTTGGCCTCCACCACCTTCTCCCCTAACTTGTTCCAACCGTCTACCACTCTATTTGCGAAAGTGAATTTTCTTATATTTCTTCGGCATCTGTGTTTAGATAGTTTATATCTATGACCTCTTGTTTTTAAAGTTCCAGGTCTCGGGAAATCTTCCCTATCGATTTTATCAATTCCTGTTACTATTTTGTATGTAGTGATCATATCACCTCTTTTTCTTCTGTCTTCTAGTTTTGGCATATTTAATGCCTCTAACCTCTCCTCGTAGCTCTTGCCCTTCAGTTCTGGGAGCCACTTAGTAGCATGTCTTTGCACCTTTTCCAGTTTGTTGATGTGCTTCTTAAGATATGGGCACCACACAACCGCTGCATATTCTAGCTTTGGCCTAACAAAAGTCGTGAACAATTTCTTTAGTATATCGCCATCCATGTATTTAAAAGCAATTCTGAAGTTAGAAAGTGTGGCATACACTCCTCGCACAATATTCTTTATGTGGTCCTCAGGTGATAGTTTTCTATCTAGAACCACCCTAGATCTCTTTCTTTATCAGAATTCTTTAAAGATTTCTCACATAATATATAGGTTGTGTGGGGTCTATGTTCTCCTATTCCACATTCCATAACATGGCATTTATTAACATTAAATTCCATTTGCCAAGTGGCGCTCCATGTACTTATTTTGTCCAGGTCTTCTTGAAGGGCATGACAATCATCTAAGTTTCTTATCCTTCCTATTATCTTAGCATCATCAGCAAACATGTTCATATAATTCTGTATACCAACTGGTAGATCATTTATGTAGACAATAAACATCACTGGTGCAAGAACTGAACCCTGTGGTACTCCACTTGTGACATTTCTCCAGTCTTCGATACATTGCCTCTGATCACTGCCCTCATTTTTCTATCAGTCAGAAATTTTTCATCCATGTTAGAAGCTTACCTGTCACCCCTCCATATTTTCCAGTTTCCAGAACAACCTCTTATGTGGAACTCTGTCGAAAGCCTTTTTTAGGTCCAGATAGATGCAGTCAACCCAACCATCTCTTTCCTGTAATATCTCTGTTGCTCGATCATAGAAACTGAGTAAATTCAATACACAGGATCTTCCAGATCGAAAACCATACTGTCTGTCTGATATTATATCATTTCTCTCCAGTGTTCTACCCATTAGTTTTAATTTATTTTTTCCAATATTTTGACTATTACACTTGTCAATGATACCGGTCTATAATTAAGGGGTCTTCCCTGCTTCCACTTTTGTAGATTGGAACTATGTTAGCCTTTTTCCACACATCAGCTACAACTCCTGTAAACAGGGG
>WNGS01113158.1:35563092-35578387 GCA_020271785.1 Procambarus virginalis | reverse complement strand
CAGATTGAGGAGTCACAGAGAGGGTTTAGACTACGTGTGGGTGTGTAATCCAAGATTCTGAAGAATGACCATAAAGTACCTCAAGTCGAGTGTAAATTACTGGAAGCATGTACAGCTCTCTTATGTAGACGATGAGTCACAATAACATGGCTGAAGATATGAAGAGTAAACCACACGCCAGAAGATGAGGAGACGATGACGTTTCGGTCCATCCTGGACTATTATCAAGTTCATTATCACAATTGACTTCATAATGACTGACGGACGGAAACGTCATCATCTCCTCATCTTCTGGTGTGTGGTTTAGTCTTCACAGCTCTCTTATATTCAGCACCTTATACCATTCAATTAAAAAACAGAAGAGGACCCGTTTCCTAATTGGGGGGTCCAGTGCAGGAATCCCAGTGCCTGGGATTCCTGCAGGGCTATTTCCTGCAGACCCTGGAAAACCCATGGGTTCGGTGGTCCACTGGATATCCCAGTTGAACCCGCACTTGCCATTAGCGAGTTCTAGGGTTTTGCATCACCTGTGCCACATGGCGATGCTTATACCTTTCTGCTTCTGCCATTCTGCCTGTTGGTTCTGTGACACCTTCGACCCTGAGTGGTGGGACTTGTTCTCCACATGTTGCTTACCTAATAAATCTTTGTGAGGATGTTCAGGGTTTTCAAGCTGCGACCACTTTACGCTTGCGGGTTTTCTGTTTTACAGCGGTCTGGGTTGTGTGTCCAGTTGGATGCCCAAGAGCTGTCCAAATTGCTAAAAATAGTTTGCAGTTTTTCAAAATCTATGTTTTAGTCCTGTGCAAAATAACAGAACTTTTAATTCACAATATAAATAGGGCGAGCCTGATGGCGACTGAATGCCCTGAACTGGGTGGCGACACAATGTGGCAAAATAGGTAGGAACTATTAGAGTGATTGTTAATATACTATACCTTGTTACTTGTGTATTCAAATGATCACGTGTTTTAATGCTCATCTCCTGGATTTTTTTAACTGTTTCATTCTCATCATCTTCCGCTTCCTCTCCTCCTCTTCCCGTTGAATATCTTCAAGATCTTCTTTAAGTCCAATTTTGGCTGATATTCGCTCTTCTTTTTGCATCTGAGAGAAAGATGCTTCCATGTCATCACAATCATCGTCATCATCCCTGAAAAATACATTATATAATAGATCTCAAATTAATTGTTCACTTACATAAAGCAGCCCATTCTCCAAAAACAAAAGTACGTGTAACGACTATTGGCCAAACGTACAAGAATGGACTGTTGTGTCTTAAATTTTTTTTTATTTTGTATTATCATTATTTCCCAATGACATACTAAAAACTGAAAATTAACTAATCAATCTAACCTAACCTGTCATAGGCCTAAACTATGGCATTTTAGGCCTAATTTAGTGAATATATGTGCTATAATAGGCATAGGAAAGTTTAGGTTTGATTGTTCGTTCTTGTTTTGTGCCCCTCTACAAGATTAACAGTACAAAATGTCAACTTTTGGGGCACAGCAGTCCAATTTTTGTAAGTTTTAACAAATAGTTGCTTTAAGTGCTATCATTTTTGGAAGATGGATTGAAAAATAAATAAAAAAAACTGATTCAATAGAGTAACACTTCCACTCTCCAGCATGGTTTAGGATGAGCTCGCTAACTGTTTGTAACCTGTGTGACACAACCGAGGAAATTTTAAAGTACCACCCAAGATTTTAAGAGTCTAGTGGATACAAAGGGCTCACACCTGCTTCCTCAAACCTCCAGTAAACATGCCTACAGCATCACCTAATAAGGATGAAATAAATAAGTAACTGCAATATAACCATGGTAGTGTCACAGAAGATCCTGACTGATGAAAACTATGTACAAGGTTCAGATATCAGTGAACCCAATGCTGGCTATGATGTTCACAGCATGAGGCAGACATTCACAGCACACAGCCGCAGTTTGGTGCAGCTATGCATCATGAAACAGGACCTCATATTACTTTAGAAAAGAAACTTGTGGAAAATTATTCATATTCAGGATTTAGTGACCATGATTATTATAATAATATTATAATAATAGCAGTGTTGTGGCTAGAGTTAGCAACTAACTAACATGTGATGCTATGCTTTGCTTGTATTAAGAGATAGGGAATACCTTTTAACAATATTAGTAGGACAATTTTTTTTTACATCATTTCTTCACGTGCACCAGTCTTGTATAAACAGTGGGACAGCCCAATGGTTAATCTATTTAGAATTGGACAAGAATGAATATTCTATTGACTTGAAAGTCTTCTAACACCACAATAACCTTCTTACATTACATCATTATGAAGCTCAGTGATTCCCTCAACCTTCCTCAATTAAAAGTAATGCCAACACTAGATGATATAGTTAAAAGTGACCCGTAGAAATATATGCATGAATGATAACTAACAAAACCTCATTAAATGTACAGTATAAAGGTATTATATTATTTGGAAGAAAATTATTATTTAACCTCTAAACTGCTAAGCTATTTAAAAGTCCTACAATATGGTGTGCATTTGAAACTCATAAGGTGCAAAGGTACACTATTCAATGACTCCAGGACCTAAAATATAAGAGCAAAGGAATAAATGAAACTGCAGGAGGCCCACTGGCCCATGTGAGGCAGCTCCTCATATGGAGGATAGACTAGAAGCATCAGATGTTTAAAAAACTAGTGGATATAAGACAAAGATGTTACAACATATACAAGGAGGAATTTTTTTGAAACCTTGAGAGAGAGAGGCCAGAATTTCAAGTTTCAAATACAAAGGTGCTAAAAAATGCATACATTTCTTTTAAATGAGAGAGTAGTGAATGCTAAAATTATCTGAAACTTTAAAGGAAACTATAACAAAGAAAATAGTTAAGGAGGGACACTAAGATTGTAGCTCTCATCTTTTAACTCTTTTTAGATAATTTCACACGATAGTACACACAAGGAATAATACTCAAAAAGAATAGAGTACTTACTGATATTTTCTTTTATCATATCCAAACAGGTTTCTAATTTCACTTGAGATATCTATGCCTTGATCTCCATCATCGATGAAATCATCCATATCAGAGTCATCATCCTCCTCTTCTGAGTCACTGGCAATGCGCATTTTGGGAGGAGGATTGTATGCAGGCCGCTTCGGTGGTGGTGGTAAATCTCTAACTTTACTCTTCTGAAGAACCTTCTGTGATTTTGGAGGCTTCATATCCTTAGGTGGAAAATCTCTAGGCTTTGGAGGTTTCATATCTCTTGGTGTGAAATCTTTACCAGTAGATGTTTGAGTTTTTGGAGCTAGTGGCTTGGAATTCTGCACAGGTTTGATTTCTTTGATTTGAGGAGGATCCCGAGGCTTTTGTCCTGCAGTTGCAAAGTACTTCGATTTGTCAATTACTTTGGGTTCTGGCTTAGGCTTTTCAAGAGCTTGCTGTAATTTGGTAGGATTTTCTTTTTTTATGATCTTTTCACCATTCTTTCTAATTTTTGGTGAATCTTCTACATCAGCCTTTTGTTCCTTTTCCTTGGGCTTCTCTAATTCTATTTTGTCTTGGGGCAATTTACCCAGCCTCTTTAACTTGCGTCTTCTCTCGTCTTCCAACTCTTCCTTTTCTTTGGCAGTTAGTGGCCGGCCCAAGTCTTTCTGTGGCTTTTCCTTTTCTTTCTCCTTCTTTTCCTCCTTCAAGACTGGAAGAGGCTCTGCCTGCTTCCTTTGAGCAACTCTAAGAAGCTCTTCAAAACTCATTGGTGGTGGAGCAGCAGGTCTAGGCTTCTTCTCTTTCTGCTTTTTTGATTTCTTCTCATTGAAAACTTCAATCTCTTTTACCCTCTCATTATTGTCTTCTCTGTCTCTTTTCTTCTCCTTATAGTCATCTCTATTTTTCTTCTTCTCCTCCCTATTGTCTTCCTTGTATTTTTTCTTCTCCTTATCACCATCATATTTAAAGTTATTGAATTTATCACTTTTATAGTTGGTGAAATTAATATTAACAACCTTCTGGCTAGAAGAAGAAGAGGTGGACTTTAGTTCAGACTTGCTCGATGCACCATCATATGCATCACCATCATTTATAAAATCATCATCCTCAGTTGCCTGTTTGCTTTTACGTTTTCTTTTTCGAGGAGCCAATTCATCTTCCTCCTCTTTCTTCAAAGTATTAATAACTCTGCTCTGTAATAATATACGATAACATCATTATTAATATTATTATTATTATATGCATATTAAAGTGGCAATATCAAAGAAAACTATTTACAAGGAGCACAAAACCAATTGCATAAAACATTTAGAATTTTGCTAGTTTCTTTCACTGGAACATCACCCTTTAATACACATTACTGTTTCTGCTATTTTAGTGGTTTGAGGTACACCTGTACTGATAATATTCAAAAGTTTCATTGATTTAAGGGGGACTTCAATAGACACCATGGAGTTTTGGCCATCACTTGCCATATTGTATAAAAAATCCAAGAGCCTTCGTTTCCTTCCTGTGCCTTAGTAATGAGCCAGCAACTATACTCTTATCACCAACATTAAATAAGATAAACACCCACATTGTGTATTTGTGAAATTTATGTAAAGAATTAACAAGGAATAAAGAAATTTATGTATAAAATATGGTGTAAATTCTTTACATAAATTTCCCAAATACACAAACATACAAGTGTGGCTTTACTACATACCTTGATATATCCTATGTTATTATGTCTGTGAGAAAATATTACAATACTTACTAACATTAAATTTAGTAAGTGCTTCCTTTGGACTTTTTGTTGTCATCACCATATACTTTACCATGTAAAGTATATGGTGATATCTCAACATTGTTGAGATAATTTAGTACAAAAATTTTGTTCGCTCAACTTTCTTTGACAAGAAAGTTCAATTTTTATTATTAATTTAGTAGAGGGCACAGGAAAGTAGGCAATAACCAAACCTAAGCTTTCATAGGCCAAATATAGCACATACAGGTATATGTACTTAGTTAAGACTAAGGTGGCATATATTAGGCCTTCAATTTCTTATTTAGGTTTATATTTTTTGGGTGTTATTTGTGCACGACTATTTAGTGATTTCATTGCATATGCTTATGTGATAGCCTGAGAATTCTACTGAGCTTCTGTGCCCCCCCCCCCCCAGTTTTGCATACCAGCAGAGATTAGGAAGCAGAGTTAATGTTCAGTTATTTTATAAGTGTTAAGTGAGGTTTCATTCCTGTCACTTGATCAGTTAGATATTCAATGTCTCCCTGATGCAGTATCAGCTTTGCTGACACCAATCTTAAGTAAACCCTGTGTATTAGCATGTAAATTACTGATTAAACTTATGTTAATAGTTGCGCTTGTATTTTTGTGAAACCGGTTCAGAGTATTTCTACTAGCTTTTGATAGCCTTAAATCACCCATAATGACACCATACAAGCCTGTTAAGTCATGACATCTATAAACCTTGAGGAGGACTGGAGAGAGCTCTTCATATTGATTTTGTTTTGCATTGAGAGGGTTCTTGCGACCAAAGTGAATCTCGAATGGTGAACACCTGCCTGAGGATGACCACCCCACAGAGGAACCCCACTTAACTAATGTACCCAGATTGGGTACCTCTGGTAGTTGCTGGCTCATAACATAACCTCTAAAATGATGTGGTAAGGCATAAGACAATTAAATTACACCTTAATAATACCCATTAAAACAAGATTTCACATACCTTGATATCTGCTATACTGCTTTTGGTAGAGGCCTTGACAAATCTCAGTTTATCATCTTCAGGCATGTTTGCATATTGATTAGCTAGCTTACTGAAAATGGTTTGACTCATTGTAGATTCATAACCATAATCATCCTCATCACACTGCTCCTCCCCTTTGGCAGTTGTTATGTCCTGTAATGAAAACACAATGAGCATTAATATCTTGTAATATAATGCACTACAAACAGTAGTAGCAATATTTAATAATGAAACCTATAATTTTTTAAATCCTTCTCTGGGGATAAATTTTGGTGTTCTAGGCACCAGGCTCTTGGGTGCCTTGATGAGAAAGGAAGTGTATAGCTGGTGAAGGGACTTCCGACTTTGTCACACGGTGTTATTTTAAGTACAGTATTTAAAAGCTAAGCACTGTTTTTCCAGTTGATACTTTACCAGAAAGAGGCATTATATTAAACACAGGTTTTGCGGTAAGTAGACTCCTGATCATTATTACAAATTAAAATGTTTTAGTTTAAAAGCTATTAATACTGACATTTTCATCATATGGCTTGTACAACATACATTGCAATTTAACTTTGGATTATATGATTATTTTGTTATTTAATCTAATAACTGACCCCAGAAAACACTTGCTCTAAGACAATGTGTCTTATATAAATAAATACTAAATAAAGTAAACTGATTCTCTGAATTTTAGACATACGCTATGAGAATTATTAAAATATTTCATTAAATTAATTTTTGTAACAATATTAATAGTTATAAGAAAAAAAAGAAACTCGTGAAGTTTCTGAACCATAGTGTCATGGTTCAGAAATTACTTGAATTGCAAGAAATCAAGTAATACCCCAATTTCAAACTTACCTTGGCATCATCTAAAACAGATTTGGAAGCACCTTTGTTTCTGTTGATCATGGCTTTAACTCTCTGATTAGACTTCCTGTCTTGTGCTCTCAGGGCCAGCAAATTCTGAAATATCACATGGAATACTTGTAGCATTTTAATAAACATTATATAATATGGATTTCTTGTGTAAAAATAATTATCCTTACCCACTTCCCAGTTTCATGGAGCAGATGAAAGCCCCAAAGATGAAAAATTATTATGAAAGAAATGGTTGCAGATGACATAAAAATGGCAATAATTTTTTTTTAAAGTCCACACCTACCTGGCCATTTGTTGGTTAACAAAACCAGCCTTGAATGTAATGAAATTATAATTTCTGGGTGAGCCTTGGCAGCTCCCTGAAACTATCTCGCTGAGATAGCTCCCAACTACTAGGTCGCAACAACCGTGGAGTTCTTACGCCTACCAGAACCAAAGCCAGAACCTGGCCTCCATCAAAGAGGCACAGGTAGAAGATGACAGTATCATCTCACTAGGGAAGACATCCAGAAAGTCAGTGAACCAAAACACAGAACTGCTGGCTCAAGAGGCCGAAGCCTCACAACCTGCCTAATGAACTCTCCCAACTATGTAAGCAAATAACCGAATCTCTCGAAAGTAGTGCGTGCTTGTCCACTCCACCTCCCCTACTCATTTATAGGGGGGGAAGGGGAAAAGGGAGAAGATCAGGAATCAGAGAGCTACCAGGGCTCACCCAGAAATTGGCACTTCATTACACTCAAGTGTTGGTTTTTTGGGGAAGCTCTTTGTGTCTTCCTGAAGCTAACTACCCACAGGAGGAGGACAAAATACAGGGACTTACAATAGAGAAGGTTGAACTATCGGTAGTCAAGACAAAGTCTGACAAAAATTTAAAAAAAAAACAGTGTTGAATGTAATGAAACGTCATTTTCTGGGTGAGTCCCGGAGGCTCCCCGGAGCTTAATGGGCTGATATGTATGTATTAGACTGTGGCATCAGTCAATTTGATTGGAGTTCTTGTTCTAGGTTCTGGAACCAGGTTCTGGTTCTATGAGCCAGGACCTGGCCCCCCTCAGAGAGGCACGAGGAGCAATGGCCTATAGAAACCTCCATGAGGTTGGAAGCAATCCATGTCTGCCATCAACCGACTTAGGCACCCAAAAAGGTAGGCGTCACAAAACAAACTCCACCTGGTTCAAAATTGCTACCGAAAGCCAAACTATCAAGCAGAACTCCCTGATCCGAAAACAAAAAAACAAGCATGATGTCACAACCGCCGCCGCACCGCTGTCTGCACGGCTCCCCCCTCCTCAGGAGGCAAAAGGGGAAGCCCCAGACCCCAGCGTCAACTATCCAACCCCAGTTCAGAGGCTGAATATAAAAAACCAGGTTGAGTATAAAGGCCCACATCAGACTCCCCCAAGCATCCATGCCCACTGCCTGGGATAGAAAAGCAGAGTCCTGAGGAAAGGCTTCAAAAGAAGGAGGGGCTGGCTGGAAGGAAAAACCTGAAACCTCAGCAGAACCAGCCAGCTCAGCAGCCTCAGCACCTGAATTGAGAGGGGCAAACCCAGAAGCTGGCCAAGCCACATCCGAAGCAAAATCCTACCCCAATCCTCGGACATTTCGTGGCCGGAAGCATGGAGGAAGATGAGAGGGAGGGCGAACTATGCCTGAAGGGAAAAGAAGAGGAGGTGCTAAGAAAGCCTATGTAGAGAGCAACATTTAATAATAATAATAATAATTTTATTTACAAAAAGGCAAAATGGGTGTGAGAGAATACATAAAATTGGTATTTTACATTCTAGCAGTCACTAACATGTATTGAGTTTTGGGCAGAACTTCCTGGACTTCCATATCCAGATCTCTAAATACAAGTCTGGGCAGCTCCAGAACATCCAATTGGACAAACCTAGAATGCTGGAAGTAAGCAAAATGAAACTGCAAAGCAGTCCCTGCCTGATACTCATGAATTTCATCTGGAGGGTCCGATAAGAGTGTCGCTTGGGGAGTACAGACCCCACAAGACTCAGGGTCATATTTGTCACCGGCCCAACAGGCGGCATGGAGGCTGAATGAATGATTGTTACCCCTTGGTATGGACTGTGAACAACTCAATTTTGTACAAGGTAAAAGCAGGGAATATCCATTTTTGGACATCATAAGGAGGACCAGTAGTTTGACCTTGAGGGGACCTCTATGCAAGCCTAAAGTATGTATGTATGTATGTATGTATACATACATACACATACACACACACACACACACACACACTCTTCTATCCCAAGTTTTTTCCCAAGAGGCAGACAAGAGGAGCTCCAGCATATTTCAACAATCCTAAGTATTGTAGTACAGGATGATGATAGTGAGTGGTGTCCCAGAGAAATATAAAGGTATAGTGCTTTTGAATAATAGGTGAGATAACAGGAATGTGCCAAGGGAAGTGAAAAATTGGATGAGAAAAAGTTTCCCTAGTGTTTCCAGTGCAGAGAACAACATTCAAGATGGCCGCCGGCAAGAGGAAATACAAAACTGAGCTTGATTTTGCTGGATTCAGTGAAGAAAGCATTGAGATAACCAGTCTATACAACAAGTTGGTAAAATTAGATACTATAGCGACCTCTCATGTAGAAATAATTAGTAAATTGAAAGAAAGTAATGACCATTTAAATAGCAAAGTTGTATGTCTTGAGGGTGTAGTGAAAGACTTGTGCAAGGATAATATTCAATTGGAAACAAATTGCAAAGCCATGGAAGAAGAAAATAGACTCTTAAAAATAGCTTTGGAAGAAGTTAAAGTAAATTTAAACATAAATGACTACAATAGGTTAGGTAAGGAATTTCAACAGGAGAAACAGCTTTTGTCAGCACAGATGGAGGAAGTTACACAGGGAATAGAACAGTGCAAGAAAGATATGCAACTCACTTATGCACAAGTGGCCAAGGAGAAGGAAAAAATAGAAGAAGCAGTAAAGGAAGTCAAACACTGCAGCAACCACGATAAAACAAACATTAGGCTGGAAGTGAGATAGAATTGGCATCTAACCCGAAGTTGGTGCAAAACACAGTTGATCGGAGTAAGTCCCTGATCATTTTTGGCTGCAAAGAAAAGGAGATAACATCTAGGTCAGAAAGAGCTGTAGAAGAAGCAAAAGTAGTAGATAAAATTGTTGGCCTCGTGGAAGGTCTTACAACCATAGAGAATGTGTGCGACTACAGGAGAATAGGCAGATATGTAAAAGGGAAAGATCGACCTTTGAGGATCACCCTAAATGGTGCCAAACAGATGGAAGAAGTACTAAGGAATGCTAGAAAATTACAAAGTGATGAGGATGGGAAAGTGTGGTCGTTAAGACGAGATCTTTCAAAAGAAGATAGAGAGAAGCTGAAACTGAACCTCGCCGAGGCAAAACGTTTAAATGAGAGCAGGAATGAAGAAGAAATCAATTCTTTTTTCTACAAAGTGATAGGGGTAGGCAGACCAGTAAAGTGGTACATAAAGGCAAACCAACAAAATCATTAGAGAAAGGGGGAGTGAAAAATAAGAAGAGGGGGAACAAGTTCCTGAAGATTGCATACACCAACATAGATGGAGTAAGATCAAAGATACTGGAGTTAAGTGATGTAATACAGCTGCAGACACCAGACATTGTTGCACTCATGGAGACATAACTTGAAGATGTTATTTTAAATGAGGACATATTCCCAAGGGGCTACTCAATTTGGAGACGGGAAAGAAAAATTAGGAAAGGCGGTGGCTTGCTGTGATGGTGAAAGAACACCTAAAGGTGAACGAAATAATGACTGCCAATCCACAAGAAGTTGACATAATAGCACTAGAGATCTGCCATGAGGATGATAAACTAATGATCATAAATGCATATAGTCCACCGCTAAGCAGCACATGGTCAAAGGAGGAGCTAGATAGTAAACGAGAAGGTCTTATAACAATAATGAGATCATAGCGAGAGCGGATAACGATAGTTCACGACTGTTGATAGTCGGCGACTTCAACTTGAAATCCATAGACTGGGAAGCATATGAAGCTAAAACAGAAGATTTCTGGACCTGTAAATTTGTAGACCTCATCCTGGAAACATTCTTGTATCAACATGTTAAACAAGCTACGAGGATGAGGGAAGGGGACGTTCCCTCCATGCTAGATTTGATATTTACCAGGAAGGAGGAAGAAATATTTGACATTCAGTACCTTCCTCCCTTGGGTAAAAGTGACCATGTCTTTTTGGGAATAAAGTATGCAATGCGTTATAATCTGGAAGAAAATATGACGGTCGATGCAATTGAAAAACCTGACTTTAGGAGAGGACATTATGGCAACCTTAGAAATTTTTTAGTGAGTATAATTGGACAGACTTGTTGCTAGGCAAGGAAGTGAATGAGATGTATGTCAAGTTTTGTGAAATATATGATAAAGGCACAAAAAAATTTATACCAAAACAGAGAAGCAGAACTAGGAAACAGGATTGGTTCAACAGAAAGTGCGAGAGGGCCAGAGACCAAAAGACACAAAAATGGAATCAATACAGGAAGAGGCCAAACCCCCAAACATACCAGCGATACAAAGATGCGAGAAACAACTACACGGCAGTGAGGAGAGAGGCAGAAAGAAATTTTGAAAAAGGGATTGCAGACAAATGTAAAACAGAACCAGGTCTATTCTATAAATTCATAAACAACAAATTGCAGGTAAAGGATAATATTCAGAGGTTGAAAATGGGAAATAGATTCACGGAAAATGAAAAGGAAATGTGTGAAACATTAAACGAAAAGTTCCAAAGTGTGTTTGTACAAAATGAAATCTTCAGGGAACCAGATACAATAAGAATTCCAGAGAACAACATAGAGCACATAGAGGTGTCTAGAGACGAAGTGGAAAAAATGCTCAAGGAGCTAAATAAGAACAAAGCAGTTGGTCCAGATGGAGTTTCACCATGGGTTCTGAGAGAATGTGCACCTGAGCTCAGCATTCCTCTTCAACTGATTTTTCAGGCATCCCTGTTTACAGGAGTTGTAGCTGATGTGTGGAAAAAGGCTAACATAGTTCCAATCTACAAAAGTGGAAGCAGGGAAGACCCCCTTAATTATAGACCGGTATCATTGACAAGTGTAATAGTCAAAATATTGGAAAAAATAATTAAAACTAAATGGGTAGAACACCTGGAGAGAAATGATATAATATCAGACAGACAGTATGGTTTTCGATCTGGAAGATCCTGTGTATCGAATTTACTCAGTTTCTATGATCGAGCAACAGAGATATTACAGGAAAGAGATGGTTGGGTTGACTGCATCTATCTGGACCTAAAAAAGGCTTTCGACAGAGTTCCACATAAGAGGTTGTTCTGGAAACTGGAAAATATTGGAGGGGTGACAGGTAAGCTTCTAACATGGATGAAAAATTTTCTGACTGATAGAAAAATGAGGGCAGTGATCAGAGGCAATGTATCGGACTGGAGAAATGTCACAAGTGGAGTACCACAGGGTTCAGTTCTTGCACCAGTGATGTTTATTGTCTACATAAATGATCTACCAGTTGGTATACAGAATTATATGAACATGTTTGCTGATGATGCTAAGATAATAGGAAGGATAAGAAACTTAGATGATTGTCATGCCCTTCAAGAAGACCTGGACAAAATAAGTACATGGAGCGCCACTTGGCAAATGGAATTTAATGTTAATAAATGCCATGTTATGGAATGTGGAATAGGAGAACATAGACCCCACACAACCTATATATTATGTGAGAAATCTTTAAAGAATTCTGATAAAGAAAGAGATCTAGGGGTGGTTCTAGATAGAAAACTATCACCTGAGGACCACATAAAGAATATTGTGCGAGGAGCCTATGCCACGCTTTCTAACTTCAGAATTGCTTTTAAATACATGGATGGCGATATACTAAAGAAATTGTTCACGACTTTTGTTAGGCCAAAGCTAGAATATGCAGCGGTTGTGTGGTGCCCATATCTTAAGAAGCACATCAACAAACTGGAAAAGGTGCAAAGACATGCTACTAAGTGGCTCCCAGAACTGAAGGGCAAGAGCTACGAGGAGAGGTTAGAGGCATTAAATATGCCAAAACTAGAAGACAGAAGAAAAAGAGGTGATATGATCACTACATACAAAATAGTAACAGGAATTGATAAAATCGATAGGGAAGATTTCCTGAGACCTGGAACTTTAAAAACAAGAGGTCATAGATATAAACTAGCTAAACACAGATGCCGAAGAAATATAAGAAAATTCACTTTCGCAAACAGAGTGGTAGACGGTTGGAACAAGTTAGGGGAGAAGGTGGTGGAGGCCAAGACCGTCAGTAGTTTCAAAGCGTTATATGACAAAGAGTGCTGGGAAGACGGGACACCACGAGTGTAGCTCTCATCCTGTAACTACACTTAGGTTATCTTGAGATGATTTCGGGGCCTTTTTTTTTAGTGTCCCCGCGGCCCGGTCCTCGACCAGGCCTCCACCCCAGGAAGCAGCCCGTGACAGCTGACTAACACCCAGGTACCTATTTTACTGCTAGGTAACAGAGGCGTAGGATGAAAGAAACTCTGCCCATTGTTTCTCGCCGGCGCCCGGGATCGAACCCGGGACCACAGGATCACAAGTCAAGTGTGCTGTCCGCTCGGCCAACCGGCTCCCTAACCGTAATTACCTACCTAACCGTAGGTAATTACACTTAGGTAATTACACACACACACACAGGCTTCCTGTCCCTAATAAAAATGAATTAAATTACAAACTATATTCTCTATTATAAAATGAAAACAAAATATTTTATTTTACTTTTTTTAATGATATCACTGGAAAGAGCTGATAATTTTCTTATCAATTACAAAATAAATAAAAAAAATAAAAATAAAATAAATGATTTAGCCTCGTATTAACCCAATAAATTATAGGGTCAAAACAGTTGTGTTGCCACAAAAGGATTTATATTGCTTAGCTCTTCACTAATGAAATACCTGTAGTGTATATGTTCATTTTTGTGTGTTCAGGTAATGATGTAACTTTATGAACATATGAAGATTAACTGCATAGTGAATTCTCTACATTAACTTACTTCTTTCTTGCGCCGTGCTTCTTCATTCTCCTTCTGCTTCAACTCTTCTTTCCTGCTCAACACTGCTTGGATTGCTTCCAATTTAGGCGCTGCCCTTTCTACCTTTTTTGGTCTGGACACCTTGGTGGAAAACCTACTGACTGCAGCCTGAAAAAGAAAAAAGTTTCATGAAATCCTCGTGAAATGCAAACAATGAGTGAAAATATGCATAATTTAAGTATATCATTGGGTTATTACAGAAAAATGGAACGGGATTGTGAATTGATGTACATCACATCCTGTAAATAAACTAACATCTATTGTAATAAAATGCTTCTTTCTGGTGAGCCCTAATGGCTCCTTGGTGCTTACTGCCTGGCAAGCTCCATCTAATTTAATCCACACCAGGCCCTAATGAGTCATAAATAAGGCTACTGGGGCAGCCCGTCCTCCTAAGGTTGCCCAACGTCAAGAAAATGGTCACATTAAAGTGTCCTCTCCTAACCTACCAGAGGACCCAAAACAGAAGATGGGACAGTACGTAACTTTCACGAGCCGCTTCCATTTTCTTGTATGACAATTTTTGGCCTTATGTAACACACACAATCGAAATGCGATGTTCTTTAAGAGGCCAGGTTGACTGGGGACAGAGACCGTAACCTGGCCCCCTCCTTCTATAGAGGCACATGAAGCGGGGAATCGTAAATCACCCTAAAAAGAAAAGGTCCCAGATAGGGGACTGAAATGATTAAGTGCACAAATAATACCAATTACCTTCCTAAAGGCCCAGTCCTCAATCCAGCTGACAGCTGAATAATAATGTCTTGTACATGTCAAAGAATGATTACAGATTTGACCCTAATGTACAGCTTGGGATTTACATGCTAGTCACCGATGTGTAGCAAAAAAATTCCTCATAGAATGATTAATTTGGATGCAAAATGTAAGGAAAAGTGGAAATAAACTGAATTTCGACAAGGACAAAGTCGACGGCTTGTCAAAGGTCCCCCAATTCTGATTATTTTTTCTAGCTGCATTTTAAAATTCATACTTCAGGCTACTCGCAGCCTGATGTATGAGTCACAGCCTGGTTGATCAGGCATCCTACAGTGCATCTTGTTGAGTTTGAAACTTGCTCCTTGTGTATATCTAAACTTTTGAAGTTGTCTGGATGAATATCCTACAAATTGTTCAGTATTTTACAAGTTTCGGTGAAATCAGCCCTGTCAGGTCTGGTTGCAGTGTTATTAGCCCTGTGGCCCTCAACCGTTGCTGATACTGAGTTGTCTTAGTTCTGGGGTGATTTTTGTTGCCCGGTGTTGAACTTTCTCCAATGCAGCTTTCTGAAGATGAAGATTTTCTTCTGAAGATGAGGTACCTGGTTGATGGGGTTCTGGGAGTTGTTCTTCTCCCCAAGCCTGGCCCGAGGCCAGGCTTAACTTGTGAGAGTTTGGTCCACCAGGCTGTTGCGTGGAGTGGCCCGCAGGCCCACATATCCACCAGGTCTAAATCTGTATTCCTTAGAGCACTGGTGGGAGGAATACATAATTTACACTAAGAAATATTAGAATTACCGATTCCAATCTGCAACAGAAATAATCCCATGCGAGACCAGAAGCATGGCAGGATGTGCAAAATAGCCCCAT
>WNGS01113158.1:35480523-35531564 GCA_020271785.1 Procambarus virginalis | reverse complement strand
TGGAGTGCCACAGGGCAGCTTCTTGGGACACCTCCTATTTCTTATATACATCAATGATCTGCCTAATGTCTCTAACATTCCTAAATCTATATTGTTTGCTGATGATATTACCCATACTACCCTCATCTGCTCTAACCCCAACCCACATACACTAAATAATGTTGTTAATAATGAACTAAAAAACCTTGTTGCTTTAAAATTCCACTGTATCTATTGCTACCCAATCTCCCAATCATTATGTACCAAATCCAAACATTTTTACCATTGTGATCATTGCTGTGTGTGTGTGTATCTGTCTGTCTGGATGTATGTCTCTCCATATATCTCTCTCTCTCTCCATATATCTCTCTCTCTCTCTCTCAGCTCTCGCTCTCTCGCTCTCTCGCTCTCTCTCTCTGTATGTATATATGTAAGAAAATATTATTATATTGTAAGAAAATTAAAAAAATAATGAAATAATAAAATCATAAAAAATCCATTCCCACGCTCTGGATATTCATAAAGTTTGTCATCTGTAAACACGACCATGTGAGTCTTCACATGAGAAAGTTTACTAAATCTTTTCCCACATTCTGGATACTCATACAGTTTAAACCCCAAATGCACCATCATGTGAACCTTCATATGAGCAGGTTGACTGAATCTTTTTCCACACTTTAGACATTAATGAGGTTTATTGCCTGAATGTATTAGCATGTGACTTTTAACATTGTTTTGTACTTTGATTCTTTTCAAAACACTCAGTACACCCAAAAAGCCCATCAGAATGCACAATCCTGTGACTTCAGAGCTCCAAAACTTTATTAAGTCTTTAATAAGTAAACTTAAGTCACTTTATCATTATTAATCAATTTTTATGGGAGGGCTTCCCTTGGGGACACTCTGGGCTGCTCTCCTGGAACATTTCAAACTGCAGGTACCACAACACTGAAATTTACCACAACTGCTGATATTTACGCTAAGGACTACAACAACAACTGCAACTACTGCAACACTACTGAACCGGATCATTCACGTAGTAACAAAGGAAAAATCTACAGAAAGGTAATGTGAAGAAAAACATGCACCCTTTTTGTTTTTATTTCTATAGTACTATACTTTGCTCAGTTCTTAATTTTATATGAAGTTCTCACAAATTCATTAATAATTGGTGTTTTTACATTGAACTTTATTACCATCCTTATCTCTAATTTTGAAAATTGTGATATGAACCGCCAAATTCTATGTTGGAGCTAGAGTGACAGGTGTTATGGTAGGAGCAGGTGATCAGTGACAGGTGTTACTATTGTAGTTGCCTCTTCATTCCACCACTTCGATCTGGACCGGTAGATGGACAGCTCCACATTCTAGCAGGTACGACGTTCAATCCCCGACCATCCAAGTGGTTGTGGGCACTATTCCCTCCCTCCCTCCAGAGCCCAGAATATTAATCCTCGTTGATCCCTTCCCTGATGCTACATAGTCGTGTAATGTCATAGCGCTCTCCACTGATAGCTACGTTACCACTTGCCTTCTACATATATATATAAACACATAGAGAAAGGACGCTGGCCAAGCTTGGTCAGCTGAGACATACACCGCCGACATCTTTAATACTGTCCCAAAAAGTCCCATGATACAACAGGTTGTACATACGACCCCGAAGGAAAATAAATCCTTTGGGACACCATCTACATCTTTATACGTGAAACTATTAGAGCGCAGAAAAGTTGCCTCTTTGGTAAAGGCTTAGAGCGCAACTGGGATTTCAAGAGGAGTGCACACGGGTCTTAATTAACTTTTCTCTTCATCATTCCATTTGTGTCAACCACGGTGAAGATTTTCTCATACCCAGTGCCTGTGGCCCGCGCAATAACTTCACATTCCTTCACTTCGAGCTGAGAGCACACGGCCGGCATGGTCAGTAGTGACTCTTGTGCGTGGGTGTGGCTGGCTGGCTGTTGATCGGCCGGAGTGGGTACCACGGCTTGTGGTCGTCACCTGTCACTGACTGTGTTTGTCATGCTGTCAGGGTTGACTCATGTCAGTGACTGTGCTTGTCATGCTGTCAGGGGTTGACTCATGTCAGTGACTGTCCTTGTCATGCTGTCAGAGGTTGACTCATGTCAGTGACTGCTTGTCATGCTAGAGGGCTTGCTTCAAATGCTGCCACAGGAAGAATACCAGCAGACACCTCCAGTTCAGGACACTTGTGGCATCACCAGGACACTTGCGACATTATCAGGAAACTTGTGACATCACTAGCACACTTGTGACATCCCCAGGACACTTGTGGCATCACCAGGACACTTGTGGCATCACTAGTACACTTGTGACACCACCAGGACACTTGTGTAGCATCACCAAGACACGTGTGGCATCACCAGGACACTTGTAGCATCACCAGGACACTTGTGTATCATCACCAGGACACTTGTGTAGCATCACCAGGACACTTGTGTAGCATCACCAGGACACTTGTGGCATCACCAGTAACTACGACTCGCCGTGCCCTCCTCTCCTCAAGCGGCCATTTTGTCTTACAGATGACTTGGTGCGCAACTGACCTCTTCTTCAGCCCTCTCTCTCGTCCTTCGCTAGCGTCGCTGCTGCTCGGAAGCCTCCAGCTCTCACTTGAGGTTGAGCAGGGTGGTGGATGAGGTGTGAGGTGAGGGAGTGTGAGGTATGAGCAGCGTGGGAATATGAGGGGTTGTGGTCCGCGCACCTCGCTCCGCCCCCTCTCATGCACCGCCATGCACTTGCCATATTGATTTCTCCTGTAAACCACACATATTTTCTCAAGTATTTCCTCCAATAGCCATCGTCCCCGACATAGTTTCTGGTGTGTCATGTATCAAGTATATATATATATATCAGTGAGATCACGACACAGTACTAGTATATAGAGCGTGTCCACATGTTGGGAGCCTGTAACACCCGCACCTCATATCTCAGGCTCAGAGTGGCCATTTTCCTTGGCTAGCAATATTTAATTTTATTAATCCTCCTCTCATAAATTATTTTAGACCCTGTTGGTGAACACAACAACGAAGATTGTTTTGTTTTCGATACTTCTCTTTTGTTAAGTCCGGTAACTGAGCTCATGGTAGTAGTCGCCGAAGGAGCCAGGCTAAAGACGCCGAGAGAGGCTTCAATATGTCTATTGTGTTATCAGAGTAGCAATGATATTAGCCCGGTCTAAGACATCGGAACATGCAAAGCTCAGCAGGCATTACACTTACACGCGCTAAAACCTCTCGAACACCTCTCATTATTGACAATTCGTTTTGAATATGGCATCGGACTTGAAGAACAAATTCTTGAAAGCTGCCGCAGAGTCGAATAGGAATCGTAGGACCAAGACCGTCCTGGTCACTCCATAAGCACAGGTCTGGCCTGCACTAAACACACATCGCACCACTTGCAACCTGGTATTACCATATACTGCATCAGCACCAGCCTCGGACAACCACACTACCAACAACATCCTGGTAAAGCCACAGGTCGCAACAGAACCATCCTGGTTGACCTAACCACATCTGGCTTTCTCTTGCCACACTCTGCAGGGCATGTCTGTCTACCTCCTCCGGAACATCCACACGTGAGCGTCCTCACCGACTGACTCAAGTGGAGGGGATCGCTGATGAGAGGGGTGGGGGGCGCTGCGCAGTGTGTCGAGGAAGGGGGGCAATGGGAAGGTTGGTGGGGGGGTGCTCAATATTTCAACTGGGGTCGGGGGGGGATACCTAGGACAGAGAGAGAGGTGGATCTCACCAGTGATTACGCTGATGGAGGACGATTAGTCAACAACCTGCAATGGTATAATTTTGATTGTAATAAGTCAACTCGTGCCATCTGAAATGAACCTTGATGAGGCACTGGCATCAAATATTGCAAGGGGATAGGGGGGGGGTAATATTGATTGTCTCTACGAAATTCACCCAAGCAGGCCATTAATATTTACTGGAATTCCCATCAGTAAACTGCAGCTGATACACTTTTTTGCAATGTTACATAGGTCATATAATTAGTTTAAATCATGAAATGACATGAAATTACGCTATGATCACGCACTCACGTGACATCCATCACGTGAGCTGGTAACAGAGGACGCAGAAGACGTGTGTGTGTGCGTAGTAAGCAAGCCTCGCGATCAAGAAGGCCATGTTGCACAAGGGTTGCAAGAGCCGGTACCTCCTCCCCCACACCTTCTCACCCTCACTACACACCTGCCACTATAACATGGTGAAGCTAAAAAAGGAAGCTGTCACCATCACAACACTCACTATCGCTGTGTCAAGTGTGCTGTGTATGTCAGTTGGTGACGGAGGCGACGTCACGTCAGGCGCCTTCACCAGACTGAAGGCGGCGGTATACACACGCTCCCTCAGTTAGCTAATCCAAGTAAAGATAAAGTACCTTCTTAAAATTGTAAAGATGAATTCCCTAAAATATATATAAAAATGTTTAACTACAACAATAACGTCCTAGTTACACATTTTTTGTAACTATGAACAATAAGTTTATACATACATGATCAGAATCTTCACGAACGTTGAAGATGAGGACAAATAACACAGGTGTAAACGTACATTACACTTGTACAGACACATCGTATGAACCACTTTATATTTATTATAGATAAATATGAAGCGAACATAAATATATGCGAACAAGCTTGAATGGTCCTCAAGCATATTTGCGAATGAAAACTCCACACCCCAGAAGTGACTCGAACCCGGACTGCTAGAAGCACATTGCAACTGGTGTACGGGAGACCTTAACCACGCGACCATCACGACCGTACATATATGCCTGGGGACCATTCAGACTTGTTCGCATATATATATATATATATATATATATATATATATATATATATATATATATATATATATATATGCTGTACCTAGTAGCCAGAACGCAGTTCTTGACCTACTATGCAAGGCCCAATTTTCCTAATAAGCCAAGTTTTCCAGAATTTCAATATATTTTCTCATTTTGTCTTATGAAAGGATAAAGCTATTCATTTCATTATGTATGAGCTAATTTTTTTTAAATTTGAGTTAAAACTAACGTAGATATATGACCGAACCTAACCAACCCTACCTAACCTAACCTAACCTATGTTAACCTAACCTAAACTAACATAATTAAATCAATCATTTATGTTCTTAATATAATATAATAATAATATTTAAAATAAACCAATAGGAAACAATTTATTGAAAATAAAGAAAATCACTCGGCCTATTAGGCAAATCGGGCCTTGCATAGTAGGCCGAGAAGTGCGTTCTGGCTACTAGGTACGACATATATATCGGACAATGAAGTATACTTTAATACATGTATGATATGTAGAGATTGACATTTTTATTTCTATTAAAAAACTAAAGTTTAGCATTTACCCTAAAATCTCAGTATATTATATGTATGATGTCGCGCTACCCTGATCCAGCCCGCCCACCTAACATGTCGCAACGTCAAGAAACTGTCGTACTAAAGTGCCCTTATCCTAACCTACCAGAGGACCCAAAACAGAACCGGGAACTGTATGTCAATTTCACGAGCAGCTACCATTTCTAGCACGACAGTTTTGGCCTTATGTAGAGTATACGTCAAAATGCGGCACCTATTATAAGGACAGGTTGGTACGTCACACTGGCCATGTGTGACTACATCATACACTCCAGTAACAATATTATTTAAACATGATATTTAAATCACCAAGCCTATTGTGTTCAGGAAATTATATAATGGTATTCACTTACTGGTAGTGACGGAGGGCAGTTACCAGTATAGGAAACTGGTGACGGGTGATCACCAGCTCGTGAGGCTGGTGACAGGTGTAGGTGGTGAAGAAGAGTGACAGGAGTAAGTGGTGAAGACGAGTGACAGGAGTAAGTGGTGAAGAGTGACAGGATTAAGTGAAGAAGAATGCCTGGAATAAGTGGCGAAGAGTGACGGAATAAGCAGTGACGCAGGGAGTGAGAGCGCGGGGCAGGGCGCGTGTCACCGTCAGAGAGTGTGGCGAGGCTACTGGCGGGCTGGCTGGCCCGACCTGACACACCCGCCTCCCGCCCTGCTGCTGCGCGCTCCTCCTTAATTCACTCCCTCAACAGTTACTTTAATTATTGTGAAGCCCATACCCATCCTGTTGGGGGGGACCAGAAAGGGTACAGGGGTGTGGGGAGCATAAAGGACTTCAATCTGAGTGAAAGTTCCAGATCTTGTTCAACACGTGGCGCCTGCCATAATTGTTCTCCCCGGAAACGTCTTCAAGTAGAAGACGAGGATGCTCAGAATTTCCCAAGGTTGACTAAACCATAGATGAATGTACAGTGCATGTTGTAGGCCGTCCCGCGCTCCTACAATTGGTTCGGTACAGCTTTCGGAATTTTTCTTAAAAATTTTACACAAAATAAATTATGTTGATAAAGATTCCAAAAAAGGGTAAAATAAATGTTACTTTACCAGAGACAGTCACATTTAATTCAGGCCACTCAAAACACAATACAGTTCTCTATATAATTAGTAATTGACATAGGTACTGTACATGAGGATATACTACCCAGGTGGTGTGAGAGAGGGGTTGGTGTCTCGTTCTAATCACTTTACTCTGAGAACAGCCTCCTGAATTATATGAAGAGGCAGATAGTTGGTGTCGAGAGCAGCTGCGTACTGGTGCTGATATTCCCCCATCTCGCAGGATGTTTTAGGAGTATGTGGTCAGTAGTCTGCACTGGTAAACTATTGATGGAGCATGAGGATATCATCATGAACACGAGAGTGGATAAAGCAATATCAAAGCTCTAGGGATCTCTTACCAACATGTCTGAACGGTCTTCTATGTGGTACGTACTGTTTGCGTGAAGGTTCTCCTTCGATGGCTGCACGAGTGCTAATGTTGGGAGACGCGTCACAATGGCACGTCAGTGTTTATTTGGCACCGCTTCAGTTGTTGCTGTTTACAGTTGATAGAAGTGCCACGACTTATGCACTTGGCGACGAGGACTCGTGTTTTGTTTATGGCGTCAGCTGATCGTTGCTGTTTTTGTAGTTTGAGTTTCGTTTTCTATGTTAGATTAACTTTTATTAGATTAAAATTAAGTTAGATTAAGTCTTTTTAATGGTTTCAACTTTGGTTTAATAAGGTGGTTTAACTTTTTAAAGTGAAATGCTTTGCTATTGATATTTTATAAAAGCAACGTCTGGATTTGATGAGTAGATGAAATTGTTTAAATACTGTGAGTGATGTTTTGATATTGGTGTTACGCACTATATTGGAACCCAACCCAACACCTGGTTGGGTTGAATTTTGTTAGGAGTCGGTCCAGTGTCGATTTTTCTATTGCATTTTCAAAACAAGTGATAAGTGTCTGGACGAGATCTTCTCTTAGCTACAAGTTTTGAGGGAGTGGATTGTTGTCAGGGGGTGTAGGATGGTTAGTGACAGAGACATTTGGCGTATGTAAAGTTTGTTGTTGGAGGATTGGTGGTGGTTGGTTAAGGACGGTGTTGGGTTGCTTCATTGTACTACTGCTGGGCATGTCTATGTTGGGGAGAGTCCTAATGGAAGGACTAGGCTGCTATGTATGAAGGACAGTGCTTGGAATTTATTTCGTGGTTTCCATCACAGTTTGAACATTTGAGCATGTTTGATGTGAATGATTTTGTATAATGGCTACCAGAGCAATTTTCATATTTTATGTTTTTTTTGTTGTTTTTTGCAGCTTTTCGAGGTATGGTTAATTTCTTTACATCTAAAACACTGAGCTGGACGTGGTATGTACGCCTCTAGTTTATGGAGAAACCCGCTGATCCAAACCCAGTCAGGTGGAAGGTATTGTATAGAGGTAAGTAGGGTTGTGCCTGTATCACTCAGTTCTCCGTCTGTTTTACGGAAAAATAGTTTGACAACGTAGATTGAAATATCATCTAATTGAAACTGTGCTTTGATGTCTTCTTTACCATTGAAGAACACACATCTGATTATATATTTTGTTAACCTGTAACATAATGGTTCGTAGCATCACACTTTGTATCCACGATGTCAGTCATGTCAGGAAGCTCTAGTTCCTTGCTGTGATTGTGGTCCACCGCGATCATGTTCTCTTGCTTGTTGGGTTCTTTCTTTGTATCGTGCACTTTGATCTTAAACATCTTGGGAATTTCATTGTATATGATACTTTGTGTCCTGATATTAAAAAAAACACTGCTATCCGTGGATGTATTGTCATCAAAGGAAACGATGAAAGTTTTCAAACCAAGAGAACTTATCGTATCAGGGTTGAGCGGTGAACGTTGGTACTCAGGCCGCGTGGGGCCGGGATGGACTCTTGCTTACCTCTCGATGCTGGCGGCGCGTCTCCTCAAATCTGCGTACCTTGATCTTTATTGTCCAGGAAAACGCCTTCTTTATCTTCCTCAGAGCGCGGAAGACCATCATTACCCGAATGCTTGCCATGCAACGGTGGTTTCTTTGAATCTTCAGCGGTATATTGGTTGTCAGCGGGAAAGACGCTGCGCGTACCCCAAGCCGTCGCCATGTTGTCCAGTCCCTTGAACGGGTCTGATCACTAATGACTGGATATTACTTTTTTTATTAGTACATGAGGTACATCTGTATTAGTGCAGCTACCCTAGACTATATGAAGTACAGTGTGTCAAAAAAAGCTAAGTGATGCTAAAAAATCCCTATCACACAGGATGGTTAGTCATACAGAGGCATGTGATAGGCAGTCTGCACTGGCAGACTCGGAAGCATTTTGAGGATATCATCAACACAAGATTGAATAAGGCAGCAGTGGTAATAAAAGTCCCCATCTCGCAGGATGGTTAGTCATACAGGGCCATATGTTTAGTAGCCTGCACTGGCAAATTTTGGGTACACTGTGAGGATATCTTCAAGAATACGAGAGTGAATAAAGTAATTGCAAAGCTCCAGGTACCTCATGCCAACTGGTCTGAAAGGTCTAATAACTGGGCATTCAGTGATGTAGTGCGGGAGATCGTGCCGTAGTTCCTGCTCACAGAGTTTGCAACTGGAGTGCTCAGGATTGGGAGATCCGTCACCTGCAGCCACCTGCCACAGGTAACGGTAACCCAACCTGATCCTTGCAACCACTGTGTCGCACAGTCTAGTGGACGTTTTGTGCTGCCCATAGATGTAGGTTTCAGATCTGAACAAATCATAGCTTTTTATACTATTACTTTCAGGTCGTTGGGAGTCAGTAAGTTCTTTCGTATCAGATCTGAATGTTTGTATCAATGCAGTTTTGACAGCAGAGATGGGGATACCTAGATCTAAGTCAACTTCAAACTTGTTACACGCTAATTTGGCTGCAATGTCTGTTTCATTATGTTGGGTTATGGGTTACGTTTTTTTTTTTTTTTATTAATTCCTTAGGTACATCTGCATTAGTGCAGCTACCCTAGGCTATATGAAGTGGAGTACAGTGTGTCAAAAAAAAAAAAAGCTAACTAGTTGATGCTAGAAAATCCCCATCATTACGAACACCCCTATAGTGGTCTTAAACTCTACGGTCGCGACAAGCCACATTTCACTCACCCTGGCCACCAAACCTTTGTTCATCTACGATTTATTTTATATTTTGTTCTAGCCTACAGCTACTCCTCCATCTTGTAAACAAGGCTGACCAGTTAACTAATTCAGATTCAAATTCAATTTTTTTTATTCAGGTAAAAGTACGTACATAAATGATGAGTTACAAATAAGGTTGGATTTATAGACAGAGCAAGTATATACAATACTCAAAGCCACTAATACGCATAGCGTTTCGGGCCAAACTGGCCGAACGTATATAACCGGCCACAAGTTCTATGTAGCTCCCAAATAAGCCATCTCTGGCAATAATAAATTATAACTATACTGATTTTATTCAATTTTATTTACACATATTGTCATAGACTTGAAGTTTACTCGAAGTTTGAGAGCTATATAGTTACGTTTTTGCAATACAGTTATTAGTAACAACTGGGGGATTCTATACTTATATTAATACCCTTTTGTGTTGTTAGCTATTACGTTACAACGTCTTCGAGTTGTTGTAGTGGTAAGATTTACATAATTGTTGTAGTGGTAAGATTCACATAATTGTTGTAGTGGTAAGATTCACATAATTGTTGTAGTGGTAAGATTTACATAATTGTTGTAGTGGTAAGATTCACATAATTGTTGTAGTGGTAAGATTCACATAATTGTTGTAGTGGTAAGATTTACATAATTGTTGTAGTGGTAAGATCCTTATAATTGTAACCCATCCTCTTATTTAGACAGCACTTTTTGTAACTATGTGGACCATTGTACATATTTTGATCTAATTGACGATTAGATGGTAGATTTTGGTACTATTCACTTTATAGAGTCCGGTAAAAATAGAGCTAAAATCCAAACTTAAACATTCCTAGGCCTAGTATATCACACACACACACACACACACACACACATATATCTATATATATATATATATATATATATATATATATATATATATATATATATATATATATATATATATATATATACATATATATTATATTAGACCTCAGATAGAGTGTATTACCTAGGATGGTTAGGTTAGGTTAGTTTATATTAGCAACATATATACAAAACCTTTTCCGGTTTGTCCAAATTCAATAGTACCAAATTCTACTTTCTAATTGTCCATTACGTCAATATTTATACGATGGTCCACATCGGTAAGTACTATGTAACCAGGAGGATGGGCTGCGTAATTGTTGTAGTGATAAAGGCAAATAATTAAAGTTATGAGAACGTCGTAATTGTTAAAATTTTACGAATGTCGTAAATGTTAGTTATAAGAATGTCGAAATTGTTAAAGTTATGACAACGTCCCAAAACCAACAAGGTACAAAAGGCATTCCGAGATTACCACCTCAGAATATTATTCAAAACAAAACCAAAACGGCCCCTCTCGAGCTCAACCCGTCCCCAACCCAGGCTCCTTAGAAGGACGGCCATCTCCCCCAGACGCATTCATTAATTTTAACATACTGTGTATTAAGCATTAGTTTGTTCCCATATAAAAGTTAGTATCGTTTTATATTAAATTTGTATGTAAAGTTTGGCGAAGGTTAGGTTAGGTTCGGAGTTTAGGTTCTGTTGGCGAATATTTGTATTTGTAGTACGTGGGTGAAGCATTTACAGCAACCCGTCCTCGACTCAAGTCTATTACATCCAACGGTCGACCCCACAGATGTATTCATAATTTTTTACATGCTGTTCATTCTAAACGTGATTTTTCTCAAATGTAAATCAATATTATAATATATTAACATACTGTGCATATATAGGCATAGGTTACGTTAGGTTAGATGTTTAGGTTTTGTTGGCGATTATTTGTATATGTAGTACGTAGTGAAGCATTTACAGCGTTGTGGTTCGAACAAAATTCGTCAGTGAACAACCCATCCTCGACTCAAGTCCATTACATCCAGCGGTCAACCCCACAGACGCATTCATAAATTTTAACATGCTGTTCATTCAAAACGGGAATTTTCTCAAGTATAAATTAATATTATAATATATTAGCATATTGTGTATAAATAGGCATAGGTTAGGTTAGGTCAGGTGTTTAGGTTCTGCTGGCGATTATTTGTATTTGTAGTACGTGGGTGAAGCATTTATAGCGTTGTGATTCGAACAAAATTCGTCAGTGAAGCACTTGTTCCGGATATGTTCGAACGCCAGCAGTTATGAGTCGTGTGTAAACCGCTTTTCATTCATAAACAGGGGGTTTGGCGGGTGCATGGAATCACTTTTGGATCTTTGTTTGGAGGACGGGCTGCAGTGAAGTACTTGTTCCGGAAGTGTTTGAACGAAATCAGTTGTGAGTCCAGCCCGTCCTCCAAACAAAGATCCGAAAGTGATTCCATGCACCCGCCAAACCCCCTGTTTATGAATGAAAAACGGTTTACACACGACTCACAACTGATTTCGTTCGAACACTTCCGGAACAAGTGCTTCACTGACGAGTTTCGTTCGAACCACATCGCTATAAATCAGCCCGTCCTCCAAACACTGATCCAAAAGTGATTCCATGCACCCGCCAAACCCCCTGTTTATAAATGAAAAACGGTTTACACACGACTCACAACTGCTGACGTTCGAACATTTCCGGAACAAGTGCTTCACTGACGAATTTTGTTCGAACCACAACGCTGTAAATGCTTCACCCACGTACTACAAATGCAAATAATTGCCAACCGAACCTAAACACCTAACCTAACCTAACCTATGCCTATATATGCACAATATGCTAATATATTATAATATTAATTTATATTTGAGAACATTCTTGTTTTGAATGAACAGCATGTTAAAATTTATGAATGCGTCTGTGGGGACGACGGCTGGATGTAATGGACTTGAGTCGAGGACGGGTTGTGAGTCGTGTGTAAACCGTTTTTAATTCATAAACAGTGGGGTTGGCATGGAATCACTTTTGGGTCTTTGTTTGGAGGACGGGCTGCATTTATAGCGTTGTGGTTCGAACAAATTACTTGTGTAAAGGAGGAAATCTATATGTTTATCTCTCAGAATGTTTGGTAATATGTTTATTGTTTGTAGTGTGTGTCTATGTATAACACGATGTACTGAACGGGGTGAAAATAGCTTGAGCTACCTCATCTCTTTGTGTGTATTTTACCTCAATAAACGTATTTCAATTTCAATTTCGAACAAATGTCTTCAGCGAAGCACTGTCTGTCAAATGTTCGAATGTCAAATATTAGGAGTCGCAGTGTGTAAAGCTCTTTTCAGTCATAAACGGGGTTTGGCGACTGCATGGAATGAGCAATGACCTATTGTTGACGAGGGTGAGCTGGAATGACAACACCCACATGGTGAACGATAGTTGCACCCTGCAAAGAATGACAACACCCATGTGGTCAATGACAACATCTGTGCAGTGAACGGAAACCTAATCTCATCATGCTGAAGGAGGCTGCAGAATTACTTTATCATCCATTATTTAAATTTTTAAATAATCGCTTGAGACAGGAATCTCACAGTTTCTAGTTTAGTTCATTTATTATGCACCCCATACCCATCTTGTGGGCGGTAGTGGAAAGGGTTACAGAGGCACATAATGGGCTCAGGGACTGAACCCCACAATTCATTTATTGTGGGGTTCGAGCCAGCGCATATATATATATATATATATATATATATATATATATATATATATATATATATATATATATATATAATATATATATATAATATAATATATATATATATATATATATATATATATATATTTATATATATATAATATATATATATATATTTATATATATATAATATATATATATATATATATTTATATATATAATATATATATATATATTTATATATATATATATATATATATATATATATATATATATATATATATATATATATATATATATATATCCTCCCTATATTTGAGGATTATTGGATATTATTTTTATATTATTATTTTATTTATTTGTATTATATTATTATTATTATTTTATTTATATTATTTGAATATATTGGATAAGTTTAGATTTAGGAAAGACATGGGTAAATACTGGTTCGGTAACAGGGTTGTTGATTTATGGAACCAATTACTGCGCTGAAGCTTCGGCGACTAATCTGAGGATTATCCTCAGACTAATTGGAGGTATATCCTATATTTGAGGATTAGTTACAAAGATAATGTTGGATTTATAGACAGAGATAGCACATACAATACCTAAAGCCACTAGTACGCATAGCGTTTCAGACAAGGTGAGGTGGGGAAAAAACACTTAGACTAAAACTTAATAGTAATTGAGCTTAAAGTATAAATTGCGTTGAAAGAAAAAAATAAAAGATAAAAGAGGGGGGAACATGGTAGAAAATAGCCAATAAACAAGTTGGTCAACAAACAGCATTGTTTAAAAATAGTAAGACATGCGTTGACAGTTTCAAAGGAAGTAGCTAAAAGGTACTCATCAATGCTTACCAGTATCATAAGAAAGGCAAAACTTGCATATTATGTGAATAGATTCAATGAAGCAAAAGGCAACATGAAAAGCACATATGGAATACCATCTCTAATATCCTAGGAACAAAACAACACTCCCACAACCAGATAACACTCTCTAAGGATGGCTTTACACCGTCAACTGATTTAGAAATGGCAAATGAATTTAATAGCTTCTTTTCATCGGTTGGTGCTAACCTTGCCAGTAAAATCCCAGACTCAGACACATATCAACACATATCTCTCGGGCAGCTATCCAAACTCTCTTCTTCTTTCACCAGTCAGCCCATCACAATTGATGTTGTGTCCATCATACACTCACTAAAAACCAAAGCTGGGAACACCAGTGAAATCCCATCCATTGTATACAAGAGAGCCTCCCAAGCCCTTGCGCCACCTATAGCTCTGCTGTTCAACAAATCCCTTGAGTGTCATACCTTCCCTGATATTCTTAAAAAAGCCAGAGTAACGCCAGTTCATAAAGGAGGTAATCCGGCAGACATATACAATTATAGACCAATATCAAACCTACCCATCCTATCAAAAATATTTGAAAAAATTATCTACAAACAGCTCTACTCCTATCTCGTAAAATTCGACATTCTTAGCCCCTGTCAGTTTGGCTTCCGCTCCCAAAAGAGTACCAACGATGCAATTATTATTCTTCTTGATATAATTTACTCAGCCCTTGACAAAAATGAATTTCCGATTGAACTCTTCATTGACCTGAAAAAGGCCTTTGATACTGTTAATCACAATTACCTCTTACGTAAACTCCATCATTATGGAATCCGAGGCCATGCACTGGACTATATCCAATCCTATCTTAGTGACAGACTCCAATGTGTAACCATCAATAATATAACCTCTCCCACTCTACCAATAACCGTTGGAGTGCCACAGGGCAGCATCTTGGGACCTCTCCTATTTCTTATATACATCAATGATCTGCCTAATGTCTCTAACATTCTGAAACCTATTTTGTTTGCTGATGATACTACCCTCATCTACTCTAACCCCAACCCACATACACTAAATGATGTTGTTAATAATGAACTAAAAAAAGTTCACTTATGGATGTCAACCAATAAACTAACACTTAACATAGAAAAGACCTACTACATTTTATTTGGATGCAAATCTACAAATGCAATTCAGCTTCAGATAGATAATGTAAACATTAGCAATAAAAATGATGGAAAGTTTCTTGGCCTATTCCTAGACAAGAGACTCAACTTCAGCACCCACATACAACACATAACTAAGAAAGTCTCTAAAACAGTTGGGATACTCTCCAAAATCAGATATTATGTACCTAACTCTGCTCTCATCTCTCTATATTATGCACTAATCTATCCCTATCTTAATTATGGTATCTGTGCATGGGGTTCAACCACTGCAAACCACCTCAAGTCCATCATCACCCAGCAAAAATCTGCTATCAGAATAATAACAAATTCTGCTTTCAGACAACACTCAGCCCCCTTGTTTAACTCCCTTAACATGCTAAACATAATCTCACTCCACAAATTTTCTTGTGTCAATTACATTTACAAAACCCTGTTCTTAAACGCAAATCCTGCTCTGAAACTCCCTGGACAGATGTAATAGGACCCATTATCACCACACCAGAAATAAATATCTCTTTGATATCCCCAGAGTCAAACTTAATCTGTGTAAACACACTATGCAAATAAAGGGACCCAGTCTATGGAACTCACTCCCTAATGAATTGAAAAGCTGTCCAACTTTTGCGTCATTCAAAAACAAAACTAAAAAGTACCTAATCTCATCTGCATAGTTTTTTTTTACCTTGTTGCTTTAAAATTGCACTGTATCTATTGCTACCCAATCTCCCTATCTTTATGTACCCAATCCGAACATCTTTACCATTGTGATCATTACCGTCTTCTTATATGTGCTATCAATCTGCTGTACGGTGTCTGTTAATCTTGTTTAAATTACCAATCAAGTTGTCATTGTAATCAACCAGAGCTTTAATATACCAATGTGCTTTAATACTTACTATTCTCTCTCATCTCATTTTTTTTGCAATGTATCTGTTATCATTTTATTAATTCTGCTAGAATTTACCTACTTAAAATTATCTGTTAGATTAAGGACCTGCCCGAAACGCTGCGCGTACTAGTGGCTTTACAAGATTGTAAATACTATGCTATGTATTCTCTCTAACCCAATGTACTTTCTTGTATATATATAAATAAATAAATAAGTAAATAAATAAATAAATAAATAAATAAATAAATAAACATTTGAATTTGTATGTGTTCGAGTCACATTTATACGAAACGTACTAGTTTGGTGTCCGGAATGGTAAAAATATGTGCGGTCCGTAGTCTGTACGAAGCGACTTGCTTCCCTTAGACACAGCTGGCGACGTAAACAAACCATTTCGGCGGCGGATCCGTCCTGATCTGAACGAATTTTCTAGACTTGTGTGTCCGACATGGAGGGCGCCTCGCCACTTCTTCTGCAGAAGTCCATCAAAGATAACTCTTCTGCTCTTCAGGACTTCATCAAAGACCTGAACGACTGGGAGAAAGAAATTAAGAACGAAGATGAGAAGTTATCCAGCCAGTCCAAGGAGAGAGGCCACCTCAGTCCCGAGGTAACTCGACCAGTTTCCAACCTGACTCAGCCTGCCGTAACTTGACAGAGTTGACCTTAAGGGCCTAGCCTACCTATCAAAAGTTATCCTTAGAACCCAACTTATTTGGCAAACCTTACCCTTAAGGCCTAACCTACTTGGCAGGAATTTACCCTTAGGACCTACCATATCTGGGTCAACCTGCCCATATAATTCCAATATAATTAGAGGAAGCAAACTTATAAATATCCTCTGATATACAGGAAATTTTATCATACCTTCCCTAAGATGGTGTAATAACGGGGTCTTGGCAGCAGTCATTGAAAGGAGAAAACCCTCACAAACTGCACGTACAAGAAAGTATCTACAGAGGTACCTCGGTTTAAGAGTTTAATCATTCCTGGAGACGGCTCGTAACCCGAAAACTCGTACAATGAGGCCTCGACTTACAATGCTAATCCATTCCCAGAGACTGATCGTAAGTTGAAGCGATTTTTCCCATAAGAAATAAAGGGATTTGAATTGATCTGTTCCCCCACCCTCCAAAATATTAACATACAAATACATTTTATACTGAATACAATGTTTTTTTCTAACTACAATACAGTACCAAAGTTTCTCTTACCTTTATGGAGGGCTCTTGATGGCATATGGAAGATGGTGATGAGGGGGGAGGAGAGTTGTTACTGTTTGGAAGGGGAGTCCCCTTCCATTATCACATCAGGCAGTGATGTTTTCTCTGGGGTACTCTCTCTCCAATGTTTTGCCTGAATACCACTAGGACCTGGTTGTGGTTCAGTGCTTGTTTGTCTCGCTACAAATTTATCAAGAGACATTTGTTTTTCCCTTCATTTTAACATTTGTCTGTAATGATGCATCACTGTCATTGAATAGGTTAAGGCAACGACCTACTGCAGCTTGATTTGGGCGAGTCGTTTCAGCAAAGGTTTGCAATTCTTCCCATGCTGCACACATTTTCTTAATTGTTGAGGAAGAGACATTCTGTACTCTTGTTTCTGCTCTATGGTCATCCTTACATGACCATAGAGCAGAAATGACGGTAGAGCAGAAATGACTTACATGACGGTTGTTCAACGTCCTCCCAGCAAGCATAAGAAATATTGCCGGAACAACCGTGGACACCTCCAAGGAGTGCCGGACCAACCGGGCTGTGGTGGGTATGTGGGCCTGCGGGCCGCTCCAAGCAACAGCCTAGTGGACCAAACTCTCACAAGTCAAGCCTGGCCTCGGGCCGGGCTTGGGGAGTAGAAGAACTCTCGGAACCCCATCAACCAGGTAACCAGGTATCAACCAGGTACATGGGTTTTCATATGTTGAGCCTTACCACTGACTTTCCTGGGACTCATGGCGTGATATATAATAATTACTTTAATGTTCAAAATGCAAAAAATCACCACAAAAGCGGAATTTCTTATAGGCGCGATCGTCACTAAGCGGGCAGCTGTAGTAAACTGAGGCAGGTCGGCCGCGTGACTGGGAACCACGCGCTCGGTCGACCCAAACGTGTACCAACAAATATCGGAAGTCGACGACACCATCGGATGTCGAGTTGCATTTTTCGATGAAATTTACATAGTAACTCGAAATTATTATAAGTAGGGGCAATCGTATGTCGAGGTGCCACTGTAAACTAAAGCAAATTTCCCCATAAGAAATAATGGGAAATGAATTAATCCGTTCCTGACTACCCAAAAATCTCACTTCCAACCAAATTTTATACCCAACTCATCCAAATCTACACTACAAAAGTATGTTCAAGTTATTACTTACCTTTGCTGATGACTCCTGTTGGCATATGGAAGATGGTGAGGAGGGGGGAGGAGGAGAGGTGTTACTGTTTGGTAGGGGAGTCCCCTTCCATTATAACATCAGGCAGTGAAGATTTTTCTGGAGTGCACTCTTTGGCACGTTTTGCCTGCATACCACTAGGTCCTGGTTGTGGCTCACTGCTTGATTTTCTCACTTTTCTCACATGGAAACGTTCTTTGAAGATTGTTTTTCCCTTCTTTGCAACACTTGTCTGTAGTGAGGCATCACATTGTCATTAAAAAGATCAATGCAATGGCCTACTACAGTTTTATCTAAGTGATTCTTTTCAGCAAAACTTTGCAGTCCTTCCCATACTGCACACCTTTTCTTAATTAATGAGGATGGGGCATTCTCTACTGCCTCCTCTTCCTCCCCTGAAGATTTGTTGTACTACCTAGCTAGTTCAACAACACGTGTACCATTTTCATGTTTACGAATGATCTCTTGTTTTTCCATTTTCGCATGTTTTCTTGCCTTGAGCCTTACCACTGGCGCTGTTGGGACCCATGGCGAGATATATAATAAAAAAAAATTTATGCTCAAATGATCAAATATCCGACAAAAACTGTAAATCCTTGTGAAGAATTCAGGCTGGATAGTCACTGGGCAAGAGACAATGGTAAACTGAGGCACGATCGCCGTGCCACCACACACTAGCTCTGCCCGTACGCGTATCAACAAACTCGTTACCCGATGCAAATTTTCCAAACAAATCGGGCTTGTAACCCGATAAGCTCATAAACAGGGACGCTTGTAACTCGAGGTTCCACTGTAGATTGTTCTGTTGGGTTTGTTCTCGACTCACATTTGGGAATCCTGAGTTCAAATCCCAGGCTGTGCAGGAATGGTTGGATATGGTTTTCTTTCACCTAATACTGTTCACCTAGCCAACTGTTGTGGGGTTGCATCCCGGGGAAAGTCAGTAGTTCAACCTTGGGAGACCTTGATATATGCCTATTGTACATACATACATGCATACAGGCTGCCTTTCCCTGACAAAACAAATTATTATACAGTAATTGTAAATAAATTAAAAGATTCATGGAATTCTTAAATGGAATTCTTTCATAATTCATAAATATTTTTTGCACAATACTGTACTATACAATGTTTCTACTGATTGTCATGAACTGCATTGATCTCGTATATTGTACATTTTAACAGTTTGACTATTTTTGTTTTTTAGGCTGGTCCACCTGTACGAAGTAAAAAGAAACTAGAAATCTCGTCAGGAAAAGGAGCCACTGAAAACATTCCTGGTGATAGCAAACGAAGAAAAAATGAAAATAAAAAAGTGAAACCTGGACAGAAAATATCAGCTTATGACTATGCTGCTTGGGACAAGTTTGATGTGGTATGCTTGAAATACATATAGTATAAATTTTTTCAGTATATAACCTAGTAAAATTTGTATTACAGGAAACTACTTTTGTATAAGTATGTGATAAAGTATTTTGGTAATCTAGCAGGTACTGTAGCCATGCATGGGGTTAGATAAAGGATTCTGATCATCCAGCAGGTATCGTAGCCATGCATGAGGTTAGAGGAAGAGATTAGGGTAGAAACAATTTACTGTACATGGATTACTGAAAAAAATTATTGTATGATATGGAAATAATACGATATTCTAAAATATTTACAGATAAAAATAAGCTTTTTACCATGTAATTACAGTATGCAGTAGTATATATATGAAGAGTTCCTCTGAATACTCCAGATGTGGAATGGAAGAGTGAATATTGATTAAATAATAGATTATGTGTAATGTAATTTGCAAGTTTTTCCTGGTTGTTGGACAAAATGATGACTATTGACAGCACAACAATGTGTTGTATGTCATTGAAAAGGCTAATGGGGTTTGGAGACTCGCTATTGGCTCTTTGATGCTATAAAATTTAATTTTTAAGAAATGTCTAATGTAAAATACATGAATGCAACTTAATTATTTCCTTTTTAGGACAAAGAACTGGCATCATCATCTGAAGAGGAACAAAATATGAAAGGGAAATCAAGTAAACATAGTGGTGAAACCGTAAGACCCAAAAGTAGCAACGTGGAGAAAGCTTTAGCATTGAAAGAAGCAGTGAGTGATAATCATGTTGTGGGTTCATTCCATTAGTTAGCTGGATATATAATCCTTGTTCATAAAACACCTGCACGTACCTATTTTCCTTGTTCATAAAACACCTGCACGTACCTATTTTCCTTGTTCATAAAACACCTGCACGTACCTATTTTCCTTGTTCATAAAACACATCTTAGCTTTCCTTAGGGGCAACAGCTCATTAAGTTCCTTTTTATGTACACTCGGATTTTTAGTATGGTTACATTTTCAGGGCAACAAATTATACAATGATGGGCGACTGGATGATGCTGCAGCCAAGTACACTCGAGGAATATCTCTTGATCCCACCAATGCTGTGCTTCGAGCCAACAGAGCAATGGCATATATCAAGTTAAAGAAGTGAGTTATTTCTCTTGGTATCTTGAATAATGTACTTATATACAGTATATCCTTGTCTCTATTCACACATTTTTGTGTGTAAGCACAGGAGAGGCAAACCTTATCCATCAGAGTCAGGGCCACACATCTAGGTTCTCAAACACAGTAGAGGTGTGGCTAGTTTGTGTGTATCTTTCCAAGTCTACAAGATGTGTTCTCCTCTCGTACCTTCATTTGAGTTCCTTACCTCATACTTTTCACTATTGTACACATGCTCAGATTGTGTAGGTGTATTCTCACTCACAATCTTTACTGATCTAGTATCAGTATCTTTTCTTAGTACCATCTATTAATTGACCCTACCTGCATTTTTTTTTTTTTAAAGCTTCCTCAGCTGTCAGGACAGAAAATCTTCAGTCAATTTTAGCTGGTGTCTATAGGTGTTATCTATTTGTATAACTCGGTAATGCTAGTAATTATTGGGTAAAATGGTAATTCTTTGGAAGTGGTCCCTAGAACACTCTCTCTCTCAAGCATTGTATTACCTTCTCTAATTAAGAATGACACATCGTGATAGTGATGCTTCTTGTTATTGCTACTGAACAGTTGTTATCAATAAGCCTTCAAGTTCAATAAGCTTAATACAATACTGGGACTAGTTGTTCATGTGATTTGATTCATATAAGAAGGGGATAATGCTATAATGCACAACATGGATAATTAATGCATATGCAGTAATGATATAACAATGAAAGATAACACATCTTGGAAAATAGTCTTAGACACTAGCAAATATTAATATGGGTGACAGAATACAGTAGTAGCAAAGAATGCAGAGTTAAAACATGCCATGAGTGGACAGAGATGAGGAAAGTGTTTGTATTGGGGGAGAGGTTACTTGACACACAGGCCATGAAGTGTTGGGGAAGTTATATACTGTACAAAGCATCCTTGCTGTAACTATTATTTCCATATTTTCTAACAGTTTCTCTTGCTTTCATTAATTGCAAAGGTAAGGACTTGCTATACATGTTTGTGTTGTAGGTATTGGAGATACATACAGTAGCTGCACAAGACCTGACAAGCCCTAATAACATCTTGACACACATTTAGGGGCCCATTTCTCTTCTCTTGTCCCTTCCTGTTACTTAGACAAATTGAATTCCAGGAATTCTAGCTGCTTCCCTCCCACACCATGACCCTTCCACTGGCCCCCACACAGTTTTACTGGTCCTACTGAAATGGTGCAACAGACACACTTATTGCCACTTTGGAATCTTGCTCACATATTTGCTTGGGACCATGTTGTGCCTCCTGATCAGCCTAAGTAATCACGAATTATTGTGTAAAATCCTGCAAATATACATATGGTACTTGTATGTTTTAATACAGTACTAACAAAGGTGCACTGGTGAAAAAATGCTGACCCTCCTGGGGTTCTCACTGAATTAAACTACACACAACCTTCCCTTCTAGTGGTGGTTCTGGATGGAAAACTGTCACCAGGACCACATAAAGAACATTGTGTGAGGAGCCTATGCTACACTTTCCAAGAAATTGTTCATGACCTTTGTGAAATGTAAATTGGAATATGCAGCAGTTGCGTGGTGCTCATATCTCAAGAAGTACACAAATAAACTAGAAAAAGTGCAAAGACATGCAACTAAATGGCTTCCAGAATTGGAAAAAAAGAGCTACACGGAGAAGAAAGAGGTGTTAAATATACCAAAGCTAGAAGATAGAAGAAAAATGGGATTTTATGATATGATTGTCATGTACAAAATAGTAACAGGAATCAAAAAAATTTATGAAGAATTCCTGACCCCTACAAATTCCAAGAAATAGGTCATAGACTCAAACTAAGGAAACAAAGGTGTCGAAAAACATTAGAAAGTTAACTTTTTAATGGCAGACGGTTGGGACAAATTAAGTGAGAAGGTGGTGGATGTCAAATCCGTCAGTACAGTAGTTTCGAACCATCACATGACAGAGTACAGTACTGGGAAGACAAGGTACCACAAGCATAGCTCTCATCCTGTAATTACACCTAGGTAATTACACTTAGGTAATTATATTTGGGAGATTATTCTTAGGTACTGTATGTATAAATATAATACTTACTGTAAATCACTAGCTATATCAGAATTAATTCTTGTGTTTCTAATAGTATAAAAATTAAGAATTTATCCTATAGAATATAATACTGTACATGTCATAAATGCTTTTAGAATAGGGAAAGACAAGTATTCCAAACTTGCTCAGAGCTTTGGCTACATTGAATTCAGTCATATATTCCTCACATATCATACATTTGTCATTTTGCTGTTTGGTTTGATCTACCAAGAGGTCACTACAATAGCTTACTGACCAACCAGCAAGAACACACACTCCTGAATATATATTTGGACTAAAGTAAACTCTCAGTGTATGTACACCGAGAAGCTGAGTACCCCTCTCTGTATATACACCGAGAAGCTAAGTACACCTCTGTATATCTCTGTTGTTAGGACGGAGTAAGTGCTAGCAGGTCATCTGCATACCTGAAGACAAACCATTAATAGGAGGTTGGTGAGCACAGGATATTCAGTCATACTTGTATTCACATTTTGTAACATGTATTGCCATATTTTAGGATTGTAATACAGTATTCTTTCTGTTACCATATTAGATACAAAGCTGCAGAAGATGATTGCAATATGTGTTTGAAACTTGATGCTGGATATATAAAAGGCTATTTACGGCGTGCCACATCACGTATTAACCTAGGAAAGACTGAGTTGGCTATCAAAGACTACCAAAGGTTAGTTAATTTTTGTTTTAACTATTTAAAGAATGGCTTATAATGGTTGTGTATTGGTATGTGTATGAAATAAGCTGGCCTTATCGAGTGTGGGATATCACACGGTGAACTATTCCTATTTGGTAATTTTAGTATGTAAATAATCTCATGTGTTTTATAATTAAACTTTAAAAATACCAAACTTTACATATTGTCAAACAAGATTTTAGATAGACTAAGTATCGTCCAGTTTTATTTAAATTTTATTACTAATTAGTTTTTAAGGCAAGAGCATGATGATTGAGCACAATATTTTGTTGTGGAATGAGGAGGATTTATTTTGTAAAATACTGTAGCAGCACAGGATTAGCTCAGGGAGCATTAGTAAAACTTAAGATCTAAGGTACCTGGTTGATTGGTTGATTGGAAAATACAAGGTGCTCTTGTATTTTTATTTAAATATTTTCTTTGAGAAATTGTGGATATATGTGTTGAGTTGCTAATGAGTTAAGGTAACAGGGTTTTAATGTTCTGATGGTGAGCAGGATGATGCATTAAGGTAAGAGGGTGTTAATGCAGCCCGTTATCGTGAGCATTCCCAACATCAAGAAACTATTGTACTAAAGTGCCCTAACCTAACCAACCAGAGGACCCACAAAGAGAAAACAGGATATAATGTCAATTTTGTGAGTGCTGCCATTTTCTTGTACATCAGTTTCTGGGTTTAGGTAAAGTATACAGCAGAACCCAATGTGCAGTAATGAGAACAGGTATATTAATGTACTAATTGTGAGCAAGATGATAAGTTAAGGTAACAGGGTACTGATGGTGAGCAAGATGATAAGTTAACACTTTCGCGCTCTGGGCGAGCGAGTGCCCCACTATCCCGGGTGGTTTTGGACCTTCCACGGGAGCACGCGGTAATACTGAAAAGTGTGTACTCTTTTCAACTTTGTCACCTTAATTCTCGTCCTAGGTTTTTCAATTTTATATCAATGTGTTCACAATAGAATGCTCTACAGGACTAAAAGCATATGAACTCCAAAAGCCCAGCTTACCACTCGCAACAAACAGAGAAAGTGAGAACGAGTTACCTGGGAGTGCGCAAGAGCAATAAAACGTGTACACTCTTTTTCACTTTGGTCACCTCAATTCTCATCCTAGATCTTTCATTTTGGTATCACTGTGTTCGCAGTAGAATTCCCAACAAGAGTATATGCATATAATGTCAAAAACCGTGGCGTGCTCCACCCACCGACGTGATGAAAGCAGGCCGCGGTTACCGGGAAGAGAGCAGGGAGGCGCGCCCGGCCTTCCATTAGAGAGCGCGGTAATACTGAAAAGTGTATACTCTTTTCAACTTTGTCATCTCAGTTCTTGCCCTAGGTTTTTCAATTTGATATCAATGTGTTCGCAATAGAATTCTCTACGCGATTAAATGCATATGAAGTCCGAAAGTCTGGCGTACCGCCCGCACAAAACAGAGAAAGTGAGAGTGTGTTACCCGGGAGGCTAAAGAGCAATGAAATGTGTACCCTCTTTTTCACTTTGGTCACCTCAATTCTCGTCCTAGGTCTTTCATTTTGGTATCATTGTGTTCGCAATAGAATTCCCTACAGGAGTATATACATATACAGTATAAAGTCGAAAAGTCCAACATACCACCCACAGCAAACAGAGAAAGCGACAGTGTGTTACCCCCATGAGCACTCATCATGAGCAATAAAATGTGTTTACTCTTTTCAACTTTGTTACCTCAATTCTCATCCTAGGTCTTTCATTTTGGTATCAATGTATTTGCAATGAAATTCCCTACAAGAGTGTATGCATATAATGTCCAAAGCCCTGCAGCCAAGCCGAAAGCAGGCCAAATTTTAAATTTTTGATGCCATACTTCGTCATTAGTGGCCATTTAGCTACTAAATTTTTGATGCCATACTTCGTCATTAGTGGGGCAATAGTGTTAAGGTAACAGGGTACTAATGGTGAGCAAGATGATAAGGTAACAGGATACTGATGGTGAGCAAGATGATGATTTAAGGTAACAAGGTGTTAATGGGCCTGATGGTGAAGTAGAATATTGAGTGAAGGGAATAGAAGGAAATGTCCTAACTGCTTTGTTTTACAATATTGTAATGCAAGTTTATATAAAAAGCTGACAAATATGCTTTTGTAAGGTGAATAAGCTGTATTATATATTCAAGGTGGGTAATTCTTGGTTATTTACAGGTATTAGAATTGGAGCCATGGAATAAAGAAGCCAAAAAGGAACTAGACAAATTAAAGAGTTTTGTGGACATAAAAGGGGAAAGAACAAACAAATCTGATCATGAAATAGTAGCTAAAGAAAATAATTTTACCAGTGAAAATTCTTCTCCAGTGGAAGAGTTTATAAAGCAAGAAACAGAAAATAGTCATCATCCAAATCAAAATAATAAAGTACAGGACAATACTTTGAGTAATAATAAACAAGAGAAAGGTGGAACAAAGTTGAAAATTGTTGAAGTCAATAGCAGTGAAGATAGTTCGTTTAATGTAGTGGATCCAGATTGTGTTCTTCCTATAGAAAAGCCTCCGCACCTGAGATCATTGGTAAGTTAAGCAATTTTGGCAGTAACCTGAATGAATTGCATTGGTGTGAGTGCTGAAGACATAACTGCTTCCAGGAGTGCTCATTGTTAATGCAATGACTTAAGCTTATGATTGATGTGTGTGTCTTCGATAGCATTTTGTTTTTATTTTAATTTTTTTATTATTTTCTACCACAGACGTGGCCACACATTTACAGTGCTAATCAGCATATATACATTTTCTTCTGTCCTCCATGGATAGGGTGAGAGATTTGTTAAACATATAGTTCAGGGATTTATTGAACAATCAACCACAGAAGGTGATTGTATAGTGCTTTTAAAATGCTAAGCTAACCTACATACGTAAATACATTGATACACAGATTTACGTATGCCCTACATAGTGTTCGATGTGTCATTTACATAGTGTCATTAATGTGCATTTACAAAGGTGAAATGTAATTCTAATCAGCTTCCACATATACTTTATACATATACATGCACACACACATACATATATACATACATATACATATATATACACACACATACACATACATTTGTCTCTCTTACTCTAACAGGGGTGATATAGCTGATAGAGTAACTAGTGTGCAATTAAGCATTTAACCACTAAAGGTGATTAAGGTGCTTTTACAAGCTTAGGTTATATAGTTACATCACATGCATACATTGTATAATTGATACATTAAATGGTCAATCTAGGGTACAAGTCCAATATATCATCAAGTGTTCCAGTATTCATATAGTAGTTACAGAGTTCAGCATACCTCAGCCCAGGAGGGCGAAAGTCAGCCAGTATGGGACATTCTACGGGACATAATGTTCAAGGGAGTGCATGTTTTCTCTTTCACAAAGTTGACACATTGTGTACTCGACATTTGGGGTTTGAGAAAGCTGCCAGATACGTCTATATCCCAGGCGTATTCTGGCCACTATAACATCACATTGCCGAGTTCTTGCTCTATTAGTCCCATCTATGAATGTCTCCTCATGATATCTATCATATTATTTAATGCTACAACTTTCAGGTCTTTGTGAATTTGTTAGGTCGGTGAGATTTTCATTAGATATTTGTTTAAGTATTCTCTTTGTCACTGCTAATGAAACACCAATATCAATTTCTACTACTGGTTTTCTACAGGCTGTCTTTGCAAGCATATCATCAGTGACATGCTTTGAGATGCCAACATGTGATGGTATCCATAGGAATTTAATTTCAAATCTGTTTTCTTTAGCAGCTAAAACATTCATTCGAATATCACTGACTATTTTCTGGGTGTTATTACTATGTGCGTTCAATGCCAGGAGTGCACTCTGCGAGTCATAGTATACAAGTCCACTGCCTTTACAGTAAAATTAAAGCTTCATTTCAGAGTAAAGCTTTTCCAGCTGACATATGATTTAGGGCTCAGACATTGAAATTTCAGTTTTTGGTTTCTGATTTTCCACTTTTGCTTGCTTGCTGCAGGGTTGTCTCTGAAGAAACGTTAGCTTTTCTTATTGACTCACCTTTACTGGAGAGAGTGGCCAAGACTGGAAGCACTTTAGTTTCATGTTTGTTAAGAACCTGGCTTCCTTTCCTCCACATTTGACTGAAGGTTCTAAAATTGAAATTGAAATAAGTATATTGAGGTATAAATACACACAAAATTCTGAGGTAGCTCAAGCTAATCTCACCCCGTTCAGTACTGTGATGGGTTGTAGTATCGCAGCTATACTGAACCAAGATGGTATGGCTCTCCCTCACACAAATAAAAAAATGCTGCTATTGGCCTTGCAGTGTGTAAGTCGCAGGTGGAAACAAATGAAAATCATCAAATGAATAATTAAACAATTTACTGAAATATTAATGAACATAAATACCCCTGAAAATACTTGGCTATCGTGTAATGCAAAGGTGAACAAGTTAATATGACTATAATACAAAAATAAACTATAAGCAATGAATAAAAGCACAAAGATATACTGGTGTACTGAAGACAGCTACCATACCACCGTGGCATCAGTCACACGACGTTGGCTGGAGGCGGACGACGGGTGAGAGACACGTAGGTAATCCTAGAGCACTAAGGGAGAGACTGGCTCTCCAGGTTGTTGTTGTTGTTAAAGATTCGGTACCTGGAACAAAGTTCCAAGTAGCACGGGCTATGGTGAGCCCGTAGTGGCTCTCCAGGGAGGCAGCGCCCTTTGTATAGTCCGGCGGTGATGACTCATCCAGTGTCAACGCAAGGTGGACATCTGGTCAACTAGCAAACTGCTCATTGTGGCTGGTGGTGCCTTTGTGTTGAGCTGCACCACTGTCAGTTGAAGGCGGCTAACTGCTTGTTTGTGGGGGCAAACTACCGGTTAGCAGTGGTGTCCGGTTTGCCTCCGAGTCGTACCAGGCCGTGCCAGGCCCTGGGGGGTATAGAGAGGTGGCAGGACTGATGACTCACTCGTCTGGGCTGGTGTAGATGTAGACTTCCAGTGCAGAGGTATTGAAGGTGAAGGGATAAGGCAGTTCCACTGCTATGCAGGGGATTCACGTGACAGTACGTGTTCATATGTACTCGTACATTTGTGTCTCACTCTTGCATGCACTCAGTGGTGTGGAGATGGAGGCTGGTGAACCAGTTCTGGTTTCATCTTGAGAAGGTTTGCAGGAAGCCTACATGCACTCAACAGTGCTTCTAGTTTCCCCTTCAAATGGTCAAAGGGAATCATTGCCACTTTGTCATCTAGAGAAGGCTTATCCTAGTAAATTACTGTACCCTCCTCCTCCATATTTGACATAGCAAATATGTTCACTCTTTGGCAGGGGTAAACTCTTTTAAAAGAAAAAAGAAAAAAAGGGGTAACTCTTTTCTGATAAAGGAGTTTGCCCCTTCTGAAGTGCAAGATGAAGATTTAAATTATTTCCTCTATATTTTTTCTGTGATTTTTTAATCCCAGTGGCATGTGCATCCAGGTGGTAGATTTAATGTATTCTTCCTCTTAAATTTGAGCTGAGCTCGGCAATGGATTTTGCAGTCTTGTTTGTTTGGTGTCAAAACAAGTAATACAATAAACGCCTTCATTCAAAACTTTGTCTCTTCTAATTTTCTTAACTAGTAGTATAGTCAAGTTAGTTCTCATCTTACAATCTGGAATTCCGTGTTTGAATCCCGGGTGGGATTGAAATGGTTGGGTGCAGTTCTTATCACCAAATGTCCCTGTTCACCTAACAGTAAATAGGTACCCAGGAATTAACTTGCTGTGGGGTTGCATCCTGGGGAGGGTCAGTAGTTTGACCATGGAAGGGGGGAGGAGTGGACTTCGATAGAAACCTAACATACATACATATATATATATATATATATATATATATATATATATATATATATATATATATATATATATATATATATATACATATATATATACATATATATATATATATATATACATATATATATATATATATATATATATATATATATATATATATATATATATACATATATACATATATATATATACATATACAGGCTGCCTGTTCCCTGACTCAGTGAATTATTATTTAAGGAAGGCACTTTTTACATCATTGATATCAACTACGGTCATACACTGATGAATGTTAGCAGTGACAAGTATTGAATAGTATGGTCCTATTATTTTGTGATGTCCTAGTGTTTATTAAAAATATACCATGTTCAAAGGTTACCAACATAAATGTGTTAAAAATCTCAACAATCTGACTCCCTAGTGAACAACTGACTATCCCCCAGGGTGTGACCATAGTCAACAACTGACTATCCCCCAGGGTGTGACCATAGTCAAAAACTGACTATCCCCCAGGGTGTGACCATAGTCAACAACTGACTGTCCCCCAGGGTGTGACCATAGTCAACAACTGACTGTCCCCCAGGGTGTGACCATAGTCAACAACTGACTATCCCCCAGGGTGTGACCATAGTCAACAACTGACTATCCCCCAGGGTGTGACCATAGTCAACAACTGACTATCCCCCAGGGTGTGACCATAGTCAACAACTGACTATCCCCCAGGGTGTGACCATAGTCAATGATGGACTATCCACCAGGGATAGACTGACTATCTCTCAGGGTGTGACCCATAACAGTTGACTAACTCTCCAGGTCCCTATTTGCCACTACATGCACAGAGACATAAAGTGTAAGGGAACATGCCCAAATATCTTGCCTCGCACAGGAATCGCACCCAAGACCAGTCAGTCATTAACTGACTACGCTCCAAGTCCACCCTACTTTTGACAGTCATCTGTGTGATTTTAGTTTCTCCTTATGTTTGAGATCAGTAATAATTATACAGGAGGGGCCAGTAGTTTGATTAAAAACATTACTTTGTATTTAAAATGGGTGCTTGTTGTAATTTACTTTCTCTTGCCTAGAAACCCCTGAAGAAAATTCCTGTGGTTGATGTTGCTACAAAAGAAAGTATCTGTAAACAAAGTGTGTCACCTGTGGCAGAGGAGCCCACCCTACCAAAATCACCAGTGTCACCTGTGGCAGAGGAGCCCACCCTACCAAAATCACCAGTGTCACCTGTGGCAGAGGAGCCCACCCTACCAAAATCACCAGTGTTACCTGTGGAAGAGAATACCACTGTCCAGAAAGACCTTAATGTTGAAGGCACCATAGAAGAAAGTCTGTGTGGAGCTACTCAACCTTCAAAGGTTAAACATGTACATTATTGCTGTAATATACAAATTCTAAGTTTGGTATGCACAAGACTATTTCTAGCAGGGAAATTTTATTTTTCTGTTAACATTGTTTTAATGTTTTTGTTTAATAGTGTGAAGAAAAAATGCCCATGAACACATCTTTGCCAGCTCTACCAAGGACTTCATATCAATTTGTACAAGAGTGGAATAAATTGTCCCATCAGGTCTCCAGAACAGTTGAATATTTAAAGGTTTGTATAAAGTTTGTATTGTTTATACGAACTGAGTTTCCCCATTTTAGTTTCTCAGGTTTAGAATCTTGGCATTTGTTATTTTGTCTGCAGATTACTGATCCCCAGATTGTATGTTCCATTAAAATTTATCTTGGATTCTAACTTGTCCCAATTGCTCTCAGTTATTTCAGTTCCAATCATTTAGATATTAATTAAAATGGCAAGGTTGCATTAAATAGCCTTGCTGAAATGTTACAGCTTCCTCAAATCATTCACACAAATGTATCAATCCCACATTATTTTGTTAGAGAATGCCGTTGTCTAGTAGAGGTTCTTTCCTGTCACTCTTGTTACGCCCTCTTCTGCCTAATAACACCGTAGCTCTTCTGTACACTTGCCATTGTTTACTCTCAAGCTAATTCCCACCTGTTTGTCAGTGATTTGCTACTTTCCCACTATTTAAGAACACTTGTTTATGAATCCAACCTTTAACTTTATCATCTCCTGTTTTTAATATTTGTCATCAACTGAATTCGTAAGTCAGGAAACAGTAAAGGCTTTCATATTTTTCATTCATCACTTTAACCCTTTAACTGCACGGCCTATAAATATAACACCCCCCCCCCAGTGCGCAAGAAATAAATTCTCTGGAAAAAATTCTTTTTAGTTCTGAAAGTGTCAAAAAACCCTCCCTGTATATGGGTATAGCAACGGAATTTCGAAATTGTACTTAATTTGGCTGCTATGGGGTCCATAAGGTGGCGTGTGACGTCATCATTCCCTGTGCGCCAGTGCAGTAAGCTCCCGGGGCCGATGGGGCGCCCGGGGCGGGGCGCGCGAGTTGCCGCGAATATATTTTTGTTCATTTTTTGTGCGCAGTTCCAAATACATTATATTTGTTTTTATGCTCTAATCCTATGTATAATGAACACGTACACTATATTATGGCAGTAAAACATCCGTACTGTCCAAGGACACTGTGTTACGTGCATGACACTTGTGTACACACATGTTGCACATATTTACCATATATCACGCTAATTTATGTATATATACAATCTATTTACAGACCACTGTCACACACTATATACATTCACCATCAACACATTCAGAACACCGCGAGTGAGAGCTGCCACACCCAGCCAGCCCTCCCTCACTTCTCCAACATTGTATTTGCCAACTTTGCCCCTCCCATCATACAGTTATTCACACCAATGTTTCATGTTCATTTATGTATATTTACAACATATGTACACACTGTCACACACTACTGTACAGTATATATATTTACCATCAACACATTCAGAACATCGCGTAGCAGCTGCCTCGTATAGACCAATAGCAGCTGCCTGATATGGGCCAATAGCAGCTGCCTCGTATGGGCCAATAGCAGCTGCCTCGTATGGGCCAATAGCAGCTGCCTCGTATGGGCCAATAGCAGCTGCCTTGTATGGGCCAATAGCAGCTGCCTCATATGGGCCAATAGCAGCTGCCTCGTATGGGCCAATAGCAGCTGCCTCGTATGGGCCAATAGCAGCTGCCTCGTATGGGCCAATAGTAGCTGCCTCGTATGGGCCAATAGGCCTTCTGCAGTTACCTGTGTTCTTATGTTCTTAGCTCCTCTCAACATACTCCTGTTGCTGTTATTACACTATATACATACACACACTGTATATACCCATGTACATGTGTGTTCCCCATAGCGAACCACGAAGCTAGTATGGTGAGCAAAACAAGAGTGGCTGCCACACAGTGAAGGTACCTCAATTCTCTCCCTCCCTCACCACAATTCCTCCTTCCACAATACTACACTCAACGCTAATTATAATCGCAATCCTGATCACTAATTCCTGTAAATGAATAATTGACCACAAGTTTATTTTGAAAAGGAACCTAAAAAGTCGTTTGAAGATTCCTAGATGGACGAAATAATGCTGTGGTGCTGTGGCTAGCGCTGTGAACATCATGAACAGCATTGAATCACTGATATTTGAATATTGTACCTAGTCATTATCACACTCAGGCTCTTCTATAATACTATCATGGCTAAATAATACAAGTTATATATATATTATGACATTATTAGGCGATGCTGTGGTCACACGCTGAACAGCAGTGCTGTGCGCTCATGCTGCGAGCGCTAGCCTTGGTTGCTCACTCACTACTGAGGCTCCCACACCTGGGAATGTGGACCACAATTTTTTTTTAAAGATGGCGTCTGTTTACAAGAGCCCTGAGGAAGCTGGTGTGAACCCCATGTAGCCGCGGGAGTTTTGAATGGAACGTGAAAAATACAAATGCCTGGAGGCGCATTGCGCACCTGAAGCCTGGGCCTGCAGGCGTGTTGTGCAGTTAATGGGTTAAATGTTTGTTTTTTTCATTATTTGAGTCCCAAGACATAACTTATTTTGTATAAAATATCTTTTATATCATTGCAGTAGTTTTCCATATTTGTTACTTCAGTATATTTTTCCAACTTATTGTATCTAACTTTTATAACCTGTGTTTATCATTTCTTTTCTGTTTGTTATTACACTCTTCCACCCCTCTCAGTACCCCATAGGTACTGGTACTCCAGGCCAATGCTGTCTCAGTAGCCATAATCCCTTTCATTGTTGCTGCTATGTCTATTGTATCACCAGCTTCCTGGTGCACTCTTCCCTTTCTATGATGCTGCTATGTGTTATGTATCTTGTGGCTGATTTTGTCAATATGCCCTTGGTTGATATTTGGGCATGGGGATTCTGACATTCGAACAGGGTACTGGCGGCCCGGTACTGTACTTGGTTAATGTTTGTGGGCCTTGTTATCCTTGTGTTGCACTAGGCCATGTCTCTTGGCCTGCTGTCTCACCTTTGTTTTGACTGCCTGCAATTCCTTCTGGTGAGTTCCTGTATTTTTCCTGTCCATGGGTAGTCAGCTTCAAGGAGTCACAAAGGGCTCCCTCTGAGAAAACCAATGTTGAATGTAATGAAATGACAATTTCTGGCCGAGCCTTGGTGGCTCCCTGATTCCCTCCCTCCATTCCATGTTGTCAGTTGGGGGGGGATGTTCTGCATGCATCTGCTCTGGAATTGAGGGCTTGAGCCAGTGGACAGATGGCTCCACTGGCTCCAGAACTCTGGCTTCCCTAGCTCCACTCTTTCTCTCCAAACAAAGGAGGGAGGGGGGGGGGGAATCACATGCTCCTTTTGTAAGAGATTTTTAATCATTTGTTTACATTGTTAGGAGAGTTCATTCAGCGGGGTGTGAGGCATCAGTCTCTGAACTCAGCAGTGGTTTGTGTTGATTCAATAACATTCTGGGTGCCTTTCCTGGTGAGGTTGCAGTGTGTGTCACTTGCTCTCTGCATTCTATGTGAGAGGGCTAGGTTATGGCTCTGGTTCCAGGTAGGCCTATAGAACTCCACAGCTGATGTGACCTAGTAGATCGTACCAGGGCTCACCCAAAAATTGACATTTCATTACATTGAATGCTGGTTTTATGAAAGCCATGAACACACAACCACCCAAGCACCAATTCTTCCTCCTGATATTTACGTTTATTCATAATCACTTTTGGTAATTATTATTTTTATATTTTTATTAATGTAAATGTCTTTGCAAAACTTAAAATAACATTTTCTGTGTAGATTTGAATAGTGTGTCAATGATTTTACCAACATAGAAGTGATCACACAGAGTAATGCTATGCAGCATCAGGCTCCAACTACAGTACATCATTTCTACTTATGATCAGTTGAATGTTTAGTTTAAGTATGTTTATTGAGACAAGAAAGAAATACATCTCAAATGAATAGAGTAGCTTAGGCTATTTCTATCCCCCCCCCTGAATGTTTAGTACTTCTGTTCTAGATCATGTTGTCATTTACACCCTAACAGGTGTATTTAAGTTATTTCTGTTAGGATTCTGTTTTCAGTTTAGTTTAATTCTGCAGATCATTCCACCTGCATTCTTCAGCACTGTGGATATTGAATCTGAAACACTGGTTAATGTGGTCTCAGCTCTGAGGTCTGAGGAAGTATCACCCACTCTCGCTGCCGAGTATTTGCTTGCACTCTCTAAGTCAAGGGGCTTTTCAATCAATATTGCATTCCTTGATGACAGTCAAAGAAAAGGTAAGTACAGTATTATGATTGTTTCTTCTTGGTATACAGCACATAAGTTGTTCTACTGGTGAACCAAGCATCATGTTATCATTTATAATAATAGTGGTAATAATAATAGTAAAATAAGTAAAATAAGATTTTGCTTCATAGCAACAAAACTGTGCATACAGTAGTTTTGAAATTGTGCATTTTGTTTAATTAAACAATGCTATAGTATTTTCTGAAAGAATTCATGCCTGTTAACCATTTTATATATATGTACTGGGTAGGTGGGTTGGCTACCACACAGTGCTTGGGATAGTCTCTCTCCCACTTCATATTTCTCCCTCTTGTCTCAATGTTGGACAAGGCTAGCCCCCAGTATCTGGCTTCCAACTTTCGACAAACACAGACATTCTTTCTTTATAGTATAGATACTGTACATATGGCTCTGTATTTGTGCTGGAGTTATTATGTTCCTGGAAACATCATGCATATCAAAGTCTGCACTTATAATAATTAATCAAACTTAAATGTTCTGTATATAGGAAGAATAGAACAAGATGCCAGACATCTAAAAGTCCATTTTCCTCTTTTTTTTTTGTTCTACAAGACACTGGTGTGACATTAATTTACCAAAATGATTAGCAGGCATACCTCCAGATAGTCAGAAAAACTAACATACCATTAATTGAAGGGGCTAGGTAAGTTTGGAGGTAAAGAAATTGTCATTCCTTCTTTTTATCTTGTCTCATGTTAATAAACATTGTTTCTCTGATATTTTACATTATTATATGTAAATAATGAATGAAGATAAGGCGAGAGAGAGACAGCGGGTGTAATCGCACTGCTACTTTATGCCATAATTCCTTGCTGAAGTAACTGACCAATGAATAGTATACAATGCACAAAAAAATTACATGTTGTTTATTATTTTTGTGTTAATTAGCAATTTATTTATCCCATCTTACACTGTTTAAGAAGAGAAAGCTTAGGAAAGTTTATTTAGCCAACTTTTCTATTCACTGGTTGGATGACGATTAACTGATTAGCAGCAGACACCAAAACACACAATTTTTAATTCGAATGGATGTACTGTACAACCAAAGGTTGTATATATAAAATGTATATGATGTTTATGATTCTTATTGTATATAAATATAAAATGTGTATGTTGTTTGATTCTTATGTTTTTATTGGCTACATTTGCCACTGTCCGAGATGGTGACACAGCCAGCATTCTCACTTCTTTTATCATATAAATTTGGTGTTAGTCTTGACTCTCATAATTAAAACATCACTCACTCAGTTGAACAAATGTGCCTTTGCTCCTTGAATGAAATTTTCCATTTACACATGACATGATGAAACCGTGCATTTTTGGTTTTCTTACTTTATTTAGAATAAGTGTGGAGGAGGCAGACGCCATAAAGTAGTGCCAGAGGCATGAAGCTGTCATACCTATGTTTGTGATTCCCCTTCTTTGCTGGATTAAATCACTGTTAGATAACAAAATAGCTTACATGGCCAGAAGGTTTATATATGATGAACAACTGTATAGATTTATTCCAAATGGTTATTTTTAAATGAAATCATTTCCAGTACTGTGTATTCCATCAGATGCTAATATTAGCATTTTTCTTTCAGTCATATGTGATGTGATATTAAAATGTGAGGAAGCAGAAGCCTACAGCACTCCAATAAAGAATCTGAAGAACTTGATTGACAAGGAATTATAAATGTTTACATTGGATATCTCAGCCTTATTGGTAATTTGAATTACAGTATCCTTTGTACTCATAGTATATCTTACCATTACTTAATGTCTTATTACAGACATAATATAGGGTAAAAAACACATGTAGTTATGTATTTTATGTAAAGATTTGAACTACACCGTCTTTCACATTCTCTTGAGTGCATTATCAAGGTCCGAGTACAATATTTGGTTAGGACAAAACTTACATCTGAATGTTGAGATGTAAGTCTTGTCCTAACCACATACTCAAACCATGATAATGCACTTGGGAGTGTGTTTAAGACTTGGTGTAGTTGAAATCTTTACATAAAATACATAAGTGTGTTTTTTTTTTATCCTACAGTATCCCTGTACTCAAGTTACAAAATTGAGGCTTTTATAAACTTTTCAATAAATTTTCTATCATTTATTTTTTTCACTCCTCGATTCCATATAATTTTGTAAAATATTTATATATAGCAAACTCCCCTTTTTAATGTTTAACTTGCTTTCTTATTTAAATGTACTTATTTTGTTTGGTGTGCAAGAAGAGAAGCTCTGTTGATTGGACACAACCCACAAATCTGAAAATAAGGAAATTTACTTTTCAGTCTATTCTGGATCATTATAAAGTTACTGTGACTTATTGTGACAAATTTAGTTTATTGTCCAGCTTGGCCCCTTCTTTAGATAATTACTTGTATCTTAACAAGCACCTAGTATGGAGAAAGCAGACAGGGCCAACAACAATGATGGTCAACTTCTTTGCATATATGTAGAACATTTGCTCTACTATTAATGACATTGTTTATTATAAGATATTCAGTGGAAAATGTGAACTTAATCAATCTGTATCAAATACAGTTTACCATTTGCTACATCATGGTAATGTTCATCACATGAATGTCTCAGGGTTACACAGTGTAACATTTGCCTGATTTGTTCATATCTGGGTTGTTCATCTGAAAATACTCATTAAGACTGTAATATCTGACCTGCTGTACCACAGTGTTACAGTGAACCTAGAGGATCCAAGACAAGCTTATTAAATTTACATTAACCAAGAGAAAGCATTTTTACCTGTATTTGATAAATCTTTCCAGATGTTCCGTAATCTTCAAAATGTCATTTGGGTGCAAAAGTCTTTCCCTGTATGTAGCTTGCAAAAATTATAGTCTGTATAAATGATATAATTCCATGTCACTGTCTCAGAACAACAGCCAAATACCTTCTCCCTGGACGTAGAATGTTCACACAAGACTAGGAAGGTGGGAGTTCCTGTCACTACAAACCAATGATTTCAGCTTCACTATTAACCCTTGCATATATCATATGCAAGGTGATATATAAACATATATCATCCTATGATGTTCAACACATGGTGTAATATCCCAAGATATTTTTAGGTACTCTGCAACACTTGGAAACTCCCTCAGGTGCACAGGGTTTTCAATCAATGCCCGAGACCACCAGTAAACATGTCATCTTGAAAAAAATATCAATGGTAGCTCACCATGCTCAGTCAGATAGTTTGAAGGATTGGGCTCTAGCTTCCAACCCGATAGTTCAACTTTTTTGTTCACAAATACTGGTTACATTTACACAAGACAAAGTTAATGTTGAAGTGGATGTCCCAAGTAAATGTGCAAGAGCATTAATATAGACCGTATTAATTGAGATCGTTTATCTTACCCTATCTTTTTTGGCATTTCTGACAAGTATTGCTGATGTAAAGGTGGTTCACAAGGTTTTGTTAGTTTCTTGGAATGGACCTCTATAATCCATGTTCCATTGTGCTGGCAAAAGTTGACGCGAGTACTCAATGTAGATACACAGTCTCAAATTTTGCCCATAACTGCATCTTCGTTGGGACAAGTGTCGTTAAAATTTGTGTCTTAAATAAAGAAGTAGAAGCTCCTTTGTTGTACTTTATGTAAAGTGGTAGTGTGTTGCAGTTGTAAACTCACTGGAAAAACAAGAACACTTCTAAGGGTAGTACAAGTGAATAATTAAGAAAAGAAGGCGCCAAGCTGGAAAGACTATGTAGCACCGTGCAAGAGTAGTGCAAATATCTTGAAATATGTTATTGCCTAATTTCTAACTTTCATGGTCAAGGTATGAGCCCCAAAAAAGAATCACTTTGCTATTGCTGACTGACTACAGTACCACCTAGTAAGAAAGTAAATAAGTAATTATCAAAAGTAGGCACCAAACCGGGAAGGCTATGTAGCACCATCAAATGTGCGGAATAATCAGAGGGCGCTAAAATATCACCAAGGATGCCAATACGAGAACAAAAACGCATAAGGCGAACGACATCAAAAGTATCCGAGTCACCAAGAATTCTATTGAGGGACAGGTGACCGCGAGGGGCGGTCAGAAAGCAAGACGCACGCTCGTCATGGAAGTCAGGACATTCAAAAAGGACATGCACGACTGTAAGAGGGACAATGCAATTAGGACAATAAGGAGCAGGGCGGCGCTCCATCAAGTGACCATGGGTTAAGCGAGTATGGCCAATACACAACCTCGCCAGAGCCGTTTCCCATCGCCGGTTACGGTGGTAGGAGGACGGCCATGAGGAAACACAACATTTAAGAGTACGTAGTTTGTTACCAGTAACAGACAACCAAGAAGCCTGCCAACGGGTAAGGATGGAGGAATGGATAACCGGGTAAAAGTCGGAATATGGAATACCTTTACGAGAGATGGGCAGAGCGGACAGCTTCCTTGGCGGCAGCATCCGCACGCTCATTTAAAGTCACACCAATATGGCTGGGAACCCAACAAAACTCAACCAACTTAAATTTACTGTGAACAAGAAACAGCCAATACTGGATCTCGACAACTACTGGATGAACCGGATTAAAGGACCCCGAAAGCCATGAGGGCACTACAAGAGTTAACAACAACTACAAAGGAAGACTGACAACGAGAAAGCAGGAGATGAAGAGCATAGAGAATAGCATAAAGCTCCGCTGTGAAGATGCTAGTCTCCGGAGGTAAGCAACACATAAGTGCGATCAGGAAAAACAACAGAGTAGCCAACACCTTCCGCAGACTTAGACCCATCGGTGAAGACAGAAACGGAGCGGGAGTGAGAAGAAAAGTGCTCAAGGAAAAGGCGTTTTAGAACCGTAGGAGGGGTAAAAGCTTTAGTGATGCGGGTCAAGGAAGTACAAAACTGCGGAAGGGGGACTCTCCACGGGGGCAAAGAAGGAACAACACGAGGAGAAACATTAGAAATACAAACGGAAAGAGAATCCTGTAAGCGAGATAACCAGACAGAAAGAGGGAGGTGGTGAAGAGGAACAGGAACCCCAGGAGGAGTAAAACTTAAAGCACGACAGAGGCGAGAGGAAGGATGTTGAAAGGACCGCGCAAGATAGCGAAGACAGTAGCGATCACGGCGGTCCTGGAGAGACAGGAAGCCAGTGTCAACATAAAAGCTAAGGACGGGAGTCGAACGAAAGGCACCAGAACTGAGGCGCAACCCAGTATGGTGCAAAGCATCAAGACGGCGAAGAGTAGAAGGAGAAGCAGACGAGTAAGCAGGGCAACCATAATCGAGCTTAGACAGGACGAGAGAGGAATGTAAAGCAAGGAGTGCGCGCCTATCCGCTCCCCAAGAAGTATGGGACAATACTCGAAGGAGGGTAAGGGCCTTAGAGCACTCAACACGGAGGTAAGAGATATGGGGAGACCAAGACAAACGAGTGTCAAGGAATAACCCCAAAAGCTTCGCGGAATCTTTGTACTCAAGGGGATGACCATAAAGTGACAAAGAGGGACGAAGAACAACCCGTTTCCGAGTAAAAGCCATGGCACAAGTCTTAGTAGTAGAGAACTTGAAGCCATGATCGGTGGCCCAAGACGACACGGCATCAATCGCAAGTTGAAGCCGGCGTTGAAGGAGAGGCGAATCATCACCCTGACAGCAAAGGGTAAGATCATCGACATAGAGAGCGGAGAAGATGCCTGAAGGAAGAGAGGAAAGAAGACCATTGAGGGCAACCAGAAAAAGAGTAGTGCTCAGAACACTACCCTGGGGCACACCTTCGTATTGCTGAAAAGAGGCAGAGAGAGCGGTACCAAGCTGCACCCGAAAGGAACGACGAGAGAGGAAGCTGCGGAGAAAGAGAGGGAGATGACCACGAAGGCCAAAAGAATGAAGCTGGGATAGAATATGATATCGCCAAGTGGTGTCGTAAGCCTTTTCCAGGTCAAAAAGGACGGCAACAACGGAGGTCTTCGCAGCAAAAGCAGTACGAATATAGACCTCCAAGTTCACCAGGACATCTGTCGTGCTGCGGCACTTGCGGAAACCAAATTGAGAAGGGGAGAGGAGGTGATGGTGTTCCAGGAACCACATCAGACGAACGTTAACCATACGTTCAAAGAGTTTGCAGACACAACTTGTGAGGGCAATAGGGCGAAAGTCCTTAGGGGAAGTTCCCAGAGACCCTGGTTTGCGAACAGGGAGGACAACGGCATCGAGCCAGTCCTCAGGGACTGACGACGACTCCCAGATCCGATTATACAGACTCAGTAAATACTGAGACGTGCACGGAGGGAGATGGCGAAGCATCTCATAATGAATACCATCGGAGCCCGCCGCCGTAGAACCGCAGAGGGCCAGGGCAGAACGAAGTTCAGAGAGAGAGAAGGGATCGTTATAGGGAAGTCGAAGACGAGTGCAGAAATCTAAAGGACGAGACTCAAGGACAGGTTTACGAAGAAGGAAAGATTGGGGAAGATGAAGACCAGAGCTAACAGAAGAAAAGTGGGAACCCAGTTCGGTAGCGACCTGCAACGGGTCCGCCACAAGAGTACCACGGAGGTGAAGGACCGGTGAAACATCGGGAACGAACTTACCCGCTATCTTGCGGATACGCTTCCAGATCTGTGGCAGAGGAGTTTCGGACGTAATGGTGGAGACATAAGATGCCCAACATTCACGTTTAGCCGTACGGATGGCCCTACGGGCCACCGCACTCGCCTTCCGAAAGAAAAGAAAAGAATCGGCCGTCTGCCGACGGCGGTGTCTCTTCCAGGCTGCACGCTTACAGCGGACAGCCCGAGCACAGTCTGCATTCCACCAGGGAACGCACTTCCGTGGCCCCGAGAGGAAGAGCGAGGAATAGAGCGGAGGGCAGCGTCGAAGACAGTGTCATGAAAAAGGAGGAGAGAGCGAGGAGAGGCAGAAGGGAGAGGTCAGAGAGAGCAGCACTGAGGGTAAAGAGGTTCCAGTCCGCTTTCGCAAACTGCCAGGGAAGGAGAGGGGAGGGAGAAAAAGGTAACAAGGATAGGGAAATGGTCACTGCCATGGAAGTCATCAAGAACCTGCCACGTGAAATCTAAGTAAAGAGAAGAAGAGCAAAGAGAAAGATCAAGACAGGAAAGGGTGCGAGTCCGAGAGTCCAAATGCGTGGGCTCACCAGAATTCAGAAGAGACAGGGAAGAAGAGAGGATAAACGGCTCAAGAAGGCGACCCCGGGTGTTCGTCAGAACATCACCCCAAAGGGAATGACGACAATTGAAATCACCCAGCAGGAGCACAGGCTCCGGCAAGGAGTCCAGTAAGTGTTTCAGATCAGGAAGAGAAAGCGGGACACTCGGGGGGAGATAAATGGAACAAACTGTGTACCATTTCCCCACAAAGATACGAGCAGCAGAACAATGGAGAGGCGAAGGAAAAAGTAAGGGGACAAAGGGAACATCAGAGCGAATCAAGAGAGCAGAAGAGTTAGGAGCCCCAGCAACAGCTGGGGGGGGGGGGGGGGAGAGAAAGGAATAGCCACGAAAGCGACCAGGACGAGCACCAAGCATCGGCTCCTGGAGACAGACACAAAGGGGCGAAAACCGCGAAATCAGAAGTTGGAGTTCGAGGAAATTGGCGTAATAACCTCGAACGTTCCATTGAAGAATAGACATCGACGAGAAGAGAAAGGACAACAACAGAGAACAAGGAAGAAACAAAGGCGAAAGAGCAACACAGCACGTTAAAGAAGATCAGGGTCAGCAAAGTCAGGGTTAGGGGGCATGGGTAAACTGAGCAAAGACGGAGGGAAGGAAGCGGGAGAACAGACCAGAGGTGGGCGGGCGGGGTCCGGAGGAAGAGGAGGAGACAACGGAGAGGAGCAGTCAAGGACAGCAGCAGGAAGAGGGGAGTAGAAAGAGGGAGCGCACCTCAGCAAGGGCAGCAACCGAGAGGGAAGCGGGGCCAAAGAAACCTCCATAGCAGGAACAGGGGGCGCAACCACCGAAACGGGAGGGGAAGGAGCAATAGAGTCAGTAGTAGGGGCCGAGGAAGAGAGCGAAGCCTTCTTACCCGCCGGGAGGAGGAAGGAGAGGAGCCAGGCTTACGCTTCTGACTTAAAGAGACCGGTGTCCCAGCAACTACGTACCGGGCAACGGATTCCAGCGTCTCAACAGGAGAAGCTGAACGAGAGCACACACGACGGCCGTTAGGAGAGCGATGGACATCAGCCCGCACCGACAGGCGGCGGGGAGAGTCAATAGATGGAGAAGGATGGGAAGGAGGATCGGAGGGAGACGAGGAAGAAGACACAGGAGACATGACAGACCGGGTAGAAAGAAGGGGAACCCCAGACAGAGGACCAGGAGGGGGACCTTCGGGACAGAACTCAAAGGAACAGAGGAGGGGGCAGTGGGCGTATCAGGGTCCAAGGCCCGGAAACGGTTGTGAGTCTGAGGAAGGTGGGAAGGACGAGGAGAGGAAGAGCGCAACACGCGAGCATAAGAGACGTTAGCATAAGGCGGGAGCCGGCGAACCTGGCGCCTCGCCTCAGGAAAAGATAAACGCTCCCGGTGCTTCAAGGTGAGGACGGCTGCCTCAAGCTTGTAATGGATACACGCACGGGAGAAGGTAGGATGGGCCTCACCGCAGTTGAGGCAGCGAACCTGGGAAGAAGTGCACTCCGACTTAGAGTGACCTTCGCCCCACACAAAGGACAGAGAGAGACAGTCCCAGAGCAGCGGAGGGCACCATGCCCAAACCTCCAGCACTTGTTACAGAGCCTAGGAGAAGGAATGTACTCCTGGACAGAGCACCTGGCACCAGCAAGAATGACAGAGGGTGGAAGGGTCCTACCATCAAAGGTAATCTTCACAACCCGAAGGGGTTGACGGCGACGACCATGAGGGGGACGAGTAAACGTGTCAACCCGGAGGACAGAATGGCCCTGGGCATCGAGGATATGCCAAATATCATCGTGGCAGTCCGGCAGATTCTGAACACCGGTCGCAACATGGGGCGGGAGGAGAATAGTGCCAACACTGGCATTCAACTGAGCGTTCTTAGAGACCCGAACAGGGGTCTCGCCAAGGCAGGATAAGGCAGCCAAGCGGGAAGCTGCATCCTGAGAAGGAGCAGCAATGACACGTGTACCGAGACGAGTAGGGTTGAAGGTAACAGAGGCATCCACGGAATCGACAAGATGTCGATGGAGGGAGAAATTGTCAGGAGACGCAGAATCAAGAGGGAGGAGATCAAAGTATTTGGCCCACGAAGTGGGACCAAACAAGGCTTGATAGGCATCAGAACGGGAAGGAATCGAGCAAGTGCGGCCGTGTCGAGGACGGCGTTGAGAACCCCCAGAGAGAGAGAGGGGTTAAAAGGCGCAGTAGTTACAACTAGAGATGGAGCCGTGCCAGGGGACGAGGTAGTCACCACTGGGGGCTTGGGGCTCGACCCAACCACAGAGGGAGGGGAGCCGAGGGGAGTAGTCAGAGAGGCCAAAGGAGGAGCAAGGTCGGGGCCCAATGCAGCGGAGATTACAGAGCCCGGTCTTCCAACACGGACTGACTCGGGGGCTTGGTCGCCCACCCCACGAGCCTGAGAAGGTAGAGGAGGAACAGAGCACAACATAGGTATGAACCATAAACATTCATTCACGAATGTGCCCCCACACCCACCATGGAGCCACAATTAGAGGCAGGACACCCAACAAGAAGCTATCGCCGATCATGCCAGGGCCTCCTAGGGGTGCGTTGTGAATATACGCCCCACAAACGCCACCTTAAGAACCGTCAGTCCGTCGAGATCGGGTTCAGTGACGAAAGGATGATTGATAATAAAAGGTTCCCCTCGCTCTCGACATTGGTTACTACAGTTCTACGGGTGCAAGAGTATGCCTCCTCAAGCACCCGGGCGTCAAAATAGAAGTCCAAAGGAATAACCAAAACACGCAAAAGGTCAGCAGGAAATGACAAGCAGATAGGAGAAGAGGGGGGAGAAAAACGAAACAGAAGGAAAAGGAAAAGTTATTCAGCAAAATTTGAGAGGACAGCAGCAGGAGCACAAGGCTACAAAAGGACAGAGGACTGTCCCAAGGAGCATCACACTCCGGCACCCGTCCACTAAGCCCACCTCATGGCATCAACGAGCTGAACGGGGAGGGGGGATACCACCTAGTAGCAGCAGCAGCTTTGCCAATACTGGGTCCCCCTGCCACGAGCTCTATAATATTCTGACTAATGCAAGGAAAACTGGTATGCAAGCGAGCCTGAGATTCAATGTGTGAAACAGGAGCATCTGAGTGGCTTGATCAGATATAGCTTTTCTTATTCATTCAATGCTTGATTTCTAGGTAATTCTGCTCAGATGCTCACCAAGGCAAGCAAAAGATAAAAGTTAAAAGTACAACCAAATTAAAGTGGGGAAACTCCCAAGTTGCAGATCAGCTTGATGGGGATTCTGCAGAGTCTTGGCATATACTGAACTAAGAACTTAGTCCACTGATGCTGACAGTTAAGTACCCAAATCCAAAGCTTGGTAGCCACAAAGTGGTCTGCTAAGATGATAATTTGAACAAGGTTACATCTATGCAAAGCAGAGTACAACTGAAGGTGATATCAACCCTGATTCTAACATGGAAAATGTTGAAGGCATCTCACCTGGCTGCACCAGGTAGCAGTTTGCCAATCCTGTAACTGATATGCAATGGCAAAAGGCACAAAATAGCAACCAACCAGTCATAATTAGTAACAGGTCACCCAAGCCTCTCCACAATGTGTGTAGGAAAGGCCTGGGAACCTGGGCAAATGTTACACTGGCATACAGCCAAAATGCTTCTGAAACAAATTAAGTCTATCTTGACTAGTTCCGAGTCACTGAGAATGGAAATGTTTAAAATTGATGATAAGCTTTAGTTCTTACCCAAGATGAATCTTAAATCTGTTTTGCTGCATAATAGGAGTGTTTTGCCATCAATCCATTTGGTTATGCAGCCCATATGAAGGAAACATGACAACATGAAGCTTTTGAGGTACATAAATGATGACCAATGCCAGTGACAGCTCTGTAGCAACTTGAAAGTGGTTGTTCATGTGATGGGTGTGCAGGGTGGATACACAAGGCACTGCTGTGTTCTTGGGGAGTGGAAAAGTCGTGCGAGAGATTCCCATCGTGTCGTGAGAGACTGACCACTCTGCCTATCATTGGAGCCTGGGAGAAACACATTCAGCATCCTACACTTGTTAACTTGAGCAAGATTTTGTTACCACCCTGACACATATAATAATTAAAATTGCTGATTGTCTATTGTTACATATCCGATGAGCTTACCCAGCAGTGTGCGAGAGCCTTTTATGGTGGGTCGGCAAGCCTTGAGAGAACATATTTCCAAATGCGAGTTCAAATAGTTGTGGCACAGACCGCACAAAGTGCTGTGATTGCGACGGCCTTGTGTTTAGGTGTCAGGCATTCTAGTTGCCCACAGAAACGCTGCCAACAGGAAGATAACACTTCGTTTACAGGTAGATGGCTGACAAGGAAAACTGTTTAGGGTCTGTGTCCTTATCTGTAACAGTAAGGCTGTCGGCATTTCTTCGAAGTTAAGGAGTCTGATAGACTGATTAATATAGCAAAACAGGTCTAAGACTAGAGGAGAACGTTCTTGTGCAAGAGTTCTGCTTCTCTCTCTTTCTTTTGGCATTGTTACCAAGTTTGGTCGTCCAGATGGGTGGGGTACACTCCAAAAGGGGAGTAGAACTGTGCTTCACATAATTGGTTCGCAACCGCTGTGTCAAGAGGGACCGAAACTGCGGCCTGAGGACTACAAACGACTCGGCTGCTTTGCTTGTTAAACTCAGCAAGATGGCTCTTTACGGTCAGTGATGAATCAACCTTCACTTTATCACGGAGGACGTAAGGTTCTACCACAGAGCCGTCTGTCTGTCGCATTGTAAGTTATCATACTGGTTCTGTATCATCATTCACGTGTTCTCAGCTACAAATATAACCTGCACATCCCCTTCACCAGGTACATATTACTGCAGGGAGTGATTAATGACCAGCGAAGTCAGGTAGCACTTTCCTCTCTTGTGTAGTGTAATGGTGTAGGGTGTAATCATCAGTGGTGTAGTAGATCACTGAAGTAGACATACCATAAGTGGCTAAACACACTATCCTGAGATACAGTGGCATCAACTGAAAGCATTTCAGATCCGGCTCCATTAATGACTGCTCTTAGAGTACGTTCATAAAGGTAGTCTCTCATTACCTATAAAATAGAGCATGAGATACCTTGCGCTTGAAGCTAGTAACAACATGACGCAGTTAAGAGCCCGTGCCACACCACAGCTATTCTTGGTTAGTTTCATCAGGTGACCTGACCCCCACTTAGTGGAAAATTCACACTACTATAAAAGAAACAGATTACTGATCATTTCCTTGAAAGCCAACTAAGGTGTCAACATAAATCACAGACTCTGATGAGGGTCAAACCTGCTAACAACGGTCTTTGGGAATGGGACACTACTACACTGGTCGCTAGTTGTCTGACCAATGACGTACGCAATGTGTCAGCAACTAAGGTGTCCTAGTTGTTAACGGCAACAGTACACCCTTCCCCGTGAAGGTCCCACATTTCCTCTTTCTGTGCCCCCCCTCTCCGTGCGTCTAACTCCCCCCTCTCCACACCCCTCTCCCCTCCTTGACGAAGTCACCACAAGGAAGGCACTGCATTCTTCGAGTACCAGGATATCCAAGGAACGGCGACTGGGCAGCGACCAGGGGCGAGGTTATGCGTTATTGGTCTGCTGTCAACCTCACACACACTCTCGTCCCGCTAGCCATAACGACTTAATAACAATTGACAGACGGCCCGCCTCGCGGAGTGGCGGTGCACCTCCCGCCGGCCCCCGCGGCCGCGGGAACTCCTAACTAGCGAATTTGGGTACACACTCCCTTCTGGCAAATGCTAAACTCCGTGGTCTATCCTGCCGGGCGCCTATAGCGCTCCAGCCAGGCCTACCGGCCCCGCACGGGTCCTCAGCTCTTACTGCCTCCTCTTTCTTGTTACTTTACGTCACCCTCCTAGTAATGGGTTGAGGATTGATGACTCTGTTAGGATCCAACACATGACTAGACCTCACTGCAGTCTTTCACAGCCTGGATTCGGACAAAATATTTTGCTCTCCGTACCTCAGTTGTTCCAAAGTGATAACCCCAAGACAACTGGTTTCACGAGTTGTACCCTAAGTGCGACTCGTGGAGGTCGTACGGAGCAGATAAACCCTTAAGCATTTTCTCTAACGTTAATGTTTTTAACCACAAGTGGGGTGTTTCTTCCCGCCCTGACCACATCAGAGACGGCTCTCAAAAAATTAGATCAAAATAAAGCCCATAATCTCACCATCAGAAGCGGGCACAACCCGCTAGCAAACCAAGCAGGAGCGTGGACCCCAACTCCAGACAGGAGCGGGACCCCTAACCCAGCACGATGAGCGAGACCCCTAACCAGCGGGCGGGACCCCAACCTCAGCGTAGCGGGTTAGGGGTACGCTCCCCAGAGATACCGACATGGAAATGTGAACACATGTAAAGGCGGGCATCAAACGCTCAAAGAAGTATTTATTCCACCCCTATAGCTAGTCTGCGTGTCAATTAAGTTTTTGTCCAGTCAATTATACTCTCACGACAACCAGTCCAATATTCTATCTTCCAATAACAGTGCCTTCACGTAGACATTCACTTGGCCAGGAAGACAATGACTCCGGCTGACTCATCATCAGAGCAAAAAAAAAAATAGGAAATAGGATTGCCAAAATTCCCCTCACTGCACAGGATTATTGTGTGATACTCTTACCTAGCCCCAGGAAAAGTGGGCCTCCCACACCAGCAGGAGTGTATCCCCCATCAACCATTGGAACTCCATCCACCCAGCAGGAGGAGGACCCGGATCTTGTAGTGAATCCCTTTACGGAACCCCCTGGGAGGTCCCTGAAAGGGGTGAGGAAGTTGAAGGCCGAGGCTCCCAAATGCGTCCTCCGGGTCGACGTTGAGCAGCTGTATTGCCCCCTGAGCACGCAGAACGCGCAGATCCATATATAGTGCAGACCTTATCCCCTCTCTGGTGAACTCTTCCTCTCTTGCGGCGGACTGTTTGGTCTCGCCAGGCGGAATTCGTGCTCCCTGTGACGCGTCCGGCTCGCTAACGAATCTATTCAACCATCCAAATGGTCTCATTAACAATTGACACTTTCAGCCATTTTCCGTGGACCTTTGCACTCGTTCCGTGGAGCCTCGTGAGGAAGGTTTTGTAGCCCCTGGGTAGGGATAAGGAGGGGTGAGGTCGAGGTTCTTCCACACCTGAAGGAGGTCAGATGAGGGGAAAGAATGCGGGAGTAGGGGTCATCGAGCACACTGGACCTCAGAACATGACATCTCCGCGAGGCTTCGTTTTGCGATGCGCAACGCACACATGATGACCAACTGACCTTGTATTAAGTTATTATTAACAAACTTTTTAGTAATGGGTATTATAAAAATTACACTTTTTCAAGTCGACGCTAAGCAGCTCGCAAACCCAGATGAGGTCATAGCTCCCGCTGGAAGTTCCGCGAAAAAATTTCGCCCTGATTCCTCGTCCTCGGTTGTTACGGGCCACAAGTCACCAGGTCCTCCGTGTTTAGTTGTTACGACCATAAGTCTCAGTCCTCCGTGTCCTAGTTTTTACGGACCACAAAAGTTCCCATCCTCCGGTCCTAGTTGTTACGGACCACAAACCAAGGTCCCGTCTAGGTTACGCGTCCGCGTGCGCGGCCCTTCACCCTGCAAGACAGTATAAGCCACCTGCACGACTGGCCCTTCTGGTACTACCCGCGCTCGGTCCCAACACATGTAAAGTGATCGAGGCTGGAAACAGTACAAGACAATTATCTAGGAGACACACCGTTAGTATGGACTTAGTGGCACATTGAAAAAGAAAAAAGGACAGGGATTTGGGATAGAACAGGGAAAAGGAAAGTGGTCACGACCATGTTAGGCCGTCAGGCTCGAACGCCAACCTGTAAGACATACCAGTCCTCTCTGCCTAAAGTTTTACCAGTTCAAGAACACGTCAAATGTAATGTTTTTTTGTTTTCTCTCTCCTCGTACCATAACCTACCACGAGAACCCAAACAGAAACCTATCAGTAAACTTGTCACTTTTATCGAGTCCGCTTCCATTTGTGCAACAACAACATTTTTTGGCCTATGTAACGGCATACGATCGAAATGCGACTTCTTTGTAAGAAGACAGGTCGCAACACAAGCAGGTCGCTGTACTTGACCAGTCGAAGTGGTTGGGCACCATTCCTCCTCCTCGCCATCCCAAATCACTCGCCTCAACCCCCCCTTTCAAGGCCACAAACCCCTGCACCTCAAGGTGCGCTGGGTGCATGCGGGGTTTCATCAGACGCACATTTTCATCAGGATTCATCAAGGACGCGCCAAGAGACAGACACTTGGAGTGGACCCACACACTACACCACCTATCAAACAACCCATCATCCAAGCATTGTGATACACACCCCCCATGACACCTATCATCAGCATACAAAAATGAACTGTTATTTGGACCCTAAACACTTTAGTGTGTACCCACAACCTTTAATTCACCCGAAACACTTATAAGTGTACCAAAAAACTTTTAAATTGTACCCCAAACACGTTTAATTGTACCAAAACACTTTTAATTGTAACCCTAAACACTTTCAGTTTTGACTATTTGAATACTCCAAATAACAATGAAGGTCGGGTGGA
>WNGS01113158.1:35458823-35477570 GCA_020271785.1 Procambarus virginalis | reverse complement strand
TTGAATGTCAGCATGTCAAAATTCATGATGAAACAGCTATCTTCACCTCAGAAGCAGACAACTTTTGAAAATTGTTGACCAGTGTTGCTGGTTGACCCTAATCAAATCCTGTCGATTTGGATGAGAGGCAATAACAGCCTATGACCTTTAAAAAAAAATCCATGAAGAACTGTTAGGTCAGACTTGAAAGATAAACAAACAACTTACTTTCAAATAAAGGTAACAGTGTACTAAAGTGTGTGCACATGGCACAAACACCTGTCCTGAAAGTACCAAGGGACTATGAATGAACTTCGGGTGTAGTGTAGAGAGTTACAGTGATGAAGGTCGCGTGTAGTGTAGGTGGTTACAGTGATGAAGGTCGCGTGTAGTGTCGAGAGTTACAGTGATGAAGGTCTGGTGTAGTGTAGAGAGTTACAGTGATGAAGGTCGGGTGTAGTGTAGAGAGTTACAGCGATGAAGGTCGGGTGTAGTGTAGAGAGTTACAGTGATGAAGGTCGGTGTAGTGTAGCTGTAGCTTCCAATATTTCCGCAAGGAACGTCGGGAACAGACAAACATTTAGGCATTTTGTCTTACGTTTAACACATGTTTATCCCCGCCCTGACCACCAGAGACGAGGCACAAAAAATAGAAAATAAAATAAAAAGCCAAAAATCCCTTCAGCCAGTAGAAGCGGGACCCCAACCCAGCAGGAGCGGGACCCCTAACCCAGCAGGAGCGGGACCCCTAACCCAGCAGGAGCGGGACCCCTAACCCAGCAGGAGCGGGACCCCAAACCCAGCAGGAGCGAGACCCCTAACCCAGCAGGAGCGGGACCCCTAACCCAGCAGGAGCGGGACCTCTAACCCAGCAGGAGCGGGACCCCCTAACCCAGCAGGAGCGGGACCCCCTAACCCAGCAGGAGCGGGACCCCTAACCCAGCAGGAGCGGGACCCCCTAACCCAGCAGGAGCGGGACCCCCTAACCCAGCAGGAGCGGGACTCCTAACCCAGCAGGAGCGGGACTCTTAACCCAGCATTAGCGGGACCCCTAACCAGCAGGAGCGGGACCCCTAACCCAGCAGGAGCGGGACCCCAAAACCAGCAGGAGCGGGACCTCTAACCCAGCAGGAGCGGACCTCTAACCCAGCAGGAGAGGACCCCTAACCCAGCAGGAGCGGGACCCCTAACCCAGCAGGAGCGGGACCCCTAACCCAGCAGGAGCGGGACCCCAAAACCAGCAGGAGCGGGACCTCTAACCCAGCAGGAGCGGGACCTCTAACCCAGCAGGAGCGGGACCCCTAACCCAGCAGGAGCGGGACCCCTAACCCAGCAGGAGCGGGACCCCTAACCCAGCAGGAGCGGGACCCCAAACCCAGCAGGAGCGGGACCCCTAACCCAGCAGGAGCGGGACCCCTAACCCAGCAGGAGCGGGACCCCTAACCCAGCAGGAGCGGGACCCAAACCCAGCAGGAGCGGGACCCTAACCCAGCAGGAGCGGGACCCCTAACCCAGCAGGAGCGGGACCCCTAACCCAGCAGGAGCGGGACCCCTAACCCAGCAGGAGCGGGACCCCTAACCCAGCAGTAGCGGGACCCCTAACCCAGCAGGAGCGGGACCCCTAACCCAGCAGGAGCGGGACCCCTAACCCAGCAGGAGCGGGACCCCTAACCCAGCAGGAGCGGGACCCCTAACCCAGCAGGACCCCAGGATGGGTGCGGACGATGAGGGCCGAGAAGGTCCACAAATGTCATCCAGGTCGGCGGTGAGCAGCATGTAGTAGGCGCCTGAGTAGTCAGACCACAGCTCGTGGTCTGCAGCCTCATCCCGCCTAGCCTCACCTCTTCCAGGTGAACTTTCTCGCCCTGATCCTTGCCTCAGTCGGACAACAAGGCTCTTCGGACGACAAGAACCCTGTCGTGGTGTAGTCGTCTAGAGCGTCCACGTGGGAACACCCACCACATACGTTCGAACCCCCATCACGGCTCCTACTGATTTTCTCAATAATAATAATAATAATAATAATAATATCAGCAACAGCAGTGCTCACACCCTCGTGTAAGCACCATACAAAATGTCAACCCTCGTGTAAGCACCATACAAAATGTCAACCCTTTTTTTGGTGTTCCGAAAAACGGAACACCAAAAAACAAAAAAACTATCCATTTGCAGGTCTGGCGAAGGAGAGGCGGCCACGATGCTGACTCTGCCAGTGATATAAAACCGATCGCCAGCTATTACCATGAGGCTCGTATCCCCCACCATTATCTCCATCTCTCTCTCTCTCGCTTGTTTCTCTTCCTCCCCTCATACTCTAGGTGCAAAATTATTTAATATCAGTGAAAGATGGGGGGGGGGGGGGTCCGAGTGCTTCGGCGATCCGTAGTGCAGTTGTGTGAGGCTTATTAAGTCCCCCATTTGTCCAAAGGTTATGAGACAGACTAGGAGTGCTCTAAGGCTTGGCACTGTCTGAATGTTGGTTCACAGAGCCTTATCCCCTCCGATTCGAGTAAGATTTTAAACCTACCAAAACGTTGTTACGGTGCCAGGAAGTTTATTACTAACCCTCCTCTCTCCTTTCCTCATTCCCTGCCTCACTTGCTTCCTGCCTCTCTCCCTTCCTGCTTTCCTCCATGCCTCTCACACAGCCTTCTTTCCTCCATGTCTCACTCCCTACTTCCCTGTCACCCTTCCTCCCTTCATGCTTCCTTCCTGCCCCTCTCCCTGCCTGCCTCCGCCCTTCCCTCAACCTCCTAACACGGTACCCTCCCCTCCCACGCCCTCCCAGAAGGGAACCCTCCCTTCCCTCCGTCTTCCAACACAGTCGAGCCCCACGTCCTGGGAAGTTTGAAAGAAGCGACCACGAAGATTCTTGATTGAATTTTAACAAGAAAACTTTTGTTTGGAGAAGTTGACAGTGCGAAGGGGAGCACCCTACCTCCCTATGAGGGGTGAGGGGGAACACTGCCTCCCTGTGAGGGGTGAGGGGGGGACACTGCCATCCTGTGAGGGGTGAGGGGGGACACTGCCATCCTGTGAGGGGTGAGGGGGAATACTGCCTCTCTGTGAGGGGGGAACACTGCGCCTTCCTAAGCGGGAAAAACCAAAGTGATAAGCGAAGGGTCGCGATCCGTAGTTATAAAACTGGCCAGAATATATAGCCTCTAGGTAAGGTTGGCCGCCATCTTTGTTGACGAAGCTCTCCAGTCTTCATCCAGGGACAAACATCCACTAATTGACGCCAACTCCCCCCTCCCCCCCCCCCCCCACCGTCAACCACGCACCTACGGCAACCCGCCAACACGACAGCCTACACCACAACCCAGATCTCCTATGCTTTTGGTGAGTGGTGGTACAGTGGTAAAGTACTAGGCTTTGCATCACACATACAGCCTTTTGTGTGTGTGTGTGTGTGTGTGTGTGTGTGTGTGTGTGTGTGTGTGTGTGTGTGTGTGTGTGTGTGTGTGTTGCGTGCGTGTGTGAGTGCGCGCGTGTTCCACGAAACGTCAATTTTGATGAAATGTTTTAATAAAATTCCAGTGAGAGGGGGGGAAGGACAGCGTCGAGTCGCTGCCTCCCTCAACAGATTGGATCCCTCAATCCCGCCACCTGATCTTCTAACACGCCGGATTGGACACTCACTCTCACCACCCAATCCTCTTGCGCGCCATTCGATACTCTAGACTGCCGTTTAATCATCCAGTTCTATATACCCAATTTAATCCTCTGTTCACACTCCAATCCGCTAAAGCAACACAACATTCCTTATTTACAATCCAGTCAATACACCATCCACATTTTATGCACCATCCAATTCCCTATTCGCCATCCAATCGTTTATTCAGCAGGATTCGATGCTCCCACCCACATCTAATCCTCTGCGTCGCCCATTTGGAAGCCATAAATATTGGTTGCGTCTCGTGGTAGGGGCTTATGACCCCAGCTCGTCGATATCAGATGCCGCTCAAGTGCCGGGTCTCACCCCATGCCACGCTATCTTCCCCCACGCGTGACCACGCTATCGTTTCCCCCGTGGTGGATGTGGTCATCATATTATCTTCCCTCCATGTGGCCAGACTACCCTTCCACCACTGTGACCTGCTATCTTTCCATCATTGCGACCGGGTTATCTTTCCACCACTGCGACCTGGCTATTATGCCACAACTGCGGCCTGACTTTCTTTCCACCCATGTACCTAGGCTATCTTTTCCCCCGCGAGGCCAGGCTACCTTTCCACCAGGGTGGCCAGGCTTCCGATTTGATGTCCAAAGGGCTTGGAAAGGATGGGAGAGGAAGGGGGATGGGAAGGTGAAATTCGGGAAGAAGATTTGGATGTAGAGAGAGAGAGAGAGGAGGCTTGAAAATCGGTGGCCTGTTCACCATGGGCTGGCATGAGGTGTGGGTCGTTGGTTTGGTGTGGGTGTGTGTTGTGTAGGGTTGTCAGTGGCTAGTGTGGGTATCTTGGCTGGTGTCTGGTGTCCTTTGAGCCGGTGATGTTGGCTTCAGGAGGCTGATCTTAGCAACATCAAGCTAGTTGCACTGTTTTGCAGAACAAAATGGTTTTTATTGTTGTTTGTATTCGTTTAGGTATAAAACGGGTCCCGGATGGCCCACTCATCTGGGTCTTCTGGTAGAGCGCAAAGTATATGAGGTCTCGGGAAGGTCTGATCGAGGATGTGTCTGATCACTTTTTGTTGGAGTGATTCTTTTCGTTCTGTGTGGCGGTTCGTGGATCCCATAGTCTCTGGGTGTATTGATTGCTTTGTGGGGTTCCTCACTTTCTGGGACGTACAGGTGTTTCACGCGGAACAGCTGCTTACTTGCCAAGTAGGGGAGCTTGATATTTATTGGCATCGTGTTGAGGGCTGTGTGGATCTGGTCCGTCCTTACCCTGTCTGCCAGCGACAGGCCCGCCACAAAGCGGAGTGCTTTGGACCCGTTGGATCTTGAGTGTATTGGTGAGGTTGGTGAAGTTCAGGGAGGATGTAAGGATACTCGAGGCTAGGCCTTATGATTATCCTGTACAGGTGGAGCTTGACGTGGGATGTGACTTGTCTGAAGCGGAATAGCCTCGCCAGGGACCCCTTAACCATCGCTGTCTTCTCGGAAACTTACTGAGTGTAGTTGAGTAGTAGTCTGTTGAAGTTGTACCCGAGCACTGTGTTGGAATTTGAGATGGCTAAAGGGTTCATCCCTGATCCGTACCTCACCCTCATTTCCGAACGTGTTTATCTGGATCTTGTCTGGGTTAGTGGTGATCCTCCATTTTCTTTCCTAGTTTGCAGTTCAGGGAAGTTTTACTTTCGCCTATCGTGTGACCGTCGCATGTTTGGCTGCTTGGATACTTGGGTTAGAGGTTATTACGTGTGTTACGTCGTCTGCGAATTGGACGATGATGGTGCCCCTGTATTCCGGTTGGGGCAGGTCATTTACGAATATGTTGAAGAGGACCGGGCTCAGGCACGACCCTTGAGGGACTCCAGCTGTCGGGGAGAAGACTGCCGCCGTTTTCGCCTTGAAGCAGGGAGTTACGTGTCTGTTCTTCAGGAAGTTTATGACCGATCTAAGTAGGATCCAGTTTTGGGCTGGTAAGTTTGCTAATATGTACACGAGGCCGTCATGTCATAGGTTGTCGAAGGCCTTGTGTACGTCTATCAATGCGATCAGGGCTATCTGTTTTTGCTGGCGAATTGTGCTGACTGCATCATAGATAACGTTTATTGCATGCTAGGTTGACCGCTGTGATCTAAAACCGAACTGTTTTTCTGTTAAAAGGTTGTTGTACTCCATGTAGTAGTTGCATCGGGTGGACATGGTTTTTTCAAAACATTTACCTATTGTGTCCAGGAGGGAGATTGGGCTGTAGTTACCAGGCTTATGAGGGTCTTTCTTAGGTTTGGGAATGAATATCATCTTGGCCGTTTTGAAGGGGACGTGAATGTAGCGGCCTGGGGCCTTATTGCGAATGCTCTTGATGACCCCTCTCATCTCTACCATTGATATGGGTCTTGTTAGAGGGTGGTTAGGTCAATCAAGAGGGGGTGCTGAGGAGGAAGGCGGCGTTCTCTGCGGTCTTTGGTTAACACGGTTGAAATGCACGTTGTTGAAGGCTCTGCTGTTCGATGCCGTGAGTGTTTCTCGCCATACTGCACCCATGAGGTCAGCTTGCTCTTGTGGGTCTTCTATTTTTACTTGTTGTTCCTCGTCATCTTCGTCTAAGAATGTGAGAATTAGATGAGTGAGTCGAGGTCTAGCGGACCCCAAAAGTTGTTTGATCCTCTGTAAGGCTCCAAGTTTCCTTTTGTATTGGTTGGCTTGCCTCACTAGAGTGTCCCAGATGTAGTTCCTGTGGGTCAGTGTTAGGTCTATGGCTTCTCTTCTGAGGGTTTGTAGGGTTAGGACAGGCGGTTGGCCTGTTTGGTAGTGACTGTGGAAGGCACGCTGGCCAGTCTATATTTTACCCGTGCACCACTGGCGAGGGGTGACCTGTCCGGCAGTTGGAAGACAACTAATATACATAGACACCAGAAGGAGGACAGGAAGGAGGCATGAAATAGACCGGCTTCAGAGATAAACATCCACAAGCAAACGTAAACATACCAGACAAGTGACATCTGTAATAATAATTATATATATAAACAAGCACCAAGATATCTCAAGGGAGGAAGTGGGCCTAACCAACTGGACCTACAACACATTCATGACGATACGACACAACAGAGAAGTACGACTAGACTTCACATTCCATGACTGCCAAAACATCCTCGACACAATTGCACATAAATCTTTGAGCGAGGGATCCATAACAAAGGAAGGTAGAAGAGGGCCTAGCAATGCCAGCGAAGAGAAGAAAGGAGACATGACAGAGAAATGAAATACCTATCGAAGTTGACAGTGTGGAAAAGGAAGAAATGTTTGCAATGATTATGGAACTAGAGAAACAGCTGATCCATAAAGATGTGATATAATGCTTCTTTAGCACATTAGTAAGAAAATGGACGAATAGTCGAGGAGGTAGAAAAGGCCAATTTTATCCACAATTTTAAAAGTAGATACGTTAGGCGTTATTGTAATAAACGAGTGTTTACTACATTGGAATCTGCTGGAAAGGCAGGTTCCAGGAGCTGAAGCTTGATGCTGTAAGTACAAACAAGTACAAATAGAGGCGTTCACACACACAAATGAAGGGGAGAGATGCCTGTGTTGTGAAAGGGGAAAGTCCAGGGAACAGACATATAAGACAAATGTTTACAATGCCAGACATTACCAGAGCAACTGGAGCAGCATGTGCCAGGCTGGCCACCGCCCACACCGCCTTCATGGGCTGCCACCATCCACCCCCACACCGCCCACAGAGCCTTCATGGGCTGCCACCATCCACACCCACACCGCCCGCAGAACCTTCATGAGCTGCCACCATCCACACCCACACCGCCCACAGAGCCTTCATGGGCTGCCACCATCCACACCCACACCGCCCACACCGCCTTCATGGGCTGCCACCATCCACACCCACACCGCCCACAGAGCCTTCATGGGCTGCCACCATCCATACCCACACCGCCTTCATGGGCTGCCACCATCCACACCCACACCGCCCACAGACCCTTCATGGACTGCCACCATCCACACCCACTCTCCGGTACACAACCTGCCCAACCACTTGGGCTGGACGGTAGAGCGACGGTCTCGCTTCATGCAGGTCGGCGTTCAATCCCCGACCGTCCAAGTGGTTGGGACACCATTCCTTCCGGCCCCCCCCCCCCCCATCCTCCCCGTCCCATCCCTAATCCTTATCCTGACCCCTTCCAAATGCTATATAGTCGCAATGGCTTGATGCTTTCCCTTGATAATTCCCTGCCTCCGGTACACAGCCACGGCAGGCAACCCACCTGGAAAAAGAAAGCCATACAACTCAGGCAGGTCCAAAGGTCTGCAAATTGGTTCATTCCTGTACTTGAGGGGCCTGAGCTACAAGGAAAAACCGAACACTGGAAGTGGACGTAATCATACCGAAGGAAAGAAAAGGACCTGAGCACACATGGTAACGACATGCAAGGTTTTAAGAAGAATTGGCCAAGTAAGTAAAGCAAAGTTCTACTGAGCAAAGTTCAGAGTTCAGAGTAAATAGAGCAAAGTTCATCTCAGGATGAACTTCAACGTATTAGTCGTAAATAACAGGAATGAATTATACTTCAAGTTGTGAAAGCTAAATTAAAACACACCTGGAAATAAATTGACATAAGAAAAACCCGTCAAGATAGTTATTGTATTAAACTACTGATGATCAGCTTGTTGTCCTCTGTCCTTTGTCTTCTGTACTTCCTCCTTGTACTTCTGTCTTCCTGTACTCACCTAGTTGTGCTTGCGCGGGTTGAGCTTTGTCTATTTGGTCCCGCCTCTCAACTGTCAATCATCTGGCGTACAGATTCCTGAGCCTACTGGCCTCTTATCATATCTACATTTGAAACTGTGTATGGAGTCAGCTTCCACACACACACACAACACACAACAGTGTGTGTGTGTGTGTGTGTGTGTGTGTGTGTGTGTGTGTGTGTGTGTGTGTGTGTGTGTGTGTGTGTGTGTGTATGTGTGTACTCACCTAGTTGTGCTTGCGGGGGTTGAGCTCTGGCTCTTTGGCTGTTTGGCTCTTTGTGTGTGTGTGTGTGTGTGTGTGTGTGTGTGTGTGTGTGTGTGTGTGTGTGTGTTTTTGTGTGTGTGTGTGTGCGTATGCGCCTCGGCTTATCTCTCACGTTATTTTATTTCGCTCCTCTCTGTTGTCTTCCTACTCTCATCTTCCTTATGTATTGTCTCCTTTTGTTTCTCTTCTTTCTCAATTTCTCCTTCCTGTTTCTCCTCTCTTCTCTGACTTCTTCCTGTTTCCCCTTCTTTCTCTATTACCTTTCTTCGTCTCGCATCTTTTCCCTCCCTCCCTCCCTCCCTCCACACACCATCAAACAATTCAGTGTCTTCTTCCCTACCTTCCTGTTATGATTTGTCTCCATCCCTATTCCCTCCTTTACTTCCTTAACCTCTCTCTCCCTCCTTCTATTTCTTATTCTCTTTACGTTTTTCTCTCCCTACGTCCTTCCCTCTCCTCCTCCCCTCACTTTTTACCCTTTCCCTCTCTCCCCCTCTCTCTCATTATTCCGCCCTTCTCTCCAGCTTGTGCAAAGTGTGGCCATTGTTGGAGGCAGTCGAGTAATTAAGTGCTCTTGGCACGGTGGTCGGCCAAGTCATTAGCATCAGCCGCTACTTGACGCTCCACGGCCCTGGCTCCTCTGTGTTGGCTCCCCTCACACACACACACACACACACACACACACACACACACACACCACACACACACACACACACACACACACACTACAGAGGGTGGAACTATTGGTTCCAGGCATTACAGTGAAGGACTGAAGCAGATGGGGAGACAGGTAATGAGACAATGGTGTATAACTAGAAAATATACAAAACTCACGGAGAAATACATACATATCAAAGAAGAGGAAGGCGAGAAGGGCAAGAGTAACCTTGTGGTCAAGAGGAAGAAGCAGAGTACTGGGAAAAACAGGGAGAGCCACAGAGGAGGGCCAGAAACAAGTATACTGGGATCAGAGAGTGATGGAGAGAGAGAGAGAGAGAGAGAGAGAGAGAGAGAGAGAGAGAGAGAGAGAGAGAGAGAGAGAGAGAGAGAGAGAGAGAGAGAGAGGGCCAGAATGACGTAGCAGTACAAGCCAGGAACAACCCCACGCTGCACAGGCTTAAGAAAAAACTATAATAAAGAATCTCGTTATTTGGCTAAGAATAGATGAAGATGACCCCATACAAAGTGAGATGAAGTTTTCGAAAGGTCAAGTTCAAGGCTCCAGGAAGTGTTCAAGATGGACCCAAAGTGGAGACCTGACCCAACGTCAGCAGACAGGAGACAGTAATGACCTTCGGGCATCTTACGAGGCGGTAATGAAACAATTGTTTAATATGTCGTAGTTAAGGTCAGACCAAATGTCGCCATGCCTAATGAAAGAGGCAGCAAGGACACTGAGCAAACCATTAACTAGAATCTATAATCGTAATTTAGCAAAGATGGTGCCCCTGGAAATGTGGAAGACTGCAAACGTAGCGTCAATACTCAAGAGAGACGTCGAGAGGCCATACATTACTGATCAACGTCACTGATGTACACCTCGTGTAAACTACTGTAGAAAACAATAGGTAAAAGGACTGTGGAACATTTAGAGAGGAGGAAGTTGTAAGTGAGACATTTAGAGGGGACAAGACGTGCCTTACGAACCCGATCGCATCAAGATAAGGCAGGACAGGATACGATGGATCTTATTACACTGACAAAACTCCTTTGGCACTGTTCACCATACAAGATTGAAACATAAGATAAAGAACCGGATTGGAGTAGCTGGGAAGGTGCTAAACTAGATGAAAGAATTCCTGACAAATAGGAAACAGAGGATTATAATGAGAGCGCCACAAGGAAAGTCCCACAGGCTCTGTCTTTGGACCCTTACTGTTTCTAACACATATAAATCACCTGCCCGACGAAGGAAGATCTTACCAATGTTGCCGGACGATGCAACTGACAAAACATTAAACACCGAGAAAGATCGTAGGACGCTAGGTGAGGTCCTCAGCACGCTGTCTTCTTAGATAAACAGCTTGAGAAGACGAGTCACAGCGAGTGTGGCATAAGGACGTGTGAGAGGTAAGGTAAGTATCAGGAGAAAGCGCTTAGTTATTGCGACTATCTAGCACTTGGTCACAACATACAAAATTCTCAGGGGGAGTTGACAGTGTGCATAAAGACAGATTATTTAACCGGGGTGGTGCTCTCACAAAGGGACACATATGGAAACTGGGTACTGAAATGAGCCAAAGACATATTAGAAAGTACTTTTTTNGATTAATGACCAGCGAAGCAGTTAGCACTTCCTCTTTGTGTATGTAATGGTTAGGGTGTAATCATCAGTATAGGGCTGAGCATCCAGAATGAGGTGTAGTAGATCACTGCAGTAGACATACCATAAGTGGCATCAACTGAAAGCCTTTCAGATCCGGCTCCATTAATGACTGCTCTTAGAGTACGTTCATAAAGGTAGTCTTTCATTACCTATAAAATGGAGCATTAATACCTTGCGCTTGAAGCTAGTAACAAGAATGAATGAATGTACAAGAATGTAACAACTCTTGTATATATCTAAAAAAAAAAAAAAAAAAAAAAACATGATGCAGTAAAAGCCACGTGCAACACCACAGCTGATCTTGGAGACATCAGGTGACTGACCCACTTAGTGGAGAAGTTCAACACTAGATAAGAAACAGATTAATCTTTCCTCTTTCTGTGCCCCCCTCTCCGTGCGTCTAACTCCCCGTCTCCACACCCTCTCCCTCCGAGTCTCACAGTAATGACTTGCTCTGGACAAGGAATTCAATTAAAGGCGTCAGCTGACCAGGGTGGAGGTTATGGTTTGTCTGCTGTGTCTACCTTCACTCTTTCCCTCTGTCTCTATTTATCATTGACTACCTTCTTCCCCTTCTCTCTTTATTTTCGTTCCTCTCTTCCCTTCATCACTCTCACTCTTTTAACTCCTAACTTTCCTAATTTGGTGTCCCTCCCTTTGTCAAATTCTACTCCTGTTTCTATCTCCTTGCTCCTATATCGCTCCATCCATTTCCCTACCTCCCTCCCTCACTTTCCTCATCTCTATCTCCTCCTTTCTGTTCTTCTTCCTTAGTACTGGCTGATGATTGATGATCTTTATGATACACGACATTTACTATACACCTCACTGCAGTCTTTCACAGCCTGGATTCGGACAAAATATTTTGCTCTTGGTACCTCAGTTGTTCCAAAGTGATAACCCCAAGACAACTGGTTCCCGAGTTGTACCTTAAGAGTGCGACTCGTGGAGGCGTTACTGGAGCAGATAAACCCTTAAGCATTTTCTCTAACGTTTTAATGTTTTTAACACATGTTTATCCCCGCCCTGACCATCATAGACGAGGCTAAAAAAATAGACAGTCAAACATCTATTCACCCAGCGGAGCGGGACCCCTAACCCAGCAGGAGCGGGACCCCTAACCCAGCAGGAGCGGGACCCTAACCCAGCAGGAGCGGGACCCCTAACCCAGCAGGAGCGAGACCTCTAACCCAGCAGGAGCGGGTTAGGGTCAAGTTGCTGATGCTGAAAAGTAACCCAGATGGAGGCCAGAGATACCGACTGGAAATGTGGACCACAAGTCTCTGGTCCTCGTGTCTTAGTTGTTACGGACCACAGGAGCGGGACAAAACGCTCAAAAGAAGTTTTATTCTCCGTATCGCAGTTGCTGTCTAATTATATTTTTGTCCAGTCATAACCGCACGACAACCAGTTCCAATATTCTATCTCCATAGCGTGACTCACGTAGACATTACTTGGCCAGGAAGACAAATCTCCGCTGACCATCATAGAGCAAAAAAAAAAAATAGGAAAATAGATTGCCAAAGTATCCTCTCACTCAGCAGGAATGGTGTCTCTTACCTAGCCCAGGAAGAGTGGGACCCCCACACCAGCAGGAGTGGATCCCCCATCACCCAGTGGAACCCATCACCCAGCAGGAGGAGGACCCTGATCTTGAGTGAAGCCCTTGACGGAACCCGCGGGAAGGGCCCTGGGAAAGGGGTGAGGACGTTGAAGGCCGAGAGCTCCCCAAATGTCCTCCTGGTCGGCGGTGAGCAACATGTAGTGCACGCCTGAGCACGCAGACCGCAGCTCCAGATATAAGGCCGCCTTATCCCCTCCAGGTGAACTCTTCCCTCTTGCAGGCGGACTGTTGGTCTCGCCAGGCGGACATTCGCTGGCTCCAGGTGACGCTTCCGTCTCACTAGAATCTTTCAACCATCCAAATGGTCTCATCAACAATTGACCTTTCAGCCATTTTCGTGGACCTTTGCACTTTCCAGGTGGAGCCTCGGGAGGAAGGTTGTAGCCCCTGGGAGGGGAGAAGGAGGGGTGAGGTCGAGGTCCTTCCACACCTGAAGGAGGTCAGATGAGGGGAGAAGAGGGAGTAGTGGGTCCCGGAGCACTGTGACCTCAGAACCATGAGCAGCTCCGCCGAGGCTTCGTTTGCGATGCGCAACGCACACATGATGACCAACTGACCTTGTATTAAGTTATAATTAACAAAACTTTTAGTAATGGGGTATATAAATACAACTTTTCAAAGTCGACGCGAAGCAGCTAGGAAACCAGATGGAGGTCAGAGCTCCCGCCTGGAAGTTCCACTAAAATTTTTTCGCCCTGATTCTCTCCTCGGTTGTTACGGACCACAAGTCCCAGGTCCTCCGTGTTCTAGTTGTTACGGACCACAAGTCCCAGGTCCTCCGTGTCCTAGTTGTTACGGACCACAAGTCCCAGGTCCTCCGTGTCCTAGTTGTTACGGACCACAAGTCCCAGGTCTCCGTGTCTAGTTGTTACGGACCACAAGTCCCAGGTCCTCCGTGTTCTTTTGTTACGGACCACAAGTCCCAGGTCCTCCGTGTCCTAGTTGTTACGGACCACAACAAGTCCCAGGTCGTGGCGTCCTTCACCCTGCAAGACAGTATAAGCCACCTGCACGACTGGTCCTTCTGGTACTACCGCAGCTCGGTCCCAACACATGTAAAGTGACGAGGCTGGAAACAGTCAAGACAATTATCAGGAGACACCGTTTAGTATGACTATGTAGCACTTGAAAAAGAAAAAAGGACAGGGATTTGGGATAGGACGGAGGAAAGGAATGGTGCACGACCATTTAGGCCGTCAGGGCTCGAACGCCAACCTGTAAGAATACCAGTCCGTCTGCCTAAGGTTTACCACTTCAAGAAAACGGTCAAATTAAAGTGTTCTTCCCTCTTCCCTAACCTACCAGAGAACCCAAAACAGAAAACGGTACAGTATGTCACTTTTGCGAGCCGCTTCCATTTTCAACAACAAAATTTTTTGGCCTTATGTAACGCATACGATCGAAATGCGACGTTCTTTGTAAGAAGACAGGTCGAGAACACAAGCCGTCGCTGTACTGACCAGTCGAAGTGGTTGGGCACCATTCCTCTCCTCCGCTCTATCCCAAATCACTGTCCTCATACCCCCCCTTTCAAGGCCAGAAACCCCTGCACCTCAAGGAAGCTGGGTGCACGGGGTTTCATCAAGACGCATCATTTTCATCAGGATTCATCAAGACGCGCCAAGAGACAGACACTTAGAGTGGACCACACACAAACACTCTTCAAACAAACCCATCCTCCAAGCATTATGATACACATGACACCTATTCATCAAGCATACAAAAAATGAACTGTTATTTGGACCCTAAACACTTTATGTGTACCCAAAACACTTTTAATTGCACCCGAACACTTTAATTGTACCCAAAACACTTTTAATTGTACTCAAAACACTTTTAATTGTACCCAAAACACTTTCATGTTTTATACTATTTGAATACTCCAAATAACAATGAAGGTCGGGTGTAGTGTAGAGAGTNAGAGGGGGAAGCGGGTTGGGGAGACAAGAGCTGGTGCTGGAGGAGAGAGCGGTTCTACACCACATTGTGCTGGTCGTCATTGTTCATCTACTAGTACAACAATATTTAATAATGCTAAGCAAAACAATTATTATTTGTATTTTGTGTTTAGTATTGACCATATTCTGTGGTGTCCACGTGATAAAATAATGGCAATCACAAGAACTTGTTATAAATCTTTCATGGTGTATTCCCATGAACGTTTTGACCAATCAACTCCCAGAAGTCACAGTAGTCATTTAATGGGAGACATACTAAAGGCGAGGTGCGCGAGCCAGTCAAGAGCAGAGCACCGTGATGGAGAGGTGTGGAGGGAGTGGGGTGTTGGAGAGGGAGAGAGGTAGTGTTGGAGGTGTGGGGGGGGGGGGAAGAGGGTGTAGGAGGCTGAGGTCTTACACTTTCCCCTTTATCTTGTCCTTCCTAATCTTTATGGCAATCACTCTCACCTCTCACTCTCCGTCCTCCTCTCACTCCCTCCCTACTCTCTCTTATCTTGCCTCTTCCAGCTCTCGTTTCCACCTCTCCTCACCCGGCTAGAAGCGCTGCGGTAAGAGGTGTCAGAGAGAGAGAGAGAGAGAGAGAGAGAGAGAGAGAGAGAGAGAGAGAGAGAGAGAGAGAGAGAGAGAGAGAGATTGTCCTTATATTTACCAATCACGTAAGTAATATCTGCCTGAGACAAGTGCTGGCAATTTCCATTTGCTGCGACAACACAGTTGATGTTGATCACTAAACAAGATGTAACTACTACGACTGGTTTAAGGATCAACTGGGGACGACGAAATGGTGTTAAAAGTGCATCAAATAACTATCAAATATCGCTGCTCGACAGCAGCAGCTGCAAAACTACGTGCAGCAGTTGGCTCGGTCCTTGATGGCCGCCCCATTTCATCTCTGATCTCTGGACGAGGAGAAGAACCGTGGCACAGCGTTCTCGTTTTAAGTCTTGGAACCGCCTTGATGAACCTGCCGCTTCAATAGTCTTCCAGGCTTCAAGAGATGTCAATGGAGTGGCTGCCATATGCCTGACCCACTTTACACACTGATGTTTGAGAACACAAGTCAGCTGGCCATATGAAGGCTCTCATGCGCAGCTTCACACTGCATCATAAAACATGCTGTCAGTAAGTACAGTGTACACTTGAACGGCCGCCTCTGCTGACATTTACAGGGCCAGACTATTCACCTCGTTCATTTGAGGTGAATGGCAGCTCTTAGCTTGAAGTGTTGGACGATTTGTAATACAAACCTTGTTGAACCTTAGGTGTTAGTTAACATAGAAGGGGAGGGAAGGGGGCGAGGATAAGAAGACGAATTTGTGGTGTAATGGGGAGTAAAGGAGACAGAGAGGGAGAAGAGGAAGATTATGTTAGAAGAAGAGGAGTGAAAACGTTGCAGAAAGAAGGAAGTGGTAAATTCAGAGAAGAGAGGGGTAGAGAGAAGAGACGGAGACGAATGTGAGGAGAGGGGAGAGAGGGGGGGAAGGGAAGCTGGGAAATCTTCCCACATTGTCCAGTAACGTGTCCGGATCCGCGGAAAATTGCTTCCTTCTTTGGTTAGTGTCGTTGTTTGTCGCCGGTTGAGGACTTCCCGGGGTATGAGTGGTGTTTCTCCTCTCGTAGAACCGGTTAAGCACTACCGGACCCAATTTGCCGCTGCTCCCTTACGAGCATTTTGAGTGATTTCGTAGCACTGAAACACAAGGGGAAAACTTTGCTTGTTTCTTTCTCATCTTCACTGCCTCATCAATTCCCCTCCTCCACCACCTCTTCTTATTAGTGCCCCTACTCTTCCCTCCCACCTCCTCCGACTGCCTCCTTTCCCTCCAGCTCCTCCCTATCCTCCTCCTCCATCCCTGCTCTGCTCTTGCTGTCTACGGCTCCTGCTGCTGCCTCCATCACTCTCCTCGCTACCTGTCACTGACATGTAATTTCCTGTGGGCTCTGTTCCAGCACCGCCGTCTCCGCCTATTGTCTTTCAATAGGTATATTATTTGTTTCCTGTTAAATTGCACTCATATTAGGTCCACGATGAAGCTTAACCCAGCCGTGTGCGAGAGCCTTTATGTGGTCGGCAGCCTTGAGAGAACATATTCCAAATGCGAGTCAGACAGTTGGTGGGAGTTTCTTGAGTCTGGCACAGACCGCACAAAGTTGTTGATTGCTGAGCGCCTTGTGTTGTAGTTGTCAGCTTCTAGTTGCCCACGAAGCTGACAACAGGAAGATAACAACTTCGTTTACAGCTAGATGCTGACAGGAAAATGTTTAGGTTTGTGTCCTTATCTGTAACAGTAAGGCTGTCGGCATTTCTTCGAAGTTAAAGGGTCTGATATACTGATTAATATAGCAAAAACTGGTCTAAACTAGAGAGGAACTTTCTTGCAAGGTTCTCTCTCTCTCTCTTTCTGTTGGTTACAAGTTGGTCGTCCAGATAGGTGGTGTACACTCAAAATGGGAGAGAACTTGTGCTTCACATAATTGTTCGCAACCGCTGTTGTCAAGAGGGACGAAATGCGCCTGAGGACTACAAACGACTCGGCTGCTTTGCTTGTTAAACTCAGCAAGATGGCTCTTTACGGTCAGTGATGAATCAAACTTCAACTTTATCACGGAGTACTAAGGTTCTACCACAGAGCCGTCTGTCTGTCGCAGTTTTAATATCATACTGTCTAGTTATCATCATTCACTGTTTTCTCAGCTACAAATATAACCTGCCATCACCTTCACCAGGTACATATTACTGCAAGGGGTGATTAATGACCAGCGAAGCAGTTAGCACTTCCTCTCTTGTGTATGTAATGGTTAGGGTGTAATCATCAGTGGTGTAGTAGATCACTGAAGTAGACATACCATAAGTGGCTAAACACACTATCCTGAGATACAGTGGCATCAACTGAAAGCATTTCAGATCCGGCTCCATTAATGACTGCTCTTAGAGTACGTTCATAAAGGTAGTCTCTCATTACCTATAAAATAGAGCATGAGATACCTTGCGCTTGAAGCTAGTAACAACATGACGCAGTAAAAGCCACGTGCAACACCACAGCTGATCTTGGAGACATCAGGTGACTGACCCCACTTAGTGGAGAAGTTCAACACTACATAAGAAACAGATTGATCTTTCCTGAAAGCATATTGTCAACTTCACAGACTCTGATGATGGTCAAACACTGCTACGATGTCTTGGGAATGGTAGCAGTACTAACACTGGTCGTAGTTGCTGACCAATGACCTGGTCTCAATGGTCAGCAACTACGGTGGTCATTTTGTTAACTGTGAACATGGCCCCTCCCCAGTGGAAGGGCCACATTTCCCTTTCTGTGCCCCCCTCTCCGTGCGTCTAACTCCCCCCTCTCCACACCCTCTCCCTCTGAGTCTCACAGTAATGACTTGCTCTGGACAAGGAATTCAATTAAAGGCGTCAGCTGACCAGGGTGGAGGTTATGGTTTGTCTGCTGTGTCTACCTTCACTCTTTCCCTCTATGTCTCTATTTATCATTGACTACCTTCTTCCCCTTCTCTCTTTATTTTCGTTCCTCTCTTCCCTTCATCACTCTCACTCTTTTAACTCCTAACTTTCCTAATTTGGTGTCCCTCCCTTTGTCAAATTCTACTCCTGTTTCTATCTCCTTGCTCCTATATCGCTCCATCCATTTCCCTACCTCCCTCCCTCACTTTCCTCATCTCTATCTCCTTCCTTTCTGTTCTTCTTCCCTTAGTACTGGTTGATGATTGATGATCTTTATGATACACGACATTTACTATACACCTCACTGCAGTCTTTCACAGCCTGGATTCGGACAAAATATTTTGCTCTCCGTACCTCAGTTGTTTCAAAGTGATAACCCCAAGACAACTGGTTCCCGAGTTGTACCTTAAGAGTGCGACTCGTGGAGGCGTTACGGGAGCAGATAAACCCTTAAGCATTTTCTCTAACGTTTTAATGTTTTTAACACATGTTTATCCCCGCCCTGACCATCATAGACGAGGCTCAAAAAAATACAGTCAAACATCTATTCACCCAGCAGGAGCGGGACCCCTAACCCAGCAGGAGCGGGACCCCCTAACCCTGCAGGAGCGGGACCCCTAACCCAGCAGGAGCGGGACCCCTAACCCAGCAGGAGCGGGACCCTTAACCCAGCAGGAGCGGGACCCCTAACCCAGCAGGAGCGAGACCTCTAACCCAGCAGGAGCGGGACCCCTAACCCAGCAGGAGCGAGA
>WNGS01113158.1:35437280-35448836 GCA_020271785.1 Procambarus virginalis | reverse complement strand
CTACATTCCCGCCTCACTTCCTCTTCTGCACTGTCAGCGTGAACCCTTCTTTTCTGACCCCGCTGCCTCGCCTCGTATATATGACGTGGGCATCAACAGATACAAAATAAATATTAAAGTTAGCGTTTATAACCTTCCCTTGGTGACCTAACCATACACACCAGAAAGTGAAGTAATGATAACGTTCCGGTCCGTCCTGGACCGCGCTACAAGCGCGGGAGAGACTCCCAGACACCTCCACGCTACAAGCACACGGTGGGCCATCAAGGAACAAGCAGCAGTGTTCCGTCACAGGACACGGCAGGAACCAACATGTGTTGATACTCAGCTGAGGCCTTGTCCTTGCTGGGCGGGGGGAGGGGGGGTGGGCCTGCCTCTGTCTGTCTTGCGCTGCCACCATGCACACTCACACCTACACCCACACCACCTACACCCACACCATACACCTACACCCACACCCCCTACACCCACACCCACACCTACACCCACACCTACACCCACACCCCTACACCCACAACCACACCTACACCCACACCCTACACCCACACCACCTACACCCACACCTACACCCCACCACCTACACCCCACCACCACACCTACACCTACACCCACACCACCCACACACCCACTACACCCACACCACCCCACGGTGGAGACTGCCTCTCCCTTCTTTGTTCCGGGATACCTTGGGTCCCCGGCGGCCGTGGGGTTGGGAGACGCTTGTGTGTGGGGGCCCAGGAGGGTGTGTACTGGAGGTGGGGGGTTTGGTAGGTTGTGGGGGAGGGTGGGAGTGAGCGCGACACAGGAGTGTACTGGAGTGTGAAGGACTACCAAACACTGAAATATACCTATTATAGTCTTGGGCAGGAAGCAAGGTCAGCGTAATACTGAATATTAATCACGGACGGACCCACGCAAAAACGTGCGCTTTTGGAACCCTTCCTTCGTGTTGCTTGTGTGTAGGCTTCACTGTTCCGTGTCCGTGGTGTCTGCTGTGTCCGTGTAGGCTACGTGCTCCACTGTTCCGTGTCCGTGGTGTCTGCTGTGTCCGTGTAGGCTACGTGCTTCACTGTTCCGTGACCGTGGTGTCTGCTGTGTCCGTGTAGGCTACGTGCTCCACTGTTCCGTGTCCGTGGTGTCTGCTGTGTCCGTGTAGGCTACGTGCTCCACTGTTCCGTGTCCGTGGTGTCTGCTGTGTCCGTGTAGGCTACGTGCTTCACTGTTCCGTGTCCGTGGTGTCTGCTGTGTCCGTGTAGGCTACGTGCTTCACTGTTCCGTGTCCGTGGTGTCTGCTGTGTCCGTGTAGGCTACGTGCTTCACTGTTCCGTGTCCGTGGTGTCTGCTGTGTCCGTGTAGGCTACGTGCTTCACTGTTCCGTGTCCGTGGTGTCTGCTGTGTCCGTGTAGGCTACGTGCTTCACTGTTCTGTGTCCGTGGTGTCTGCTGTGTCCGTGTAGGCTACGTGCTTCACTGTTCCGTGACCGTGGTGTCTGCTGTGTCCGTGTAGGCTACGTGCTTCACTGTTCCGTGAGCGTGGTGTCTGCTGTGTCCGTGTAGGCTACGTGCTCCACTGTTCCGTGTCCGTAGGTGTCTGCTGTGTCCGTGTAGGCTACGTGCTCCACTGTTCTGTGTCCGTGGTGTTTGCTGTGTCCGTGTAGGCTACGTACTCCACTGTTCTGTGTCAGTGGTGTTTGCTGTGTCCGTGTAGGCTACGTGCTTCACTGTTCCGTGTCCGTGGTGTCTGCTGTGTCCGTGTAGGCTACGTGCTTCACTGTTCCGTGACCGTGGTGTCTGCTGTGTCCGTGTAGGCTACGTGCTTCACTGTTCCGTGTCCGTGGTGTCTGCTGTGTCCGTGTAGGCTACGTGCTTCACTGTTCCGTGTCCGTGGTGTCTGCTGTGTCCGTGTAGGCTACGTGCTTCACTGTCCGTGACCGTCTGCTGTGTCCGTGTAGGCTACGTGCTTCACTGTTCCGTGTCCGTGGTGTCTGCTGTGTCCGTGTAGGCTACGTACTCCACTGTTCCGTGTCCGTGGTGTCTGCTGTAGCTGTTGCTACTCTGCAGTAGCCTAGGTCTGCTTAATTTAAATTAAATATTGTACATTTAAAATATTACAAATTCCTCGTGCCTTTAGGCTTGATATTTTTGTCCGTGTTCTTTGCTGAGTTGTGCATGTGTGTGTGTGATGACCTAGCGCTCACTAGTTAGGCTTGCTGGGGCTGAGCTTCAGCTCCTGGGTCCACGTCTTGGCCTTCATTCGATCGGTGCAGTTCATGTTTTACGCTTTAAATTTATTCACGAAGTCAGCATCATCTGTCTTCCTAACAAATTCTACACCAAGTGATTTGATTCCAGAAATGACACACCTCTGGAATTAACGAGGCTCTCTTCCTGTAACTACGCTTAGGTAATTACACGCACACACACACACACACACACACACACACACACACACACACACACACACACACACACACACACATACACACACACACACACACACACACACACACACACACACACGTATATATTATACGTGGGACCAAAGAGCCAAAGCTCAACCCCCGCAAGCACAATTAGGTGAGTACACACACACACACACACACACACACACACACACACACACACACACACACACACACACACACACACACACACACACACACACACGTATATATTATCGACAAACCATCATGGTCTACAAATGATCAGACTTCTCTGATCATTTTCCTTCTACAAAGCTCCACTGCAGCTGCAACAACAAGGCTGCTCCACCTCCCTCCCCCTGTTCGTTATATCTCCCATGATTGCCTGATATCCCCGTGGGAACAGTGCATTTCCTAACACACTTGTCAGTTTTGTTTCCGTTATCGCAATACTGTGTAGTTGTTCTTCTGCCGCTCTTTCATATAACTCAATCCGTTCATATGTAAATCCGTCTGCATCTGTCAGTTTTACCAAGCTGTACTTGCTGGGGGTCCAGCGTCAGTTACTATGATGAATGCAATGACTCTCTTCTATTATTTTCTTAATATTTACATTGACAATAATGTATTTAATCCCAATCCCTTCTTCATCAAGTCCATTCCCTCTGTCTACAACTTATACACCGGAAAGGGTCCTTCGCTGTGACTCGTCTCTGACGCTACTTTTGTTTCAGACTCCTTTATATGTCGCTATCATGTCTCCTTCTTCCTCTTCTCCTCCAGGGTGTGCAGGTCCAGTTCCCTCAATCCGGAAACCAACAATGTTTAATATGTTTGCAGTATAATTAATATTATTTTTTGTTCAGGCTTGGGTTCTATTGAGGGCTGCATTTTTAAGCCTGGGTCTCACGTAAGTTGTGAATACTCCTCTGAAGGAGCTTTTGTCTGGGGGAGGAGTACGGAGGGGAGAGTGGAGGTGTGGGGAAGGCAAGAGGGGACTCTCAGGGGATCAGCTGGGAGGGAGACCAGCTGGGAGGTGAAGCAGCTGGGAGGTGGACCAGCTGGGAGATGGAGCAGCTAGGAGGTGGAGCAGCTGGGAGGTGGAGCAGCTGGGAGGTGGAGCAGCTGGGAGGTGGAGCAGCTGGGAGGTGGAGCAGCTGGGAGGCGGACCAGCTGAGAGGCGGACCATCTGGTTGGCCAGCTGAGTCCGCGCCCATCAATACTCAGCCATTTTGTTCCCTCTTGGTGACGCCTACCACCTGCCTGGTGCGATAGATAGGGTGACACATGGTGTGATAGATGGTACAACAGGTGGAGTAGTGTGACGGCTCAGGGCCCTCTGATGACCACAAACAGGTGCACAATATCTGTTGACATCACCTATCTCCTTGCACCTGTGTGTGTGTGTGTGTGTGTGTGTGTGTGTGTGTGTGTGTGTGTGTGTGTGTGTGTGTGTGTGTGTGTAGAGGCGCCACAGTACAGGGTTTACCTGGTTGATCCTCGTAATTACCCGGGCTGTAATTATCCAGTAATGGTTGTTATCATGAGCTTAGTGGCGGCGCGTGTCGTGCAGTGTGGAGCCTCACCGTCTCAGGTAGCGTGCCAGGTAAACTGTAAACAACCCAGCTACCTGTAGGTAAACTGAAGACAACCCAACAACCTGTAAACTAAGACCAATACGAGTTACGGAACGCAGACCGTGACACCCCAGCACCGACCTGGGCCGCCATCTTGCTCGAATGGTTTGTTATCAACTCCACAAGCGAAGAGGGAATGGTTGGGATTGACCAGTTAGTTGTACATTCCATGGCCGGCAAAGATATGCTACAGTTTGTTGTCGTTGTCAAGTGTAAGACAACTCCAGCAAGTTGCAGGCGATGAGTCACAATAACGTGGCTAAAGTATGTTGACCAGACCACACACTAGTAAGTGAAGGGACGACGATGTTTCGGTCCGTCCTGGACCATTCTCAAGTCGATTGTCTCAGTCGACTTGAGAATGGTCCAGGACGGACCGAAACGTCGTCGTCCCTAGTGTGTGCAGCAAGTTAAGAGTGCGCGTTACACGGTGTTACGCTGGGTTACGTTTTGGTTATATTGGGTTACAGGATGTTAGGTTTATGTTAGTTCCGTTGTGTTTGGTTACATCTGGTAGCACTCTTAGGTTATGCTGTGTTAGCTTAATGTTGAATTTTGGTTACGTATTGTTAGGTTAAGTAAGATTAGGTTATTTTACATTAGGGAATGTTAGATTGCGTTAAATGACGTTACATCAGGTTACATTACATTAAGAATAACGTGTACTATGAGACTCCACAAAGCTCCACATTATCAAGAACCTTCCACAATGGACTTTTCTTTCACCCTATGTCCCTGTTTACCTAGCAGTAAAATAGGTACCTGGGTGTTAGTCAGCTGTCATGGGCTGCTTCCTGGGGGTGGAGGCCTGGTCGAGGACCGGGCCGCGGGAACACTAAGCCCCGAAATCATATCAAGATAACCTGATACAGCATTAGTTCTCATGAAATCAAACTGAAAGATTATTGTAATTTAGAAGTATATGAAAACCTGAAAACGTTTATATACTTTATAAATAGGCCTACATGAAAACGTTACTATGGCTCGACGGTGGATGGAGCAGCAGCAGCAGCAGCAGCAGCAGCGGCAGCAGCAGCAGCAACTGTTGCAACAGCAGCAATAACAGTTGCACTTCCTCACCATTCCTCCCTCTCAGCAGAAATGACACCAACTCAGCAGGAGTGGTGCTGGTGTCAGCGTGCTGACACTCCTGGGAACACTGCATGTGTACACGGCTCTCAACACTTTGTTACACTCCCGTACTGTGTCCACGGTGTGGCACAGTGACACGTCCCTCTGGTCCAGGGTGTGGCACAGTGACACGTCCCTCTGGTCCAGGGTGTGGCACAGTGACACGTCCCTCTGGTCCAGGGTGTGGCACAGTGACACGTCCCTCTGGTCCAGGGTGTGGCACAGTGACACGTCCCTCTGGTCCAGGGTGTGGCACAGTGACGCGTTCCTCTGGTCCAGGGTGTGGCACAGTCACACGTCCCTCTGGTCCAGGGTAAGGCACAGTGACACGTTCCTCTGGTCCAGGGTGTGGCACGTGACACGTCCCTCTGGTCCAGGGTGTGTCACAGTGACACGCCCCTCTGGTCCAGGGTTGGCACAGTCACACGTCCCTCTGGTCCACGGTGTGGCACGTGACACGCCCTCTGGTCCACGGTGTGGCACAGTGACACGTTCCTCGGTCCTGGTTGTGGCACAGTGATACGTTCCTCTGGTCCACGGTGTGGCACAGTGACGCGTTCCTCTGGTCCACGGTGTGGCACAGTGACCCTTTCCTCTGGTCCAGGGTATGGCACAGTGACGCGTCCCTCTGGTCCACTGTGTGGCACAGTGACNGATCTACATCCCCCCAAAGAACCACAGAAGAGTGTGAAGAGTGGCACAGTGTAATCCTGCTTATAACGGGAGACTTCAATCATGGTCTGATGGCAGGGAAACAATGTACCTGAGAGGGGGAGAAGACAGTTATAATGAAAATGCTAAATTTTCTGGTAGAAATGGAAAAAAGAAAAAACCTTTCTGACACAACCTGTCAAAGAGAAAACAAGGGAAAAGAGGGGAGAGCAGCCGATAAGGATAAACCTGATCTTGCACAATACGAACACTAAATGGCTTCACAAAACACAGGTGAGATACATTCCTGCATCATACAGGATAAATACACGGGGTCATACATAACAACACGCACAGTGCCGGAGCCATACAACAGTAGCAAAGTGCCGGCAACACATGACTGACTAATCCACGTCTGGAGAGGCTTCACGAAATTCGATAAAAAGAGCCTTCCGAGTATTACATATAAACAACACACACACACACACACACACACACACACACACACACACACACACACACACACACACACACACACACCACACACACACACAAATATATATATATATATATATATATATATATATATATATATATATATATAACTAAGTTTTCACTCACTAATGTGAGTTTTCAGTTGCATGTAGTCCTGGGGACCATTCAGGCTTGTTCGCATATATATATATATATATATATATATATATATATATATATATATATATATGCGAACAAGCCTGAATGGTCCCCAGGACTATATGCGAATGAAAACTCACACCCCAGAAGTGACTCGAACCCATACTCCCAGGAGCAACGCAACTGGTATGTACAGGGATGCCTTAAACCACTTGACCATCACGACCGGACATAAGGAAGTGATAGCCTGGGCTATTTGAGCCACTTCCCCGCCGGCACCTGGATGGTTATCTTGGGCATAGCATTTTATCAAATCACCTCATTTTTTGGGGCAACACGTGAGGAACACAAATGCGAACAAGCCTGAATGGTCCCCAGGACTATATGCGAATGAAAACTCACACCCCAGATATATTTATATTCATATATATATATATTTATATATACAACTTGTAACTCATCCTTCTGAAGATGAATTATTAAATACGAAAGTAGTTAAGGAAATTCCTGTTTCAGTTCTTCCTCCATGGTCTGACACTGTCGCATTTTTCATCACGTGTTAATTTTCGTGATTTACACACATATATACAACCTTCGTGAGACTCACTCGTGTGTATGCAGCCCCGGCTTGGAACCGCCAAATGAAAAGGAACAAAATAAAACCATAAAATGTCAAAATACTCTGCACAAAAATGCGCGGGAAGGAGAGTGAGTGTGAGGAACACGAGAGAGGAAACCAGAGGCGAGATTCACGAAAGCAGTTACATAAGCACTTACGAACCTGTACATCTTTTCTCAATCTTTGGCGGCTTTGTTTACAATTATTAAACAGTTAATGGGCTCCGAAGCACCAGGAGGCTGTTAATAACAATAACAACAGTTGATTGGCAAGCTTACATGCTTGTAAACTGTTTAATAAATGTAACCAAAGCCGTCAACGATTGAGGAAAGATGTACACGTTCGTAAATGCTTCCGTAAGTGCTTTCGTGAATCTGGCTCTTGACCTCGCCGCACTGGAGAAGGAACAGTGGTAAGCACAGTCCGGTCATAGCCGAGAGATCCCTGGTACTATTCAGCGGCAAGACAGAAGCGTTCGGGCAACGTTTCTTTTCACCCGATGTGTCTGTTCACCTAGTAGTAAAATAGGTACTCGGGAGTTAGGCAACTGTTGTGGGTTGTATCCTGGAGGCGGAAGGTCAGTAGGTGGCTTGGGAGCACCTTGATAAGCTTAACAGGCTTACTGTCCCCGACTATGGGAAAGCATTTGGTGACTCGTCACATTACAGCAGACATGAAGGGTTCCACCTCAGCCCCAGCAGACACACGAAGGGGCCCACCTCAGCCCCAGCAGACACACGAAGGGGTCCACCTCAGCGCCAGCAGACACACGAAGGGGTCCACCTCAGCGCCAGCAGACACACGAAGGGGCTCACCTCAGCCCCAGCAGACCCACGAAGGGGTCCACCTCAGCCCCAGCAGACACACGAAGGGGACCACCTCAGCCCCAGCAAACACACGAAGGGGCCCACCTCAGCCCCAGCAGACACACGAAGGGCACCACCTCAGCCCTAGCAGACACACGAAGGGGCCCACCTCAGCCCCAGCAGACACACGAAGGGCCCACCTCAGCCCCAGCAGACACACGAAGGGGCCCACCTCAGCCCCAGCAGACACACGAAGGGCCCCACCTCAGCCCCAGCAGACACACGAAGGGGCCCACCTCAGCCCCAGCAGACACACGAAGGGGCCCACCTCAGCCCCAGCAGACACACGAAGGGGCCCACCTCAGCCCCAGCAGACACACGAAGTGAACCATCACCAACACACTGCACTTTAAAAAGAATTTTTTCAGTGTCAGAGTAGTTACCAAGTGGAATGCATTAAGCAGTGATGTGGTGGAGGCTGACTCCATACACAGTTTCAAATGTAGATATGATAGAGCCCAGTAGGCTCAGGAATCTGTACACCAATTGATTGACGGTTGAGAGGCGGGACCAAAGAGCCAGAGCTCAACCCCCGCGAGTACAACTAGGTGAGTACTAGGTCACAACACCTACCACCACTACACCCTTCCTGCCGTACTACAATACATCAAATTCATTACTAACTCTCCTCATTTATCAAGCTGAAGTTTCAATGTACATAGACATATTCAGTCCCAAAATTGTTGCGCCAATTTACCTTTTTTCTGCATTCTTCACTCTGGCATGAAGTGAGTTGGTTGTTCCCTAGTGGGGTGAGAGTGGTGGGGGAGAGGAGGTAGTGTGCGAGGGCGGTGACAGCGTTGTACTGGTATAAACACCCACCACGTATTGTCCTCCTGCCACGTGCACACCTGCGCTCCTCCCAACCCCTCACGCCGACTGCGACCTCTGCTACTGGCGCCTCTGTTCATCTCTTGTGGACCATTCTAAATTGTCCCAAATATTCATATGCATGTACTACCAGATGATATAACGATGTTTCACGTAAAACTATATTAACTATAAATGCTGTGATGTTTTCATTGTAAATCTAATGTATAAATAGTCACGAATATACATACAAAAATGTGAGGGAGAGAGAGCATACTTCCGAGAGATGTGAGACGCGGTCTCAGCTGCTAACTCCCACTGACTATCTACAGCGGAAGGTACCCGTGGGTTGCCTAGTGCTGCCCTTAATACCTCACCTCCCAGGATGTGTATGAACGAACCTAACGCCCCTCTGTTGGGCAGTGAACAGTGCAATTCTCCAGAGCGAGCCTTGGCGGCGTGCCCAACAGCGGGTACTCAGACACCAGCGTGCGTGTCCCCCGCCTCGCTCACGCACCTCCCGCACGTGCCACTACTCGGGTCCTTTGTTTACCTCCTTGATCGTCTCGTGATGTACGAAGCATTTAGCTACCTCGTAATTTGTAAATATTGACACTACAGAATTGGTTGTATTTGGAGTGGTGAAAGTTATCTAATCAGTAACCAATTATGCGATACACTCTCCAAACACGGTAAACATTGTCTGGGAAACAATGTAATCTTCAAGGGGTATCATGAGTAATGTTCTAGCTCAGCCCGCCCACAAGCCTAATGAATGATGATGATGATAACTATTTTTTTTCTTTAATACACTCATACCCATATGTTATACATACATCATTTTTTTGCATGCTGAATAACATCAGTAATGATAAGTGACAAAAGATCGTCGTAGTACTTTATTAATTTTCTACCACAGACGTGGCCATATATTTACAGTCCTAACTATATATTTTCCGTGGTAGTACCAGGAGCCTCGGCCCCGCAGGCACAAGCACTAGACATGTCTAACTCTTCTAGCCTAAGGTCACGTAACATTGAATTAAATGACAAAGGCGTCTTCTGCTTGTGCTACGTTGATGTGATTTAATAATGAAAGTGTAACTTTGTCTATGGACTCGTATAATGAGTTTTGCTGCTTGGTTCAAATTGTAGTAACTACACATTCTATATTTTTAGAATAAACAGATGGAATCCTCAGACATTGATTACTATAGCAACGATAATGCTGCCATCGATTATTGGAAGAGGTCAGTAGCGTTGTCATCCTTTATTGAGGTGGAGGGAGGTATTCTTGGCTCCCGGCCCCACCTCCTTCTTAGTTACACTCTGCTGCCCCTTGTGCTTCACCACACAACAATGGTGGGTTCAAGGCCTCACGAAGCATGTGACTGCCTGGCCTGCCTCAACCAGTCCAAACGTGCACTGTGCAGGACAACCGTAGGATGTTGAGAGTGAAGGCTGTTCACACATATACATAGTGCATGCAGGTAGCATCAAGCAAGGACACGACTCGAAGCTGCTGGCGGAGGTCCAAGATACCCTCAGGCCGATCTACACCACGTGTCCCAGGATGCAAACGACAGCATTTCCCTAACTCACGGGTGCCTATGTACTGCTAGAAACATCCCCAACTATTTCTGTCCCATCCTTGGACAGAACCCCATGATCTTTGATTACGAGTTGGAAACATAGGGAGAGGAGGGGAGGCGGCGGAATGAGTTAGGGGAGGGGGGGTTATCTGTCTACAGTACTGTTAAGTAGACAGAAATATCAGGTGAAAGGAAACGTGTCTAACCATTTCTCTTCGCTCGGGATCCCCCGGTTGTGAGTCGAGAACATTGACCACTGTACATGTTCAGTCTACACTGTACAGATCAGTTTGTCTGGCTGTAATATGCCGTCAGTAATAGGGCATGTAAGATGCATGTATCTCTGAGAAAATATATACGTATATACATGTTCCTCTGAGACTATAGACGTAATACGTGTTCCTCTGAGTCTATAGACATGTATACATGTTCCTCTGAGACTATAGACGTGTATACATGTTCCTCTGAGACTATAGACATGTATACATGTTCCTCTGAGACTATAGACGTATATACATGTTCCTCTGAGACTATAGACATGTATACATGTTCCTCTGAGACTATAGACGTATATACATGTTCCTCTGAGACTATAGACGTATATACATGTTCCTCTGAGAATATAGACGTATATATATGTTCCTCTGAGACTATAGACGTATATACAGTACTGTACATGTACCTTTGAGACTAGAGGTATATACACGTTCCGCTCGGATGACACAGTGAGTGACCACAACAATGATGAGACCCACATCAACCACCTTCCCACCATTAGGCTACTACTCTCCCACACACTCCCCCACTAGACTACACCTCCCACACACTCCCCACTAGACTACAACTCTCCACACACTCTCCACTAGACTACAACTCTCCCACACACTCCCCATAGACTACAACTCTCCCACCACTCCCCACTAGACTACAACTCTCCCACACCACTCTCCACTAGACTACAACTCTCCCACACACTCTCCACTAGACTACAACTCTCTCCACACACTCCCCACTAGACTACTACTCTCCCACACACTCCCCACTAGACTACAACTCTCCCACACACTCCCACTAGACTACAACTCTCCACACACTCTCCACCACACTCTACACTACAACTCTCCCCACACCTCCCCACTAGACTACAACTCTCCCCACACACTCCTCCACTAGACTACAACTCTCCCACACACTC
>WNGS01113158.1:35391278-35410047 GCA_020271785.1 Procambarus virginalis | reverse complement strand
ACCTTTCCACAAGCCATTGGAAATATAATCAATCATAAATTAATTTATTAATCATCGTAAAGTAGTCCACTAGACTATAACTCTCCCACACACTCCCCACTAGACTACAACTCTCCCACACAACTCTCCAGGCTTCCTATTCATTATATCCACCATCCGTAAATATCTCAGCACTGCAGCGCCTCCTGTCGTCTGCCTCCACACTTGGGTACACATGGAGCTCCTCACCCCTCACAACGCTCTTGTATCTGGTGACTGGGGCTGTTGTTGTTTGTGTTATAGATTCAGCTACTCGGAACATTTCCAAGTAGCACGGGCTATGGTGAGCCCGTAGTGGACTTACCTGGCACAGGAGCGGTGCTGACTAGAGCTGTCCCTGCTCTCCTACATCCCTCCCTGTGGTCTAGAATAGCCTGCCCCCCCCTCTCTCATTCCATAATATTTAACACACACGGTGTTTAATGGCGTATACCTACTCACTGTCCAGATTTTCATGTTACTTTCTGTACTAATGGAGACATTTATTGACTTTCCTTTATCAAGTTTCTACTAATTAACATTACTTGTTTATTTGTTATAATTATCGAAGGGCCTCCGTTCCTTGTGATCCTTGGGCCAGATTCACGAAGCAGTTACGCAAGAACTTACGAACGTGTACATCTTCCTCAATCGTTGACGGCTTTGGTTACATTTATTAAACAGTTTACAAGCATGAAAACTTTCCAATTAACTGTTGTTATTGTTATAAACAGCCTCCTGGTGCTTCGGATCCCATTAACTGTGTAATAATTGTAAACAAAGCCGCCAAAGATTGAGAAAAGATGTACAGGCTCGTAAGTACTTGCGTAACTGCTTCGTGAATCTGGCCCCTTGAGCATAAATCCTATATACAGCCTTAGCGTGTACCTAGTTCCCCAAACCCATGATCACTGGACACATCCCACACTGAGGAGGAAGGCGGAGGAAGAGTCGCAGACAGAAATCACAGAAAGTGGTTTTTAAAGTAATGTTCACAAGTATTTATGGAATCACAAATGTCAAATGAGCCCAGGGGAAAGAAGCCAGGAGAGTGTGGGTGTAAGTGCACTCACAGAGACAAACATCCAGTTAAGAACACCTAAGTCTTGGTAAGAATAGCCAGGTACGAACACCCAGTAAGTTTACAGGTGGAATATAATTAAGAATACCAAAGCCTAGGTAAGAATACACCGTTAAGAATACTGAAGACTGTAAGAGCACTCAGTTAAGAACAGTCAAGTAAGAAAATTTTGCGATGAAAAACAAGTTATGAACAGAAAGGCAAACAAATTATTTAGTATGCGAGAAAGAACACCCAGTTAGAAATAGCCAGGTACGGACACCTAGTTAAGGACAGCCAGGTACAGTAACCAGTTAAGACCATCTGTGTAAGAACTCGCACTTCCACCAAGCCTGACGATCAGTCTGGCGTGAAGTCATCACCACAGCCGAGGAACTGGACGATTACGAGGCCCAGTGATTACGAGGGGAAGCTGGATGGTAGTGAGCGAGTTAGTTTCTTAGCCTAGATAGCAAGAAACGTATATAGGGATAGGAACGAGGGGTCAAGGGGAAGATTGGAGAAGAAAGGTGGATCGGCAGGAGAGAGAGAGAGTCCATCTCGAGCCGCCGGGTACTCCCTGGGGGAAATGGTCTGGGGTTCAGGATGGACATAGGCTGGTCAAGGAAGGCCTAAGTTAAATATTTTAAGAAATATCAGTAAAAATAAAGACCCCCCCCCCCCACGCCATTTTCATGGAGTTAAGATGTGAGGCGAGTGTGAAATATGTCGTGTGAATAACGCAGAGTTCGGTGCTTCCAAGTCCGGCCTCTGGGAGAGTCTCGCTCGGCGACGCTTATAGTGCTTACAATCATGTTACGTTTTCTCAGTTATTTTTTAAGCTATAACTATAACTTTAGTGGCAACATGTTTGCAAATATTTCTCCAGAGAGCATATGCGATAGAGATAGGTACATAAGCAGATAATAATAGATAGAGATAGACAGATAGAGTTTAGGCAATGCCGGTACCCCCACAATATATATATTTTTGTATATATATACAAAAATAAAATACGGTCAGTGATCGCTGACCTCTAGTGGCTGACGCTCCGTTCACTGAGCTGTGACCCTAGCGCCTGACGTTGTTGTTGTTGTTTTAGATTCAGCTACTGGGAACAAAAAGTTCCAAGTAGCACGGACTATGGTGAGCCCGTGGTGGACTTACCTGGCACAGGAGCGGGACTGTTACTAGCGGCTGACACTCCGTTCACCGAGAGCTGACCCTAGTGTCTCCCTTTTAATTATCAATTTTCTTCCTTTTTCTTGGTGCCGTTGTCTTTCCCGGTCCGGTATTTGGGAGGTTGGATAAAACAACCTCATAACGGACACTCGGTCCGGATAACAGACCAAGATTTTATGACCAATCAAGGAGATACGTCCATAACCTCTAGTGTCTGCTCAGCTGTGTATCATATCCAGCAGACAAGGCTGGCGCCAGGATATGCCTGTATACCTTTGGCAATAGCACTGCCCAATATAAATAATTTAACTCAATTCAATCACCAGATAACGAACCGCAGGTGATATCCAAAAGCAGAAATGAACAGGCGTACAAGCAAGCCATAATAACCAGCGTATACCATATGGTTAGGGTCTGCCTCATCATGGTTTAAGTTTTAGGGTCGTGTCTGTGCAACATTGCTGGAACTGTGCAAGTCTTGGTACTAATATACTTTCATTTGTGCCTCGGGTGGTGTGTGTGGTCAGTACACCCACCCACCCACCCCTGGGGAGGGCTGGGAGCAGGACGACCCCACCCAGCTGGTTGTGCTGGGAGCAGGACGACCCCACCCAGCTGGTGGTGCTGGGAGCAGGACGACCCCACCTAGCTGGCGGTGCTGGGAGCAGGACGACCCCACCCAGCTGGTGGTGCTGGGAGCAGGACGACCCCACCTAGCTGGTGGTGCTGGGAGCAGGACGACCCCACCTAGCTGGTGGTGCTGGGAGCAGGACGACCCCACCCAGCTGGTGGTGCTGGGAGCAGGACGACCCCACCTAGCTGGTGGTGCTGGGAGCAGGACGACCCCACCCAGCTGGTGGTGCTGGGAGCAGGGCGACCCCACCCAGCTGGTGGTGCTGGGAGCAGGGTGACCCCACCCAGCTGGTGGTGCTGGGAGCAGGACGACCCCACCCAGCTGGTGGTGCTGGGAGCAGGACGACCCCACCCAGCTGGTGGTGCTGGCAGCAGGGCGACCCCACCCAGCTGGTGGTGCTGGGAGCAGGACGACCCCACCCAGCTGGTGGTGCTGGGAGCAGGGCGACCCCGCCCAGCTGGTGGTGCTGGGAGCAGGGCGACCCCACCCAGCTGGTGGTGCTGGGAGCAGGGCGACCCCACCCAGCTGGTGGTGCTGGCAGAAGGGCGACCCCACCCAGCTGGTGGTGCTGGGAGCAGGGCGACCCCACCCAGTTGGTGGTGCTGGCAGCAGGGCGACCCCACCCAGCTGGTGGTGCTGGGAGCAGGGTGACCCCACCCAGCTGGTGGTGCTGGGAGCAGGGCGACCCCACCTAGCTGGTGGTGCTGGGAGCAGGACGACCCCACCCAGCTGGTGGTGCTGGCAGCAGGACGACCCCACCTAGCTGGTGGTGCTGGGAGCAGGACGACCCCACCCAGCTGGTGGTGCTGGGAGCAGGGCGACCCCACCCAGCTGGTGGTGCTGGGAGCAGGGCGACCCCACCCAGGAGGATCAGCCGGCCTGCCTCCAAGAATAACCTAGCAGCCCCTTCCCTAGTCCCACACTCTCTCACTCATCACTCTCACACTTCAAAATGCAACATACACTCTTCACATCTTTCAGAAACAAAGAACATCTTGCGAGACATTCCGTGACCTTCAGGGGAAAGCCACGTGCGCCATCTTTGATCCAGTGGCTAGTCCGGGAGAGGTGTGGGAGACACTGGAGTAGGACACTGTAGTAGACCACATCACTGCTACGCCTCCTTCAGCACCCTCACCACGGCCCTCCACCCCCAGGACCAACACACGCCACAAATAACGTTGCCAAGATGGCTGGGAACGCGGGATGGCGTGCCTGCGCAGATCGGCACTCGCCTGTGCGCCACTTCGGCTCTTTATAAGACTAACACAGCACTAACACGGCACTAGCACAGCATCGCACTAGGCAAACAGAGCGGCACACAGATGCAGAGAGCCAGCATCACAGTAATGAGGGTGTGGTAATATATACACACGAGTGACAGGATGCAACAAGCAATCCCTCCACCATCAGTCCCCGACTTACCTGACCTCGCCCAACCCTCGCTCCGGGAAACACACAATTACTCCACAAAATGGGTCTGCGAGGCACACAACTCACAAAACTCGAGTTTTGCTAATGCGTTAAAAATCTTTCATTTTAATTTACACGAAATAGAGACTTTCGCAAGATAATTTCACCAGCGAACATGGGGTGGATGTGCGCCATATTTTCCGCGCCACCCCACACGAGTGCACTTCTCACCCGCAAATTGACTTGTTAATTAATGCATTTAGCGAGTATCTTATGTGAAACTGTCCATGGATATCTTACCGCTAAAATTGTTTCCGGCACCAACTACTGTTTATTGCAAAGAGACGGAGGCTCGTGTGTTCGTTTCTGACGGTCCCCCGAAACTGAAGCGGGTTGGCCGCTGCCTGGACCGGACGCAAGGGGGCGCTGTTGCCAAGTCGGTTTTCTCTGGCACTATGTAAAGGCCACGTTTGGCAACACTGATTGCTGTATCATACCTGGATTTACAAGGCTTGACGTCATCAGGAGAGGAGGCTTACATGTTGAGACCTGGACGTCACCTCCAGAATACACTCAGAATCACTCGGCCCCTTTGGTTGTTCCCGGACCAAACTCACTCACTCATCATCCATCATGTGGTGTTGTTCGTAAACCTTACTTAATCACCACGCATCATGAAATAGTCAGGGATATCAGTGACTCACTCATCCGGCTCCACGGGTTTTTAATTAGAGACCTTACTCTCCATAACTCATGGGGTACTCAGGATATGCCCCCCTCAGGTGCATTAGGCTACTAATCCGGCATCGTAGGTGTTATTCGTGGACGTCAGTCACTCACCAGTTAAACTTCGTGGATTACTCAGGGACCTGACTCACTCACCCGGCATCCAGTACACCATCCGAGGCGCACCACCTGTAATGCACCACCTGGGTCGTACTAAGACACCTTGGGACAGACTCCTGAAATGAACACATCACTTGAGACATGCCGTTTGGGATGGTGCACAGCATGGGGACATGCAGTCAGAGACGGCACGTCGCTTGGGACATGCAGTCAGAGACGGCACGTCGCTTGGGACATGCAGTCAGAGACGGCACGTCGCTTGGGACATGCAGTCAGAGACGGCACGTCGCTTGGGACATGCAGTCAGAGACGGCACGTCGCTTGGGACATGCAGTCAGAGACGGCACGTCGCTTGGGACATGCAGTCAGAGACGGCACGTCGCTTGGGACATGCAGTCAGAGACGGCACGTCGCTTAGGACATGCCGTCCGGTACGGGACATCACATGGAAGGGTTTTCTTGCTGTGGTCTAGTAATTGAAAGGTCTGGAGTTTGATTCCACTGAGATTTAAGGGTTGTGTCCAGATCGGTGTGAGCGATTGTACTGAGCGTACCAACCAACACACAAGCTTCTCTCAAAGATCAGTTTTAGCCATATGAGTCAAATATACCCTCCTTGACTGGCCTGGGTAATCGCACCATTCGTGGGTATGGTGCGATTCGTAAATACTTTCCGTGCTATGATAGTGGACACCCTGGCTGTTCTCGCTGAAGACTCAACCGGTTTAAATGCGAGACTATGAAATATCTAATTAACATTAAGTATTAAATTTCTCCCAAATTTCATCATCCAAAACCAGTCGATTTTGTGTTTTGCTGTTATTGTAAATATTAAATACCTAATCTGTTCTGTCGCTAAAACTAGCGACTGTAATAAGTTAATTTGTCCCATACTTCATTATCACTTAAAACTTATATATTATTTGTTAAATTTTCTGAAGAACTCATATGTGTTAACTTCTCGTTTAATATAAAATGTTCACCCCATTAAACCTATAAATGATTTAACAAAATTATCTATAATTAATAAAATATTTATTAAGTTATGCCAGCAACACTTTCCACACTAGTGGCTTTAGTAAATACACATCTTCTGAAGCAGTTAATGTTCGGCTGTATTTTTTTAATACAATCTATTATTACATTATTCAGTTATTAGTACAATGAGCCAGTAGGGAGATAATGAGGCTAACACAAGACATTGTGTTAAGAGCAGGTATTGTAAGACGCAAGAGCAGGTATTGTTAGACGCAAGAGTAGGTATTGTTAGACGCAAGAGCAGGTATTGTTAGACGCAAGAGTAGGTATTGTTTGACGCAAGAGCAGGTATTGTTAGACGCAAGAGTAGGTATTGTTAGACGCAAGAGCAGGTATTGTCTGACGCAAGAGCAGGTATTGTTAGACGCAAGAGCAGGTATTGTTAGACGCAAGAGTAGGTATTGTTAGACGCAAGAGCAGGTATTGTTAGACGCAAGAGTAGGTATTGTTAGACGCAAGAGCAGGTATTGTTAGACGCAAGAGTAGGTATTGTTAGACGCAAGAGCAGGTATTGTTAGACGCAAGAGTAGGTATTGTTAGACGCAAGAGCAGGTATTGTTAGACGCAAGAGTAGGTATTGTTAGACGCAAGAGCAGGTATTGTCTGATGCAAGAGCAGGTATTGTTAGACGCAAGAGTAGGTATTGTTAGACGCAAGAGCAGGTATTGTTAGACGCAAGAGTAGGTATTGTTAGACGCAAGCGCAGGCATTGTTAGACGCAAGAGCAGGTATTGTTAGACGCAAGAGCAGGTATTGTCAGACGCAAGAGCAGGTATTGTCAGACGCAAGAGCAGGTATTGTCAGAAGCAAGGGCAGGTATTGTCAGACGCTAGAGCAGGTATTGTCAGACGCAAGAGTAGGTATTGTCAGACGCAAGAGCAGGTATTGTCTGACGCAAGAGCAGGTATTGTCAGAAGCAAGGGCAGGTATTGTCAGACGCTAGAGCAGGTATTGTCAGACGCAAGAGTAGGTATTGTCAGACGCAAGAGCAGGTAATGTTAGACGCAAGAGCAGGTATTGTTAGACGCAAGTGCAGGTATTGTCAGACGCAAGAGCAGGTATGTTAGACGCAAGAGCAGGTATTGTTAGACGCAAGTGCAGNTTAATGGGCCAACACTTAAAATAAACAAGGATCATAATGGACAGAGTAAACTATTTATAAATGAAGTGTAACAATTAGATGATAATGAGGAAAGAACGTAATTATTTAGTAAATAAAATGTAAGATAAGAAACACACAAATGTATTATTATGAGGGAAAAATGTGAATGAAATTAGTTACATTATATTAATTATATGGTATTAATTACATGATATTAAGTACGAAAATATTTCTTAGTCTCTCTTTTAAACAGGTTGTGAGATCTACAGCTTTTAACCACATTTGGGGGGTCATTCCATAATTTGGGATTCTTAATTGCATAGCATTTGTGCTTTGGTTGAGCCTGCTCTAGGAATATCAGAGATACTTGTTTTTTGTGTGGTGACCATGAGTTCTATTACAGCCTTCTTAGGAAGCACTTAAGGTCAGGATTTTGTTGAATAATCAGTGGTCAGAGGTAATTAAGGGTATTAGATTCCTAGGCATAGATACCATAGGCGAGGTATGGATAAATAAGTGACCAGCACAGAGTTACTAGAGCAGGGCGAGGAACATTTATTCCTGTAAATTCCATACAAACATTTGTGAGGAATAATATTGGACCTTGGCCCAGGCCTCGCTTTCTTTCCCCACAGGGATTGCTTGGCTCATTGTACACAGTTTGGGTTATCTTGAGGTTATGTCGAGATGATTTCAGGGCTTGGTGTCCCCGCAGCCTGGTCCTCGACCAGACCTTTTTATTACACATCCCCCAGGAAGAGCTCGTAGGAGCTGTCTAACTCTCAGGTACTATTTACTGCTAGGCGAACAGAGCATATGGTGAAAGAAACTCTGCCATTTCTCTGCTTCCACCTGGGATCGAACCTGGAACCTTAGGACTATGAATCCCGAGTGCTGTCAATTCGGCCATCGCCCCCCCCCTGAGCCTTCAAAACTGTCAGGTTTTTTGGGTGGAGGAATCAATGCATACCTTTACTTAGTATTAATGATACAAATAGGATTATAAAAATGTATTAGATATTACTGAGACACTCTGCTGAGTAGTCATCAAGTTGCTCTGAAATTCCTTGTGTTTTCCAGATAGAAGTCTTTGTTTCTTGATAGGTTTATTCATCTGGGCATATAAAATTGGTGTGTACTTGGCTCCTGATAGCAGCTGAACCCGGTTGATGTGAGACTGGAGGCCAGGACAAGTGAGGAACAAGGATTCGATCAGGTAGACCAGCTCAAGCGTGAGGTTAGGGAGTATAGTGTAGCATCTTCTACAACTTTCTGAAAAAATATTACAAGTTACCATCCTGGAATACATTATTACACTTGATTTTTTGTCTTATTTCATAAACTTTTCTGATCATTCATCCTGCATAAATCCATGTATGTCACAAAAAATAGAATTAGATTGATTAATAATAAACTGAAATAAAACATTATTAACATAACATAAACAGTATAACACAGTAGTAAACAGTAAAATAATAATATTTATTAATTTGAACATATACAGAGAATCAGATTACAGTAGTTAGTAGGTACAGTATTTGTTTATTTGTTAACGACACTAATATGAGCCACATTCAGACTTAAATTAAGATAATGAATGACATTCTGTGTTAACTTTAAGACTTGCTTGAAATGGTTTGTGTGTTTTTACCTGAGGGCAACTATCTAGCCCTAGCAACTATCTCCCTAAGGCCTCATTAGGGACAGGAAGTTTGCAGCTTGTCAAAGTTCCCCCATTCACACAAAAAATTTTCATCCCAGACGTAGGTTCGAACCCTTCGTCACAGCCCTTGTGGATTTGTTCCCCCCCATTGTTCCTGAGAATTTTTTATGTCTGGATTTTAAACTTAAGTAATGTATTGGCATTTACAGCTTTGGTGGGTAGGCTGTTCCATGGGTTTTAACCCTTTGGGTGAAAAAGCATTTTCTGGTTTCTGGCCACATTGTGGCTCGTTGAGGTTGAAGCTGTGCCTCTTGCATACATTACATTTGACCTTTTATAGAAGTAATCTGGAGTAACATTCTGTAACTTGTTCAGTATTTTAAAGGTCTCGACAAGATCAGCCATGTCAGTATGGTCTAATCTTGTGGCCCACAACCATTCATGGCATGGTTTTTGTCACTGTGTTGAATTTTCTCTAATGTAGATACTGGATGTCATTTTGAAGGTGAGGCCTCCAGCTTGTAAATAGTTGTCCGATAGAGGCACATCAGTGACCTGTGTAGTTGAATAACACATCACCACAAAATACATACAGTATGTGCTTTCACAACAGTATGCTTTCCTGAATTTATCTAGGGCTACCATCTATCACGTAGCCATTATGGAGACAGGAAGCCAGTGGCTGGTCAAAAATCCTCTCATTTTTCCAACTGGATTTTGAATGCAGTACTGTCCTGACATATACAGCTTTGATGGGCAGGTAGTTCATGAATTTACCCGAATTTATCTGAGGTTACCCACGAGCCATTATCTCTGTAGTGGCCTTGACATTAGAGACATCTCAGCGACTTTAGTCGTTGAGATGTCTCATCTTACCTCATACTCAGACTTCATACTCAGGTGTGGGTTTTTATCCATTATTATTATATATATGTGAGAAGACTTACCATTAATAATAATAATATTATTATTACTAGCTGTACCCGGCCACAGCGACCTTCCCCTGTCTCCAAGTCCTCCCTCCATTCCCCCCCCTCCCTTGTCACCTCATCCTAAACCATCCCACTCCCCGTCCCCTCGTCCTCCCAACCATTCCTCACTCCTCGTCCCTTTTCCCTCCCCTTTATCCTCCACTCCAGCATCCCCCGTCCTCCTAACCAGTTCCCCACTCCACCATCCCCTCGTCCTCCCCACTATCTCCCACTCCCCTAAACCCTTGTCCTCCCAACCATTCTCCATTCCCCTCGTCCCCACCATCCCCAACTCCCCGTCCCTCGTCCTCCCCACCATTACCCCTCCTCTGTCCCCTCACCCTCCCCACCATCCCCCACTCCTGTCCCCTCGTCCTTCCAACCATTCCCACTCCCTCGTTTGATGATCAAATGATCTGATTTTCCCATCAGAAAATGGGAACATCAAATGATCTGGATCGAGATTCACAAATAAGTTACGCAAACACTTTACGAGCCTGTATATCTTTTCTCAATCTTGGCAGCTTTGTTTACAATTATAAACAGTTAATGAGCTCCGAAGCAGCAGGAGGCTGTTTATAACAATAACACAGTTGATTGGCAAGTTTTCATGCTTGTTAACTGTTTAATAAATGTAACCAAAGCCACCAAAGATTGAGTAACGATGTACACGTTCGTAAGTACTTGCGTAACTGCTTTGTGAATCTGTCCCCAGATGTTCCATCACTGAAATATAAGAAAAACAGTTCAAAACGAAATGAAAAATAATGAAAAAATAAAAAATAAACTATCCTCACGAAATGAACGGCATGGTAACAACACAGCTCAATTCCAAGGCAATGTCACACAAAATAATTAAATCAAAATTAAAATCAACGAAATTATGAAAATTTAATTTATGAATGAAATCGGAAACATTGAAATGGAATCGTAACATATTTAGTATATCATGTGTTGGTCTTATGTGCAACAGATGGCGCTGTTTTTAAAAAAAGCATGTTTTTTTCTGTCACAGGTGAGGCATGTATATAGTAGATATATAAAAAGATGCACCTATTCGAATGCAGCATGTGTCAAAATTTCAAAGCAATCGGTAAAGAGGTTTCGAAGATTTCCCTCACATGTAAAACACAGTTTTTCAGATTTTTTTTCTTTTTACCATTACAGACGTGACATCTATATACAGTAGTATGTATATAAAAATCTGCTCGGATGCGAATGGAATGTTGTGTGAAAATTTCAAAGCAATCAGTGAAGAATTTTCAGAGATTAGCTGTTATGCAGAAACAAACATTTCCATTTTTATTTATATACTAGCTGTACCCGGCCACCCGTTCCTGTGTCTCAGCAACGCATGTGCGTTGCTGAGACGTTGTTGCTCTTACATGCAACAGATGGCGCTGTTTTTCAAGAAAAGCATAGTTTTACCTGTCACAGGTGTGGCATCTATACTTATACTTACAAAATGAACGGTATGGTAAACAACACAGCTCAATTCCAATACAATGTCACAAAATAATTTAATAAAAAATAAATAAATCAAAATCTATGAAAATAAAATTTATCAATGCAATCTGAAACATTGAAATGGAATTCGTGACAAATTTAGTGCCTGTTGGAATTATGTGCAACAGATGGTGCTGTTTTTTCAAACATGCATGTTTTTACCTGTCACAGGGGTGGCATTTATATAGTGGGTATATAAAAAGATACGCCTATTCGAATGTAACGTTGTGTCAAAATTTCAAAGCAATCGGTGAAGAACTTTCGGAGATTACAGCGTGTGTTGCTCTTATGTTCAACAGATGGCGCTGTTAAAAAAAAACGATTTTTTCCTGTCACAGGTGAGGCATGTATTTAGAAGATATATAAAAAGACGCGCCTATTTGAATGCAACGTTGGGTCAAAATTTCAAAGCAATCGGTAAAGAGGTTTCGAAGATTTCCCTTACATGAAAAACACATGAAAAAAAAGTTTTTCAGAAAAAAAACATTTTTTTTTTACACACCCTCCGTCACTATGTGATGGAGTGCGAAAAGATACGTGAATTTAGAGACAATTCTATAACCAATGTTCCAGCGATGTGTAAATATTTCATTCAAAATGATCTGCTACCAGAAATTTTAGCCAAATATCCCCAGTTTGCTAACTGTAGGTAGTAACTGAGTGATTGTAACCTATCCACCGCTGCCCACTGGATGGGAGGCGGTGTGCAGGACAAACATATAAATTTGACACTAGCTCTCCACATATGTCAGTTGCTTAATTTAGAACCTGTACTTGAGGTCGATCTCGAACCCATTGTTGATGTGACGACTTATATTGATTTTTGTAACTAGCTCATCAAGATTGTAACTTGCTTAGCTAAATGAATTGTGGGGTTCAGTCCCTGAGCCCATTATGTGCCTCTGTAACCCTTTCCACTACCGCCCACAAGATGGGTATGGGGTGCATAATAAATGAACTAAACTAAAAAAAAACATCACAGATGTGACATCTATATAGTATGTATATAAAAACCTGCTCGGATGCGAATGGAAAGTGTGAAAATTTCAAAGCAATCGCTGAAGAACTTTCGGAGATTAGCGGTTATGCACAAACGAACATTTTCATTTTTATTTATATAGATTATTATTATTATTATTATTTTAAAATAGACCAACGGTGAACATACCTGAGTGTCCGTGACTGCCAGTCCATTCATGACATTCATGAGGACGAGGAAGATGAGGAACAAGAAGAGGAGAAAGACTAGTATGGCTGATGTGAAGAAGACAATCCTGCGAGAGAAGTGCTGGCTTAAATCAGAGTACTCAAATTCTCCAGTTGCCATTACTATCGCCTTGGGAAGAGTTGACCAAAAGTCACGGAAGTCTGTGTCCTGTCAACAAAAATGGTCTTATTGTATATGGTGGAATGTATCAAAGTAACACACTGCAGTATGATATTACCGTAAGTTAACCAAGTGCCCAAGGATTTGTAACAGGCAATTAAATTTTGTACTAATTAAGCCTCATTAGTGATGTTGATAGCATAAAAGAGTTGGTTATTTAAGCTTAGAGGCAAACCAGCTGTACCTCATCAGCAGGAGCCGGCTGTAAGATAATGTTGAAGCTGATGGTGAAGGCCAGGATGAGAGCACCATACAGGAAAATCAACTTGAGGAAGTTCCACGACACGTGGCGGAGCATCGTGATGTAGATGGCGAGGGGAGGCGCCCGCCCAAGGATCAGCACAAACTCATACCTGTGAAATATGACAAAACAATAATTTGCTAATATTTAGTTTCACATTCCACTAGGATTAATAAATTTAATCTGTATTATATTTTTATAGACACAATGCTGTATTTATTTCTTATTTAGAGCTAAAGCATAGAAGTTAGTGCTATAAATTATGTTTTCAGTTTGAGGACAGCAATGGTATTGGTACTGCAGATGCATGGTGGATATATGGAGGGAACTTACCAAGCAACAATCATAGCCCAAGCAGCAAGGTGTCGGGTGACATCTGCAGCAAGATTTGTTGAGCAAAGCACTATTACTACCACCACTAAGAACCATTCCAAGTAATTTTCGATGTTCTTGAGGTAAACATCCCGGGAGAACACAATCTGGAAAATCTCTCTGATGAATATGTATATTGTGATCGGAAGGAGGAAAGCCATTAGAACGTTCACAGTAACTTGCTGATTTTCAATTCTTTCAGCTATGGTTTTATTGGATGATCCAGAATTAAGATAACTCTCGGCTTGTGCTTCAAGTATGCGTAAGTCTTTTATACTGTAAACAAATGCTGTGAGAAGAATGACAAAAAAAGAAGTATATTCCTAAATTGAGAAGATAAAGAGGCAGAGCCTTGCGCCACTTTGCATATAAGAGGATTTGTACAAGTGGATGTTTTATAGCATGTCTGTGTCGTTTGCTCCTACTAATGTTCATTAACGTTTCTGTCTCATTTATACTCTTCTGCTCTTTCTTTAAGCTATCATCAGCTGGAGGCACAAGGAATCTGTAATCAAGTTTCAGCATGTAGTCTTCACTGAGAACATTGTTAGACTCAGAAACCTCATTATTTGCCGGGTGGTGTTTGATACAGCCATTCATGGCTCTTTCTAAAGTTGCTGGCAAGAGTGAGTCCAGAATACTGGAATGGTGATTGCCTGGTAGTGTACGATGTGCACCAAGGAAAGCCCCTTTGCACAGGAGCTCACTCATAGCCTCCTGGTTGTTGAAGGAAGCAGCTACATGCAGTGCAGTTTGACCCATGTATTCCTGATTGATGTTCAAGATAACATCATCTTGCATCAGTCTCTGCAAACATTTTGAATGACTGATATCAGGATGAATGTTCTTCTGTTTCTTATCACTTTCCATTAGTTTCTGGATAATACTGAAGGTGTAATCCTGAAAATCGACTGGTTTAGTGCCACCTTTCATTTTATCAATGATATGATTGAAAATAGACACATGACCTCGAGAAGCTGCTCGATGAATGGGAAGTTCATTTCTTGTTCCAAGTGCCCAAGGGTTTGCACCAAATTTGATTAAAACTTGTACTAAATCTTCGTTATTTAAGTCTACAGCACGGAAAAGAAGAGTTTGTTGTCCTAACTTACAGTTAGCTGCAGCATGTCTATCTTCATCTGACTGATTTTCAAGGAATATCTTTATATCCTCACTACCTTTTCCCATTAATATCATATCCAGGAATTGTGATCTTGCAGGTCTTTTAGGAGCAGACATTCGTTCACCACCCATCAGGACTGCAGGAAGGGCCTGCTTTTGTTGTAGAATTTCCTTAATAGAGCCATCTCCACCATCTTCCTGAAGAGAAGCACCTGCTCTCACTAGTTTTCTGCATAAGCTGATAAGGCCACCAGTTCTAGAAGCTCCATTACCCTGAGGCAACTTTGAGGCAGCTAGTGCTAATGGTGTGAGCAATGCATGAGGCTCCAAGTCAATGTCTGAGTGAGATAAAAGTAAGTCTAGCAGCTCTTGCAAGATTTCATCAGGCTTAGCTCCTCTTGCTGTAATATAGGTCAAAATATGCAGCACAGTCTGACCTTTGTCATTACGAGCATTAATATGGGCTCCAGCATTAAGAAGCATCTCGGCAACTCTAGGGCGTGCTTCTGCCACTGCCACCATAAGTGGTGTTGTCCCATCTTGGTCTGGAGCATCAAGGACTTCTTTAGGTGGGTTTGCATCTAGTAAAACCCTCAAACATTTGAGGGCTCCTTTTTTGGCAGCAACGTGGAGTGATGTTGTAATAAGTGCTGATTGTTCTGGATTAAGCCGAGGTCGCCACACAGAGTTTGCACCCCATTTCTGCACCAAATTACGCACACCTTCTTCTTGATCACGTTCAAGCAGAGCATTGACATCATCTGCTTTCAATTCTTGCATCTCCAGAGCAGACATGAGTGGCGTTTTCTGCTGGTTCTCCACGTCTGCCACCATCACTAGCCCTATGGAAAAAAACACTTTATCTTATAATTTTACACAATGCTTAGTTATAGTTATCTACTCATAAATATATAAATGTTAGTTTTTTATTTTCTCAAATGAACAATTTAGGAAATTGGACTCATCCCATATGTGACTAACTACTGCTTGAAATTGGTATATTTGATGAACTTACAACTAGCTTTTAACCTACACTGTACTCTGTACTCCTCATATAGAATAGGTTGACAGGACACTATTATAGTTGCAATTGCATTATATGTAGAGAACTTACTCATTTATGGTATATTCACTGACACGCCAACAGTAATTTTGGCACACACACTAATACTCACACCAATACACATACACACCAAAGCTAGTTAGATTCACCAAACACACCACACCACATTTAACACACAAAGTTAGAGAAGATTCAGAGGTATACCACCAGACTAGTCCCAGAGCCAAGAGGTATGATTTACGAGGAAAGGCTATGGGAATTAAACCTCACGTCCCTGGAAGTCATAAGCATTAGGGAAGACATGATCACCACCTACAAAATTCTTAGGAATTGACAGGGTGGACAAAGACAAATTATTTAGCATAGGCAGAACACAAACAAGGGGACATAGGTAGAACCTTAGTAGTCAAATGAGCCACAGAGACACTAGAAAGAATTTTTTAAGTGTTAGGGTAGGTAACAAATAGAATGCACTATGTAGTGATGTGTTGGAGGCTGACTCCGTACACAGTTTCAAATGTAGGTATGATAGAGCCCAATAGGTTCGGGAACCTGTACACCAATTGATTGACAGCTGAGAGGTGGGAGCAAGGCATGGGCAGAGGAGGATTTGGTTGACAAACAAGAGCTCTGTAATTACTTCATACACTCAAGAATATTGGAAAATATTCTTGTGCTATACCCAGATTTTGGTAGTGGGGGCTAATAGATCATCAGCCTTATATTTTATGTTCTCCCCCTGATTTTCAGTCAGAGTTGATTTGTTTTTGTATTGAGGCAGGTATTTTCTCCCCTGATTCCATGTATGACTAACCATCCTGTGAGATGGGAATATTACATGAACTTATAGTTAGTTTTTGATCTATACTGTGTAATCTTTCATATATAATAGGGTAGCAGCACATTGCTGTGTATACCTAAGCTTGTTAATAATAATAATAATAATAATAATAATAATAATAATAATAATAATAAAGTAACTTTATCATAAAAACTAAGTAGATTTGTTACAAAGGATCTTTCTGTTCGAATGTGTTTAATAGTATATTTCCCATTGTCGCAGATCGGATGCCTGTACTAACCTTATCAAGATACCCTCAGGCCGATCTACACCACGTGTCCCAGGATGCAAACGACAGCATTTCCCTAACTCACGGGTGCCTATGTACTGCTAGAAACATCCCCAACTATTTCTGTCCCATCCTTGGACAGAACCCCATGATCTTTGATTACGAGTTGGAAACATAGGGAGAGGAGGGGAGGCGGCGGAATGAGTTAGGGGAGGGGGGTTATCTGTCTACAGTACTGTTAAGTAGACAGAAATATCAGGTGAAAGGAAACGTGTCTAACCATTTCTCTTCGCTCGGGATCCCCGGTTGTGAGTCGAGAACATTGACCACTGTACATGTTCAGTCTACACTGTACAGATCAGTTTGTCTGGCTGTAATTATGCCGTCAGTAATAGGGCATGTAAGATGCATGTATCTCTGAGAAAATATATACGTATATACATGTTCCTCTGAGACTATAGACGTAATACGTGTTCCTCTGAGTCTATAGACATGTATACATGTTCCTCTGAGACTATAGACGTGTATACATGTTCCTCTGAGACTATAGACATGTATACATGTTCCTCTGAGACTATAGACGTATATACATGTTCCTCTGAGACTATAGACGTATATACATGTTCCTCTGAGACTATAGACGTATATACATGTTCCTCTGAGACTATAGACCTTTGAGACTAGAGGTATATACACGTTCCGCTCGGATGACACAGTGAGTGACCACAACAATGATGAGACCCACATCAACCACCTTCCCACCATTAGGCTACTACTCTCCCACACACTCCCCACTAGACTACAACTCTCCCACACACTCGCCACTAGACTACAACTCTCCCACACGCTCGCCACTAGACTACAACTCTCCCACACACTCGCCACTAGACTACAACTCTCCCACACACTCTCCCTAGACTACAACTCTCCCACACACTCCCCACTAGACTACAACTCTCCCACACATCCCCACTAGACTACAACTCTCCCACACACTCCCCACTAGGCTACTACTCTCCCACACACTCCCACTAGACTACAACTCTCCCACACGCTCGCCACTAGACTACAACTCTCCCACACACTCTCCACTAGACTACAACTCTCCACACGCTCCCCACTAGACTATAACTCTCCCACACACTCTCCACTAGACTACAACTCTCCCACACACTCTCCACTAGACTATAACTCTCCCACCCACTCTCCACTAGACTATAACTCTCCCCCACACTCTCCACTAGACTATAACTCTCCCACACACTCCCCACTAGACTATACTCTCCCACACACTCTCCACTAGACTATAACTCTCCCCACACTCTCCACTAGACTATAACTCTCCCCACACTCTCCACTAGACTATAACTCTCCCACACAACTCTCCAGCTTCTATTCATTATATCCACCATCCGTAAATATCTCAGCACTGCAGCGCCTCCTGTCGTCTTGCCCACACTTGGGTACAATGGAGCTCCTCACCCCTCACAACGCTCTTGTATCTGGTGACTGGGGCTGTTTGTTGTTTGTTATAGATTCAGCTACTCGGAACAAGTCCAAGTAGCACGGGCTATGGTGAGCCCGTAGTGGACTTACCTGGCACAGGAGCGGGGCAAGTAGCACGGGCTATGGTGAGCCCGTAGTGGACTTACCTGGCACAGGAGCGGTGCTGACTAGAGCTGTCCCTGCTCTCCTACATCCCTCCCTGTGGTCTAGAATAGCCTGCCCACCCACCTCTCTCATTCCATAATATTTAACACACACGGTGTTAATGGGCGTATACCCTACTCACTGTCCAATTTTCATGTTACATTTCTGTACTAATGGAGACATTATTGACTTTCCTTTGTCAAGTTTCTACTAATTAACATTACTGTTTATTGTTTATAATTATCGAAGGGCCTCCGTTCCTTGTGATCCTTGGGCCAGATTCACGAAGCAGTTACGCAAGAACTTACGAACGTGTACATCTTTCCTCAAACGTTGACGGCTTTGGTTACATTTATAAACAGTTTACAAGCATGAAAACTTTCCAATTAACTGTTGTTATTGTTATAACAGGCTCCTGGTGCTTCGGAGCC
>WNGS01113158.1:35334467-35390278 GCA_020271785.1 Procambarus virginalis | reverse complement strand
AGGCTTTTAAGCAGGTATGGAGGCTATGACCCCTCATATTGCAGTCCTGGACAGGGAGGATTGTCTGGGAGTCAGTCCTTAACTATTCGCCTCTGTTCACCCAGCTGTAATTGGGTACCTAGTTGTTAACCAATTAGTGGTGGGGGGAGGGTCGTGTTCCAGGGACTTATTGTGGGTAAGGGCTTACCATGAGCTATGGCAAGGGGAAAGCTCTGGGCTTGCTAAAAGGAGTGAATAGTAGTCTGTTCCTGTGCATTAAAGAAAATAGTAACTAAAAAGCTTCAGTTGACAAATATAACAATTTCAGCTGGTGCTGATGTAACTACAGTATTTAGATTTTCTTCTACTAGGGTATTGTGCTTTATTTTTCTTTATTCTGTTCTCAGTTTTTCTTACTGCACTACAATGCACTTGTTTTTCCTTATTAGCAAGTGCATTAGTTATATAAAATTTGTTCCTTTAGAGTAGCTGGCCACTCTAAATTCATGCAAACTCAATCTTGTGCATTATAATCACTTTTTGAGTTCTCATTTGCTTCATATGCATAGGCTATGCTAGTTTCTTTTTCTTTATTATTTGATATATCATTTTCTATACTTTAGAGGCATAAGCAATCAGAAAATAACACAGTTCGAGCAAACAGTTACATGTGATGTTTGGCAGTACGTAATATACTAGTCCTCTAGTACAATGGTGAACTGCCTCACAATATAAAGCATGCTGGCTTCAATCCCATTGAAACACCTGGGCACATTTCCATACACCTGATGCTTTTGTTCACCCAGCAGTAACATAGGTACCAGGGACTTGCGCAACTGTTTTGGTTGCATTCTGGGGAAGATCAGTAACTGGCAAGGGGGACCTCGATAAGCTTGGTTAAGTGGTTCTTGCCCACAAAACAAGAAATTATAATTACAGTGTCCACTCGCCATAAATTTCTTCAAGCCTGGCCTTGGGTCGGGCTTGGGGAGTAGAGGAACTCCCAGAACCCCATCAAGCGGGTAAATAAAAATGTTTTTTTTTTAACGAACTGCTATTAAATACTGTATATAAAAAATTACTTTCAACTTGTACACAAGTTTAATTTGTTGGGATTCTAAAATATGCAGATACTGCATAATAATTCACACATCAAAGAAATTAAATAAAGAAAATGCAGGACTGTCTTTGGTTTTATTTAAAAGGAATGATAAGTGCACCAACTTACTAATCTTGAGGCAATATTTCATAATTTAACTGCCAATTATCGATTTTAACATTTTTAAACAAATTTGAACAAATTAATTTTTCACTTTTTAAAGTTTGCAATTTTGCCATTTTTAACCATAATTAATAATGCAAAAGTTTATAAATTAATACAACATAGGACTAAAACTAAAAAATTATATACATTATACATATACAGTACTCATCTGTTTGTTATATACAAGTACAGTATATATGTGCTCTAGAAATATTTAATCTACTTTATCCCATACTAAAAGTATGGTGACCTTGTACATTCAGTTAGCTAAATAAGAAACACCTACTTCTTTACTAAGCAACATATGGGATAGAAGTTTAAGAAAGATACCAGTAATGTACTGAAACATTTGTTGTAATGAATAATTAAGTGGGATATAACTGCTTGGGCTGCCCAGTACACGATAGAAAGCTTGGCTTACAAAGATGATTCCACATAAAATAAAGCTATGATAGCAAGTGTTCTACAATCTATCCATTGTGCATGTCTAAATAGTAATATCTACATTTATAAGCTATATAGTCTATGGCAGATTATAATTACCTCAAGTACCCTCTGACTGCATATCATTCACTAGTACTCCATTTGTCACATGCTTCCATTGCATAGTCCTGTTGTGATGAGGAGCAGAATGCTTTAACGCAAAAAACCATTGCAAAAGGTCTTAGACCAATACCTGCTAACAGTATGCCTCAAGGCACTCTTCTACACTTCTTGAACTTTTCCAAAACATGAAGAGAATTCTTTGTGCACTTAAAGGGAGTAAACCTTTGATACATTGTGGAAGTATTCTATCATCTAAGAAAGCGAGTAATTTTCAAAAGGCAATGCCAAGCCTGTTGAACTCAGAAAATTAAGGAGGTATTTCACAAATACAGAAAATCATAAGAGGACAACCTAAATATAAAAATATACCTTACTATGTGCATTAATGGGAAATAGCTGGGAAAAATGAGGGAATCAACATCACCTGGGAATTAGTCGCTGACGTAATAATGTTGGAGAATGTACAAACGTGGCTAGTTTCAGAATAAAGACTTCAAATGAAAATACTTAAACATAAGCATATTCACTGCCAGCCAATGAAATAACTTTACAGTACTATAATATAGGGCCAACCCAAGCAGGATAGTGCCTACATAGTATTAATCCACTAAACACTCTTCAAAAGTGCAAAAATGGAGTTGTGTGATATACAGAATTAAACATTACTCTACATTTTGGGGACTGAAGACCTCTGAATTAGAAGACAATAATACTATCTGAATTTAACACTTTCGCGCTCTGGGCGAGCGAGCACCCCACTATCCTGGGTGGTTTTGAACCTTCCACAGGAGCGCATGGCAATACTGAAAAGTGTATACTCTTTTCAACTTTCGTCACCTCAATTCTCATCCTAGGTTTTTCAATTTTGTATCAATATGTTCACAATAAAATGCTCTACAGGACTAAAAGCACAAACTCCAAAAGCACAGCTTACTACCCGCAGCATACAGAGAAAGTGAGAGCGAGTTACCCGGGAGCACGCAAGAGCAATAAAATGTGTACATTCTTTTAACTTTGGTCACCTCAATTCTCACCCTAGGTCTTTCATTTTGGTATCAATGGGTTCGCAATATAATTCCGAGTAGGAGTATATGCACATAATGTAAAAAACTGCGCCACGCTCAACCGCTGACAAGATGAAAGTGAGCCAGGGTTACCCGCAAGAGAGCGCTGCGCCACCACAAGGCGTGTCTGGCATTACATTAGAGCGTGGTAATACTGAAAAGTGTATACTCTTTTCAACTTTGTCATCTCGATTCTCGTATTAGGCTTTTCAATTTGGCATCAATGTGTTCACAATAGAATTCTCTACAGGACATTGCATATAAAGCCACCACAAACAGAAAATGAGAGCGTGTTATCAGAGAGCGCACAAGAGCAATAAAATTTGTATACACTCTCTTCACTTTGGCCACCTCAATTCTCGTCCTAGATCTTTTATTTTGGTATCATTGTGTTTGCAATGGAATTACTTATAGGAGTATATGCATATAATGTCCAAAAGCCCGGTGTACCACCCACAGCAAACAGAGAAATTGATGGAGCGTTACCCCCATGAGCGCTAATAAAGAGCAATAAAATGTGTATACTCTTTTCAACTTTGTTACCTTAAAATCTCTCTATGTATGTACCTTTCCTGAATAAACATATTTATTTATTTATGTATTTACTTAATTCTGGTCCTAGGTCGTTCATTTTGGTATCAATGTATTCGCAATGAAATTCCATACAGGAGTATATGCATATAACGTCCAAAACTGTGGCGCGCCCCTCCCGCAGCCAAGCCGAAAGCAGGCCAATTTTTAACATTTTTTGACACTATACTGCGTTGTTGGACATTCGTCTACTAAATTTGTTATGCCATACTTAATCATTCGTGGGACAAAATATTAAGCATTTTTAAATGTACCAATAACTTTTGACTCAAGTAGTCCATTCCAGGCATTTACATTACCAACATTTTGGTCTCAAGCTTTAATATTCCTCTATATTGATTACTATGATGGCAAGCTCCTTACTGTACTGCCCAAGAAGCAGGTTCCATTAATACCTGGCATGCTGTTTTATCACAAAATTATATTATTAATATATTTTTCAATGAAACTCAAATTAATTAAATCTCCATGAAGCAAGTGTTTTACTTCAGTTTACTTATAAAAAAATGACATTTATACAAAGCAGCAGGAAGTACATAACATCTTTATTCTAAGGTGTATCTAAAAGGAAACATGAACCAGTGCTCATCAGATGAATATAATTCCAAAATTAATTTAACATTCACTGTCAACAGTATAAGCTATGCATTTTCTTTCTTTTTTTTTTTTTAGCTCAACCAACCAAGTTGGTGCCATAGGCCCTGTCTCTATTTCCCACAGCAACACCATATTAGTCATGTCAGTGTGACATTCATATACCAAACACAGCAGGAGGATCCTTACATATTACCTGCCACATTAATGCAGGGTAAGAGACCTGAGAATTCTTAATCCTATCTCAAAAGATTTCCAGCATTTGCTTTCACCTACATTCAAAATACATTCCTCAAGTGGTACTCTCCTTGAAAGAGATTGTCAGGTAGGGTATAACTGTGCTAATTGGTCATTTGTCTTTTAAAAGCAAACAAACCCCTTCATAGAGTGTTAATACCAATGACAAAAATACCAAAGAACACGAGGATCCTAAAACTAATCTTTTCATCCCTGGCAAATTCTCCAATAAAGACCGAGATTCTTGTCTAAGAAATCAACCAAATGAGCCAAGCTCAGAAATAAAGCTGTGTAGATATTAAGCTCATTCCAACTACGTAGTCATTCACGTAACCCTCCCATTTGTTCTGATATGCCCAACACTCTTGCGAGCGATTTCAGATGAAGGCAAGGTTAGGGGTTCCCAGGTGCCCATTTGTACATGCTATTTATGTGCTGAAGGGTTGGAGTAGTAGTTAAGTAGTAAACTTACTATTAACAGAGAAAAGCTTTATGATTTCTTTGAAGTTAAAATACATCTTCCAAGCAGTATTTAAGTATAGATGAACAAATCTTCTAGAGGTCATTTCCTGATGGCCCCACACTTCTCCAATGTCTCCTTTCCACTAAAGACTGGGCAAAGTGGATTGAAAAGCCTGCATTGTGGATGTAAAGGTGCCACTGACCTGGCTGGTACTTTGCCATATCCATGAGAGAGCAAAACATTGCTTAAGGTCCCAACAGAGTGACATACTCAGAAAGGGGGCTTTCCATCTACAACACTCCAAAGCCTTATATATATATTTTTAAGTAAGGCTAAAGACATTTAATGTAAAATAATTATGAAAATCAGAAAAACTATTAAAACACTATGCAAATGACATGAGCACTTAATCATTAGAAATACTAGAAAAATGATTTATCTTAAATGCAGTATTAATATTTTTGTAAATAACATGTCTTTTCTGATAATCCTTGGCTATTAGAGGTGTGGTTTATAAATAATGATATAGTGCCAAATTATATAAATATAATAAAGAACATTTATGATAAGTTACAAATACAAATAATAACATTACCTAGAGAAAAGTTAGCTTCATTAAGGATTCTACAAAACCTTAAATGTATTGTACTATATTTACCCTAAAATATCACTTTACTTGCAAACACCCACCTTATTGCCATCTGTTTTCCAGTCAGCTGTTCCACAACCATCATCCTGCCACCTGTTTCCAGTCAGCTGCTACCACCACCACCACTGTTCCACAACTATCACCCTGCCACCTGTCTCACAGTCAGCTGCTACACCACCACTGTTCCACAACTATCACCCTGCCACCTGTCTCACAGTCAGCTGCTACCACCACCACCACCACTGTTCCACAACTATCACCCTGCCACCTGTCTCACAGTCAGCTGCTCCAGCAAAAGCCAAACTTTTATACTATCCCTCCTTTATCGGATTCACCTTCAACTTGCTCTGCTATATTTTTGTATCTCATTTGTCACACTTCCCCAGTTATGTCAACTCCCAATATCTGAAAAATTGTGTGACCATTTTTTGTTGTACTAGTACTCCATTAACATTGTCATTAAATTTGCCAAGATTTACATCAATACAGCTAATCACATTACTTCACAAAAATGAGAAAATAAAATACTACTTTCAGAAATGCTGGTGATGTATGATAATTATTAGATTTACCTAAATTATTGCCCCATACACAGATTGAGGTTTCAAATATTTCAAGATAATTTCTGTTAAACTACATGCATCACTTTGTAACATTTGACCGTTACTACAATATATTGATAACTGATGTCTAGTTTACCTAATGAAGCAAATCAACAAAAGCTATCCTCACACTACTTTTGGTGCTCCCACCGAGCCCAAGTACAGTGTATGTATATCCTGTGTATTATCATCACGTCATCGAATCCTCTACTTTTGGGGAAAGGAAGGTACTAGACGAAAACAAAAAAAGTTTTAGGGATATTCGGAAACAACCAACATTTTTGAAGACAAGCTCACACCCTAAATTACCCATTTTGTGTCTGGGTAATGTCCAGTCTGTGTCAGTTCACAGTCCACTGCAATACCCTACCTGTGTCAAAACCCTGTTTGTGACAATGCCCTACATAATAAAAGAGGCAGACTGACAATATCTATACTCAGATTTACCTATTACTGTATTTGCTTGCCTGTACATCAGTGCAATATCAGCAGTAGGTTAAAAGTATAATGTGCTGATAAACAGAACCAATGTCCTGGCTTCCACAATAATTCTGCAGAATAAAATGCCATCTCTTGCCAGGCATATCACTATACAGACAATTTAAGTAGATATTTCTAGCAATCCTGTCAAACCTTTGGCAATCATCTGAATGGATATTACCCGAACATTCAAGAAAGTTTCTTTGTATCACTGTTTAGAATATAGGAAAGGCAGCAAGATACAGGTAGGCAGAGAATTACAGTATACATTAAAAATATAATACTGAATTCTTATAAATTCATTTGAAACATACAAGGTATGATCTGAAGTCCCCAAACAGACTATACAAACATCAAGGGTTGCAAAAGAAAAATGCATTACCTTAAGGCATAGCTGGTATCTAATGTCTTCGTCACTAAGTAGGCTGTGGCAAGTAGCACACTGATGAAGGCTTGCCGTTTCTTCCGCAAGACAAGACTACCAATATTATTGCATGATTATCTTGCAACACCTCATAAACCATTCAAAAGAAACCTTCATTCACCCTTTGATTTTATGAAGTGAAACAATAACAATGCATCAAACACATGAAAATACAGCAGCTAACATTTCTTTGTTCTTTTCAACATCACACATCAACAAGTACAACTTGCTTGATACCTGCTTGATGAGGTTCTGGGAGTAGTTCTACTCCCCAAGCCCGGCCCGAGGCCAGGCTCGACTTGTGAGAGCTTGGTCCACCAGGCTGTTGCCTGTTGTTACAATCTCCAGCCTACTACGCAGTACTGGAAAGAGATGATAAAACTGCAAAATCATTGACTGAATGAACCATAAGACACCAGGCATGCATTCAGATAATGTCAATCTTTTTACAAAACTTTGTTTTTGCACAATACACTGTTCAGTATGAGAACTTTTAGATCAAATCTTGTTTATAATTAAAATGAAAATGGGGCATCGAGTACAGTATTATGAAATACTTCTTTCTGAACAGTCCCTCGGTGACTCCTTAAGCCAGAGCCCACCCAGGACACTGAATATAAGCTAGGAACTCACCAACTTATGCCTCGCAGTGACAAGAATCTTTTCAAATGGTTTTGCCATCCTGGTTGGGAAATACAACAGATGATATTCAGTCCTCCATAATGAGAAGCCAATTATCTCTAACTACCAGTTAGCCACCTATTGTATTTACTTCAATCATCAGTACTAGATGGCAACCCAACCACCACAAGGTTGGAGAAGCAGGCAACCCTCGCCTAAATTCCAGGCTACCTAAGCATACCCGGAAGTCAATACTTCAAAAGACGGAAAGGAAGCAGTTGAGAAACAGACCCACACCAACATAGAAACTGCCTGCAAAAGCTGAACAACCAGAAATAAAGAATGCGGAAGGATTCCAAAACACTGATCTTGAGCAAGACATGGTAGAGACCCAAGTGGCTCAATAACCTGGGAAGTCCAATAATGGTCCAAAATCATCCAAAACAACAGGATTCTGAGTATTTTTTTGAGAGGTCTGGGTTACACCTTACCAAACTAACAATATTATATACAAGATAGAGGCAGCCAGTGGAGATCGTTAGCCTAACTGGGATACGGGTATACCAATCACAACACTGTTCTGGCAAACACACTGAATTATACACAGCAGAAACATGATCAACACCAGGAAATACCAAAAGGCCTCACCAGTCAGTAGGGATCTGGCACAGAAATAAACCCCCTGAAACACAGAAACCAGACCAACCAATCCTGCAGCATAGCCCAAAACGGCAGTCTAGATACAAGAGGTACGTATTTGATATGCACTCACCAAACACAATACCATGAACGACCTGGAATGGCCAGGGAAGCAACTGTCTAAAGGAGAAAAAGAAAAAAGCAAGAAGCTCTTGCATGCTCAATTGAAACATTTTACTATAAGAGTACCACCACAGAAAAATTTGAGATTCCGTGCACAAATTGTCCCAGAAGACACCATCAATATACAGACCCCAACTCGTAACTAAACCATGCTAAAAGTTATACCAATGGCAATAAACTTAAATGAGAACCCTGTTTTTTTCTAAATAAATGCTTGGAAAGAGAAGAACCCTAAAACAAAACTGTAGTGGGAAAGAATAGACAGAGGTATGCAAACAGCTTAACACAATGCTGTGGAGTGAAGTGAACGCTACTGTAATGGAACCCGTGTAGAGATGAAAATTTATGGAAAGTCGGTCAACTTGAATAAGCCACTGAAGATCTGGTAGCAGCTTGGGTAATCTCTAAGCTACAAGTGAGGGTTATCTGTTCCTCCGACACTTATGTTAGTGGTGTTATTACCATCTGGTTATCAGTATAGCGAGTAGTTGGTTATTAAAAAAAAAAAAAAAAAAAAAAAGAGGGAGGAGGGGTGTTCAAAATATTTCTTCAGTTCATTGTCATGATGGTAGGGTGCACAAATCCACAAGAGCCTGGGATCTGTGCAGTCCTGGGAGGACCTAGCCCAAGCTTGAGGAGCGACCAAGAGAACCGTCTTCAGAAATTTGCCCTGTATCAACTATATTAGAAACAAAAATCCACACACATCCTAGCGACATGTCATACTAATATAAGGCTTCAAATATATTATCCAAATGGGCTACTACAGTACTATTAAATATTAAAAAACTCTTAACCCAGTGGTTGTATTCTATTACAAGAAAAAAATTCATTCATAAAAAATATAAGTTTATTATTAAACTGGATGGCTCAGTATATAGATTTACTAACACTAAATTCAATAATGACTTGCTCATTACACCACACATTTTTAATATTCTCATGTTCATAAATTTACCTCATCTCTCAACTGTGATCAATTAAAGCTAAGAATTCAATCAACACCAGTCCATAATACACAAGATTGCATGCTGGTTGCAGCTGTGATTATAACCTTGGTGCTAGCTGCTCACACTGAAGCATCACACACATTGTATGTGATTAAAAAAAAAAGTACACATCATTTGTAAACTCTTAAATTGTTATACACTGGCCTAACGTAGTCAACTTCACTGCAATCAGCTCAAGAAATGATAAATCTTTTACATTAAGAGACGTGAGACAATGTCAACTGTAACACACTATGTCCAGTCTCTCGTGCTGTAGTTGATGTTTACGGAATGCAAGCCACGTTAATACAAGAATCACGACCAGTATTACACAAATATTGTTAAACATTGCAAAAGTACAGTGATTAATGCTTACATAAATTCTTCATCCTTAGACGTGCACACCACCTTAATAGATTACAACAACAAAAAGTACTGTACTCAACAATTTTGTACATTCCCTGACATGCTGAGACACTAAGCTATAACCCACTCACCTTGCTGGTCAAGTTGAAGATTAACATGGTATATATTTCACAGGGTGTCATAACACTTAGAAGAAGTGCATGATAACTTAAATATTAAGGAAATAAAATTAAATGTTAAATTTGTTTCTAACATATGCTATTAAACCTTATTAATTTCTTAGGATATATACAAAGCTGGGAGAATTCATATAATGTTTCTAACATTTGTTCTAATTTAAACTTTTAAATGTGAATGATAAACTTTTCCAGGTGCATATCTGAACATTACCTTTGAACCATGCTGAACAGAGCACTTCCTGAAAAACATTACTACATGTCCTGGATGAATCCCCATGACAGAATACACATTAGCCATGACAAATGACTCTTCGTGGAGCACTCAAGATGTTCTTGTGTTTGAATTTTTTTTGTTTTATACACAGTCAAATTTGATTTAATGACTAACATCCCAACATCAACTAATTGCTTCACAATTCACCGCATTTCTGATGTTGTGTCCATGGAGGTAGAATCTTCAGAAGATGAGGAAAATGTTCGTGTAGGAACATCAGACGAGGTTGATGAATCTGATATATCCATCGCGAGGCATAGCTGAAACTCTTCCAAGGTAGAGGTACGGTCACCTTCTCTCTGAACCACTGATGAACGATGCTCTCTAGAACGCATCCTAAAAGAACAGGAATATATACAGTATACTAAATCTAAATCATATGTGATGCCAAACTGAAGTACAACTAGACTAGTATTGACAGGAACAAAATGCTAGAATATGAAAAGCAATACAATAAATAATAATTCTTTTATGTATTCATTATCAATAAATTTGTTGCTTTCCGTGGAATGGGGAGCAATTAGAGTAAAAGGGCAAATAATTTAGTAAATGGGTAGAGGTACAGTATTAACAATTTGTAGTTTGGTCAACATGCCAAAACCATTTCAGCATACTCTCCTCAATCATTCTGTTGCGCTATTGCACTCATACAATAGTGCAACAGCATGCAAAAGCTGAACATAATAATATTCTAAAGCTTTACTCTCTTTTCCTAACACATGCTTCTCAAGACTGTCAAGTTTTAATTGCTCTAATATTTTATTTTTACAGCTCATAAACAACATGTACTGTACCACTAGTCTACACAAATCATCTTCACTCTCAGCTAAATTATCATCTATGTACATCAAAATGAAATTACCAGTTCAATATTATTCATGGTGGATATAAAAAGGCCAATATTTCCAGTAATAATATTTGTATGGTCAGCACAGTAACCGGACCAAGCAATGTGATGTAGTCACTGCACGAATTCACCTTAGCTATAGGCACATTCGACAGGTTAGTGAGGCTGAGCCACTACCAGAATATTCAGATTGTGAACTCTGTGACAAACCTTCAATGCATTCGCTAGAACACTATATTGTTGAAAGTGAAACCATAAAAGATTTTAGACCTCCTGGCCTATTGTACCACCAACTGTGTAACTATTTCATTGAATTAGGTGTACTACGACATACTAACAATTTATAAAAAATTTGCTTATCCATTTTAAAGAATAAAGAACAATTTTATTTATATTATTTTGAAGCTGCATCTCTTACGAACCCATCCCTGCCCTTGTGTGGCAGTGCACAATAAAAAGTTGTATTTACACATTCCTACATTGAAACATTGATAATAACCATGATATATACAGTAAGTGCTTCATCCTACAGTTTAGACCTATTGTCTTGTGTATGACCCTCTGCCCTGTGTGACAGTGAATACCAGCATTATCCTCACTCTAATAAGACCTTAGTTGAATTCCTCAGATTAGGCAAAATTGTAATATAAATTTTGTCAATAAAGATGTTAATAATAATAATTTATCCAATATTATTCATATTGGATATAAATGCTACACAAGGTTTGTGCCTTTCTCTAACATTCTTATTTTGAATGCCCTCATGACTCCATAACAGATGGAACTGATCAACCAAAGCGACATAAAAAAAACAACGTTGAAAGTAATGAAACACCATTTTCTGGGCAAGTCCCGGAGGCTCCCCGGAGCTATCCAGGTTGATATGGCATTAATATCTTTCTGGCATCAAAGTGCATGAAGTTCTTGCCTACCGAGGACCACGAGCCTGAACCTGGCCCTCTCCGAGAGGCACGAGGAGCAATGGCCTATAGAAACCCTGTGTGGTTGGGAGCATTCTATGCCTGCCATCGACCGAGTCTGGCACTCAGAAAGGTAGGCACCCCAAAAACCCCTATTCTGGTGAAAATATTGCTACCAAAACCCAAACGAGTGGACAGAACTCCCCCAAACGAAAATTAGCAAACAAGCGTGACGTCATCATGTTGCCGTGCCGCTGTCTGCATAACCCCCCCTCCCCGGGAGGGGAAGGGGGAACCCCAGACCCTCACGCCGGCAATCTAATCATCACTTCTTAGGCTGGATGTCAAAACATGTGAAAAACACCACGAACCGGAAGGAAGGAGGGTTGCCGGGGAGTCTCCGGGTCTCACCCAAAAATTGGAGTATCATTATATTCAATGCTAGTTTTCCGGGGGGAGTCCTGTCGGCTCCCTGGAGCTACCTCACCAACAATAAGGAAAAGAGAGGGAAGGACCCGAGAGGCAGATGTCACGCACCCTAAACCCGACATCTGGAAGAGGACGGAAGGAAGGGACCCCCGGGCAACCCAAAGCGTGTCCACGGCCACAGAAGCCATGATGCGCACAGAACAACGGAGAGCTGCAACCGAACACCAACACATGATGCCCCCCGGCCTGGCTAACCAAGCAACAACCTCCCACGAACCTCTTCGCAAAGCAGCCTACCCATTCACCGCCAGATAAGAAGGATATGTCTGCGAACAAACCAATCTACCACAAGAACCAAATTAGCAGAAAAACACCAGCAATGGAGGAGAGCATGAAGCTCCCAAACCCGACCCCCAGAGGCCAAAGCCAACAGGAAAAGTCTTTGGAAAACAAACCAGAACCGAAGGGGCAACAACAACCGAAGAGAAGAGAAAAAGGAGAGCACCTAGTTCAAAGACCAGGATGGCCAGGCGGCGCATGAGCAGGACGGAGGTGAAACAATGCACAAGACAGCTTGCAGAACAGAGCAGACGTAACATCAATACCGAACGCAAGCTGGAGCGGCTCCGCTAGCACCACACGATACGAGGCGACAGTATTTGGCATGAGATTGACGGTCCTGAAACCACGAAAGGAAGGACAAGACAACCCTATCAGAGACCGAAGTACATCTACGCAGTGATAGGAAAAACTGAAAGGACAACCAGGAAACTTTATACTACCACCTACACGAGTCACGCAGGAGGGAGACCAACAACGAAGCCACCTGCGCTCCATACAAGTGATGGGAGACTCAAGTCAAAACTCCAGGTGCGAAGACTCGAGGAGAAGAATGAACCAACCTTGTAACAGGCTGTACTGATCTGCTGAAAGAAGTAGAGCCGTGGGAAGACCCTCGGGTTCGGACACTGAGTAAGCATCGCCTGAAACCTGAGAGGGAACCAGATGGAAATTCCGCAAGTTCACCAAGAACCCGAACCCAGACAGCCAGGAAAGAGCCAAATCCCTGGCAATCAGACACGCAGACTGGCAGGTAGCCCAAACTAGCTAGTCGGAGGAGGAGGTAGAACCCGAATACCTAACAGACGCAGGCGGACCACACAACCTAAGTAAGGCGTGCAAAAACATGAGGCGCCAGATTCAAACCGAAGGGAAGGCAACGAAAGCGGTAACCCCAACACCCCACCTTTCTGGGTGCCTATCCCGATCGATGGCAGATAAGGAAAACCCCAACCACAAGGGGGGTTTTCCAGGGCCATTGCTCCCTGAAACCTCTCTGAAGGGGCCAGGTTCTGGTGCTGGTCCCTGGTAGGTCTGAACTCCTTAGCCAATGTCCTGGTCTAATATAACATACATTAGTCCGATAAGCTCCAGGGAGCCATAGGGGCTCCCCACAGAAATGGTGAGAATTGGTCAGAAACTGAATTTTTTAAGACGTCTCAAAGTTGAAAAGACTGCTTGGCATTTGTACTCAACTATGTGAAAGTTATAGGTCCATGAGTGTTGAAATGAAGTCAAGAAAAAATAACCCCAAAAATATAACAAAATATAGGGATATGTTAGGGATAACAAACAGATAGCCACTGGGGTTTAACTACTTTTAATCCCAGTGGCTTTTGGAATAAAGAGTAGTTAAAATGTTAAAAAAAGATTTTAATGGATTAACTACAATTCCCTACAAAACTGTATCAAATGTGTATTTGACTTTTTGTATATTTACTAAACATATTTATAGTGAGAAAGTAAAGTTTCTTCCACATTACTACATTACTTCACAATTATAAATTACCTCAAAGCAGAGTACAATAATCGTAACACTTTTTTTTTTTTTTTGCTTACCTTACCGGAGACACTGAGGGCTGTTGTACTGTTTTATCATTGCTAGTGGCATCATGTTCAGGCACAGCACACAGACTGCAGCTGGGATCATTGGCACCACACACACACTCCTGTGTTGCTGCAACACCTGAACATTCAGCATCATTACAAACAGGCACCACTTCTTCCACAGGTCTTGCCTCACTGACACGGTTGAGATCATTTAAAGGCTGTACTGGGGGATAGTATGGAGGAGGAAGGTCCTCTGGAATACCATCAACTTCCTCGTACATTTCATCAGATCTAAGTGCGACATGTCTTCCCTTTGCACTTTCAGAATAGATGTTGTGAAGCGTATGTGAAGAAGAGCAGGGCCTTCTATAGCTGCCACCAATGGCACCAATCAATGCTAAAGCCCCGCCACTGGTATCTGACGACTCGCCAGGTGGTGGTCCAAGTTGTACCATAAGTGGGCCCAGTGCAGGCAAAGAATTACTGGCCTCCGATAGTCTGTATGAACTACCGACCACTTCACTATATGGTGGGGGAGCATCTTCATGTGGGAAGTAAAATGAAGGAGGCTTCCACAGTGAATAAGGTGGTGTATGACCATCTAAGAAAAAATCCACATGGTCATTACCATTGCAATATGCAGCATTATGGCAGCATGCATTATTGTGGCAAGGGTCTGGGTAGTTGGGTCCTACTGGAGAGTCCAATTGATCTTCATAATACTGCTGCTGAGCTGCAAGATTGTAAGCTGAACTTTAGTATCAGTGAATCCTAATATTAAACAATAACAGTACAGCATTTGTACAGTACTAACACACACACGCTAACATACACAGAAAGACTTCTTGTTATGCAAGGAAGTAAATGAGATGTATGGCAAGTTTTGTGAAGTATATCAAGAAGCTTAAATAAATTTATACAAAAACAGAGATACAGAACTAGAAAACTGGATTAGTGCGACAGAAATTGCAAGAGGGTCTGAAAAGACAAAAAATGGTATTGTATACAGGAAGTAACCAAACCCTCAAACATACACTCCCTGACCTAACTGCCGGACCTCAATCATTCGTTTATTCCATCTATTCGTTTGCGATCCGACCAGTGACCACCTATGTAGTTTTGCGGCCGACCACCGATGTAGCTGGTGACGCCGCTGTTTGTTTTTGTTTACCTGCGGCAGACAAAACCCTCCTTCTCTCATTGTTTTATATTGGTGCATATTTTTTGCATCCTGCTACTAGTGTGTCTGGAAATGCAGGAAATATGTTGTTTAGGGCTTCAACTAGCAGTGAAGTCAAGAGAAAATATGTTGTGATCTCCAGGGCCATTGGAGAGCATTCCAATGGCCCTGGAGATCACAACCATTATCAGGGCCATTATCAGAGCATTCATCTTATAAAGGAAGATGAATCTGGAATGTCTCCTGTGTGGCGATGGTGGTGGTGGTGGTGGTGGTGTGGTGTGATTGAGGTGCAGAGGATGTGTGTGTCCAAATTTGAGATTGCGATTCTCTCTCTCCGAGAGAAAAATGAGGGCAGTAATCAAAGTCAATGTATCTGACTAAAGAAATGTTACTAGTGGAGTATCACAGGGTTCAGTCCCTGAACCAGTAATGTTCATTGTTTACATACTCGATCTTACAGAAGGCTGTGACTCATACGACAGGCTGCGAGCAGCCGCGTCCAACAGCCTGGTTGATCAGTCCAGCAACCAGGAGGCCTGGTCGATGACCGGGCCGCGGGGACACTAAGCCCCGGAAGCCCCTCAAGGTATACTCAAGGTATATAGGTAAGGAATACAGAATTATATGAACATGTTTGCTGATAATGCTAAGCAACAGTACTAGGGAAGACAAGAGACTTTGACTATTGTCATGACCTCCAGGGAGCAACACTTGGCAAATGGAATTTAAGGTAAACAAATGCCATGTTATGGAATGTGGAATAAGAGAACATAGGCCCCACACAAGCTACAAATTATGTGAAGAGGCATTAAAGAACTATGACAAAGAAAGAGATCTCAGGGTGATTCTGGATAGTAGACCGTCACCAAAGGAACTACAGTGCTCCCTTCGTTTTTGTAGTTAATCCATACCCAGAGACGGTACAAAAACCAGAACAAATTTTCCCATAAGAAACAATGTAAATTAAATTAATCCGTTCCACACCCCTAAAAATATTAACTTAAAAATGCATTTTATACCGAATGACACTCATTTTATATTAGCTAAAATACAGCACAATACCCCCGAAAAACATCAATATGAAATTCAATTTTTTTTCATAGAAAATGGAGCAGCCTACCTGACATACACTGAACAAACCTTTTGACATTTTTCATTTTTTCAAATTTTTTCACTTTTTTTCATTTTCTAAATGAAAAAATTCAATGCTTTGCAACATTACAGCATTCATCTCTTTACATCCAAGCATTATTAGCATCTTTAAACAAAAATTCATTGATATGCATCATTTGCAGCCATCCAAGAGCTCATAGATGGGGCTGCTTGTCACTTGTCACCTGCTTATTTTACCTTGAATGAGGACTCTCATTGGCGTATGGAAGACGGTGAGCAGGAGGAGAGGCGTTAGTGTTTGGAAGGGAAGTCCCTTGCCATTATAACATCAGGCAGTGATGACTTTTCTGGGGTACTCTTACTCCTTCGTTTTGCCAGCATACCACTAGGACCCGATTGTGGCTCACTGCTTGCTTGTCTTACTAAGAATCTGTCTATAGACATTTGTTTTCCCATGTTTTAACACTTGTCTGTAGTGAGACATCACACTGTCTCATTATGAATGATCTCTTGTTTTTTCCTCTATCATCATCCTCACAACTATTTTCTTAGGTTGAACATTACCATTGATTTTCTTGGCACCCATAGCGTGATATATAATAAAAACTTTAATATTCAGAAACCAAAAAAGCACAAAAACAATGAAATTCTTCACAAAGAATCCAAGCGCGAACATCACTAGACGGGAGACACTGGTAAACTGAAGCACCACGCTTGCGGTGAACCCGTTCGTGTATAAACAAACTATGACCCTCGAGGCAAACTACCACAACCGAATCTAGAAATTTACTACGAGAACCAAAAACTACAAGAACCGTGGTTCCACTGTATTCAGAGAAGGATCCCTTCCTGGCTAACAATTAATTGATTGTTTCCAGAGTTGAAGTGGAAGTTGTTGTTAAATTCAAGTGCTCCATTGAAAAGAAGTCCCTTGTTTACAATGTCTGGTTTGCAGGCGAGAACATAAGAATAAAGGTAACTGCAGAGAGCCTATTGGCCCATACGAGGCAGCTCCTATTAATAACCACCCAATCCCACTCGCATACATGTCCAACCCATGTTTGAAACAATCAAAGGACCCCACCTCCACCACGTTACATGGTAATTGGTTCAACAATAACAACCATGTTACCGAACCAGTATTTACCCAGGTCTTTCATAAATCTAAATTTATTCAATTTATACCCATTGTTTCGTGTTGATACTTTTAATACCCTATTAATATCCCCTTTGTTATGACCATTCATCCACTTGTACACCTCTATCATGTCACCCCCAGTTCTTTGTCTTTCTAGAGATTGTAATTTAAGCTCTGTCAATCTTTCTTCATGACAGGTTTCTAATTTGAGGGATTAACTTTGTCATCCTACAATGAACGATTTCTAGCAAACTTACATCCATTCTATTGTACGGCGACCAAAATTGAACTGCATAATTTAAATGTGGCCTAACCAGAGCAATACACACAGAAATCAAAATACAGTAGCATGATGCATCAAAGGAACAAATCCACAAGGGCCGTGATGAGGGTTCAAACCTACATCCGAGACAATCCCAGCCATGCTTTAATCGACTGTGCCACGACACAGTAAAAAAAATTGCAACCGAGAGTTCACCTGCCCTCACACGGATCCTGCAGTCTCTTCGAGACACAAACTAGAGTTTTACACAATTCCCTCGTACACCTAGGCTCTGTCAATAAGCTGTTCTACTTCTTCACCCTTACTTCAAAACACACAGAAATCACAATAGCGTGATGAATCAAATGAACAAATCTACAAGGGCCATGATGACGGTTTGAACCTCATTTTTTTGACCCTGTCGTGGCAGTCGGTTTAGCCGCGTTTGGGATCCTCTCAGACATAGGTTTGAACCCTCATTAAAGCCCTTGTGGATTTGTTCATTTTAACCAGAGCAAGATATAGCTGAAGAACAACACCAGGTGTCTTATTACTAACACTTCGATAAATAAATCCCAGTGTCCTATTTGCCTTATTACGAACGAGGAGGCAGGAGTAAACTGCAGCAAGCTCCATGAATATAAAATTACCTAAGTACTGGGAACAGATTGAGGGTGTGATCTAGATAAAATAAATGCTTGGAGCACAAAATGGCAAATGGAATTAATGTGCATAAATGCCGTGTTATGGAATGTGGATTCGGAGAAAACAGACCACACAAAATTTACAAATTATGTGAAATGGAATTACAGAACTCTTATAAAGAACGAGACCTAGGAGTGGTTTTGGATAGTAAGTTGTCGCCAGAGGAACACAAAGAACATTGAGAGAGGAACGTATGCGTCGCTTTCCAACTTCAGACTTGCTTTTAATTATATGGATGGTAAAATACTAAAGAAACTGTTCGTGACTTAGTGAGACCAAAACTGGAATATGCAGTAGTTGTATGGTGCCCAAATCTCAAGAAGTACATAAAGAAACTGGAAAAGATATAGCAGCATGCTACAAAATGGCTTCCAGAACTGAAAAACAAGAGTTACAAGGAGAGACTACAGACATTAAACATGCCAAAACTAGTAGATAGAAGAGAGGTGATATGACCACCACATACAAAATTCTAACAGGAATTGACCAAATTACCAAGGAGGAATTCCATAAACCAGCAACATCACGAACAAGAGGACACAAATTCAAGTTAAGGAAACAGAGGTGTCAAAAAAACATAATGTTATCTTTTGCAAACAGAGTGGTACATGGTTGGAACAAAGGTGACTAGTTGGAACTAAGTGAAATGGTGGTGGAGGCCAAAACTGTCAGTAATTTCAAAGTATTATACGACAAAGAGTACTGGGAAGATGGGACACCACGAGCGTAGCTCTCATCCTGTAATTACACTTGGGTAATTACACACAAAAGGAAAAGGATCGTAGAACATCTGGAGCGAAAGAGCTTCGTAACACCACCAGCATGGGTTCAGGAATGTTAAATTGTACCTCAGAGGCTTAACAGAATTCTATGACCAGGCAACAAAAATTAAGCAGAAAGACAAGGGTGGGAAACTGCATTTTCTTGAACTGTCGGAAAGCCTTTGCCACAGTACCCCATAAAAGGCTGTTACAAAAATTAGAGAAACAGGCAGGAGTAAAAGGTAAGGTGCTCCAGTGGATAAGGATGTACTGTAACTAAGCAACAGGAAACAGCGAGTAACTGAGGGGAGGAGACATCAGAGTGGCGAGATGTCACCAGCAGAGTCCCACAGGGTTCTGTACTTAGACCCAGGCCTTTTCTGAGATATGTAACCGATCTTCCAGAGGGTATAGACTCATTCCTCTCAATGTTTGCTGAAGATGCAAATACAGTATTATGAGAAGAATCATGACAGATGAAGATAGACAGAGACTACAGGATGACCTAGACAAACTAGAAGAATGGTCTACAAAATAGCTCCTAAAGTGTAACTCAGGAAAGTGTAAAGTAATGAAATTAGGCAAAGGGAGCAGAGGGCTGAACACAAGGTACCATCTGGGAGGTGAAATCATGCAAGAGTCAAATAGAGAGAAAAATCTGGGGGGTTGATATCACACCAAACCTGTCCCCAGAAGCCCACATCAAAAGAATATCATCAACAGCATATGCTAGATTGGCCAATATAAGAACTGCCTTTAGAAATTTGTGTAAGGAATTGTTCAGGACCTTGTATACCACTTATGTAAGACCAATCCTGGACTATGCAGCTCCAGCCAGGAGTCCATACCTAAACACAAGACAAAGTTGGAGAAGATTTAGAGGTATGCCACCAGACTAGTCCCAGAACCGAGAGGTATGAGCTACGAGGAAAGGCTAAGGGAGCTAAACCTCACATCCCTGGGAGACATGGTAACCACCTACAAAATTCTCAGGGGAAATTGACAGGATGGACAAAGACAAACTCTTTAGTACGGATGGAACACGAACAAGGGAACACAGGTGGAAACTTAGTACCTAAATGAGCCATGCAGACATTAGAAAGAATTTGTTCAGTGTCAGAGTAGTTAACAAATGGAATGCATTAGGCAGTGATGTGGTGGAGGCCGACTCCATACACAGTTTCAAATGTAGATATGATAGAGCCCAACAGGCTTCAAAATTTGTACACCAGTTGATAGACAGTTGACAGGTGGGACCAGAGAGCCAAAGCTCAACCCCTACAAGCACAACTAGGCAAGCACAACTAGGCGAGTACAAGTAAGCGAGTACAGTACATACATATAAAATTAAACCATACAGAGCACAGTATTCTTAAACAGTCACTTTACAAACCTCTTATCCGGCGCTGCCTGAGTCTATGTATAAGAAACAGCAGCAGAGCAAGGGACAGTATTGCAGTTACAGCAGAAGCTACCATACGCAGCCCTAAATCTGTGGATTGATTGTTTCCATTGCCATCTGGCAGGTTAGGAAGCATGTCATCCAGACAGATGAAGTCACAACATTTCTGACCCAAGCGAAAGGACTTACAATCCTGTTGATATTGGAGAAATTGTTAATATGCAATATACAAAGTATTGAAAATACAAGCATCTCCTATTAAAAAAAATCCCTTTCATTAAAGCTACTTTCATCAAATCCAGTGCCCCCACATTAGATTTTGAAGTAAGACTTCTCATCTTCAAATATTTTAAGAAGTTATTTAGTATTGTTTATGAAGCTTTGCTGTAATACACTTTAATTATTACAATAATGTGTTAATTATATATACAAAAAAAATTATGTAAAATTATATTACACAAGGGGAACTACACAACCAAAGTATTTACACTAGAGAGCCACTGAAAGGGTTGGCACAGAAAATAGTTATACAAATTGCTCGGCAGTCATGATGCAAGTCCTACTACTCAGGAGCTTCATTACATACTTGTGGTGGCTGGCAGAGAACAGCTTGACACACCCGAGCTTTGCCCTCATCACATTTGCAGACAGTACAGTAGTCAGGACCCGGGACAAATGTCTCCCCATTGGGAACACGCTCGCCATCCAGGCCGATGCATTCCCATGATGATTTGGCCCCTGTAATTAGATATGGCACTGGCCTGAAATATGAAGGCTAACAAAATATGTAATCTATTGTACTATTGATACAAAAACAAATGTTTCATGCAAGTTTACTGAAATCATCCAAAAACCCAACCGGTTAATTTCAAATCTGATGGGACTTGAAAGCTTTCGAGAATGAACGAGTGATCTAATGTGCAAATATTTATAAAGTCAGAAATATTTATAACTTATAACAAAATAAATCTCACTAACAGTACAGAGTTTTTAGATTTCTAGTACATCTAGTGGCTTATATACCTGGGTAAGTCATCCCAGGGATGTCCCATTGGTTGTCCTCCTTCGAAGTTAAGAGGCAGTGCACGATATCTGGATAAAATGTTAGTTGGTTGACTATATCTTAATGTCACATCTGTTTCACAATGTATAAAAATGTCGCCTTGCTGAACAAAATCTAAAAGCCAGCGTTGAATGTAATGAAACGCCATTTTCTGGGGGAAGCCCCTTCAGCTCCCTGAAGCTAACCGAACCGATATGAGCTTTATTAGTTTGGGGGCATCAGTCACCGAGTTCTAAGGCCTACCAGGGACAACGAGCCAGAACCTGGTCCCCTCAGAGAGGCACAGGGAGCAATGGCATATGATCACTTTACATTTAATGTACAGTACAGTGTGTCATATTCTGCCATCAATCAGGGCATTTACCCAGAAAGATAGGCAAATCAAAACAAGCTAGCTGGAAAAATTGCGGCCTGCAGCCCGACAGAGTTAAGAAACTCCTGAAGAAGAGAAATGGAGAGAAACTAGCAACTCTCCACTCTAATCAGTACTCCCACTCGTTAGCAGAACCCCCCCCCCCCTTGACTGAGGGAGAGCCGGTTCAGGCGAGCCCACCGCCTACCCCCTCATTTTGAAGCCTGATGGAAAACCACCGACCAGAAGGAGGGTGTCAGGGAGCCTCCAAGGCCACCTCCAGAAAAGGGCATTTCATTACATTCAACATTGACTTTCTAGGGGGAGCCCCGTCGACTCCCTGAAGTTAATTGCCCATGGAGAAGGAAAACAGAGACTTACTCAGGAAGTGGCAACACCACATGTATCAATGCGAAGAAGGAACCGTCGGCTGCGACAGACGCCCAAAGCGACACAAGGCTGGACAGGCCATGGAACGTTGACAAGATACAAAACCCCTTCCCCTCAAGCAACAATCTCAGCCCGGATAGCACAAAGGCCCAAGTAGTGATTGGGTCAAAAGCCCAATCACTCCAAGTGGACTCCCCCCCCCACCCTCCCCCGCCCCGGAAGCCCACAATTAAGAACCTGGGAAAGGGTTCTCTTCCATGCCTATCACCCCTGAAGAAAAGGCAGAGTCCAAGGGAAAGACTTCCAAGAAGGAGGGTGGCCGAGATGAACTGGAAGCCTCGGTGGGAAGAACGGGCTCAACCACCTCCGTGCCCAAATTGGAAAGGACAACCCACGAAGCTACCCGAGCCTCATCCCAATCTAGTGACCCTACAGGCAGCATGGCAGAGACAGAAAAGGTGATCGTTGTCCCAAGGCAGAAGCGTCGAATTACCGTGAACATCGCACAAGGCAAGAGTGGACCCAGGCCCTATCACGACAGATACACGTTACCAACCTAGCCCACGAGGTTTACCAGGGCCCCGCATGGAACATTAGACCTACGGGAAGCTTAGGCACTGTGGCATACTATGCCGGTAGATCCTCTGCTTGAAAGCTGACAAACTGACTACCAGTAGCAGTGGTGAAACCTCTGGGACAACGGAGGAGAGCCAACACAACCTAAGTTAGCGAAATAAGCCACTAAGCAGACCTCCATCAAAACAGGGCAAACACCCAAAATGAAAAAGTAACACACCACAAAACAACACCCCAAGCAAACTGGCAATCGGAGAGAAATGTCGGCCATCGCATAAGTGTAAGCAGACTGCGCAAGTCACAGCGACCCTTCCCCCCCCGCCTTCCAGCAAAAAACACTCCCCCTACCCGGGGGCAAGACGAAAAGCCCAAGACCCCAAATATACCCCATGGGCAAAGACTACATCAAGCAAAGCAGCTCTCAAATGGGGAGAGTCCCGAACCCTCAGGAAAGCAACCCTGACCCACAAGGGTATACTTACGGAGCACCTTGGGAAGGGTACCCAGGGCGCAAACAGCTCCAAGTACAAAGAACACCTGGCCACCACACCACACCACACACACAACTAGCACAGCCACACAGGGCAAAATCCAGACAGGAAAGCTAGGCCAGAGGCAACTTCCAACCACGAAGCATATCAGACGAGAACTGAAGAGGTAGACGATGGGCTCGCCTGAGCCGGCTCTAACTTTCCCCGTGGTCGGGGAAGGGGGGTGTTTAGCTAACGCGCGGGAGTACTGGTTAGTGGAAAGTTCCTACTTTTGGTTCGCCTATCTTTCTGGGTAAATACCCCGGTCGATGGCGGAACATGACCTACTTTAAATGGAAAGTGATCATACGCCATTGCTCCCTGTGCCTCTCTGAGGGGGCCAGGTTCTGGCCCGTGGTCCCCAGTAGGCCTAAGAACTCCAAGCGATTGATTACCCCAAATTAATAAAGCACATATCAGGTTTAGCTTCAGGGAGCTAAAGGGGCTCCCCCCAGAAAAAATCATCACTGTGTTTTTTCATAATTTTGGAATTCATCATTAAGTACTTATCCAATGCATTCAGTATTTAACATAAAACAAATCTCTCTCATTACTGTATACAAATGTGAAACTTAATTTCAACTAGTTTCTTCACGACAATCAACAATACATTTACAACAGCTACCTACACTTATGGCTTGATCTTCAATGAACCATTTCATAATTTTTTTTTTTGCCATGTTAAAAGTTGAAAGTTATGTAAACTACAAAAGAATAACACAGAAGATCCTGCTATGAATATTTCTCTTGTCAACCATGCCTTACAACCCCCAAAAGATAAATTTATACAAAAACATACAAGTTTCTTCAAAGGCACTGTAATGTAAATAACATACATGCAAGACAGCTGACCTGAACTAACCACCTGTTTTGGTTGTTAGCAGTACAGTACTATAGATTTACTTTCTTCATAGCTAGTATGACAAATATTTGCATCTAACATTTCAGTGATTAGTCAATGAATATCAAATTAGATAATTTATTCCATTTCATCATATACACACACACACATATATACAAATACACTTTTAAACACAGAAACAGTAAATACAGCATAATGGGAGCCAAGACCACTACATGATCTGTACACAGTCTAATCTTACCAGCGCCAAGTCAGTTATGTATCCATATAGCTAAACAATCCATGACGAAAAGCAGTGAAAGAAACACGTTTGAGGGAAAAGTTATTGAGTGTTCGTCAAAAGTATAGAAACATGAGACATGTTCTTATATGCAGATATCCCTTTACAGTTGACCAGACCACACACTAGAAGGTGAAGGGACGACGACGTTTCAGTCCGTCTTGGACCATTCTCAAGTCGATTGTGAGAATGGTCACAATCGACTTGAGAATGGTCCAGGACGGACCAAAATGTCGTCGTCCCTTCACCTTCTAGTGTGTGGTCTGGTCAACATACTTTAGCCACGTAATTGTGACTCATCGCCTGCATCCCTTTACGGGATTCTATTGCGAACAATTTGATACCAAATTGAATGACGTAGCACGAAAATTGAGGTGAGAAAGCTGAAAAAAAAGAGTATAAACATTGGAGTGAGGTAGTGTGCTCACGGACAACGCTCGGCCGACCGATTGTGCTTGTTTATTTATTTTATTTATTTAAATATACTGTATATATACAAGAAGATACATTGGGTTTGCGAGGGTACATAGCATGGTATTTACATTCTTGTAAAGCCACTAGTACGTGCAGCATTTCAGGCAGGTCCTTAATCTAACAGATAATTTTAAGTAGGTAAATTCTAATAAAATTTATAAAATGATAACAGGTACATTGCAAGAAAAAGAGAGAAAGAGAGATTAGTAGGTATATTAAAACACATTGGTAGCTCTGGTTGATAGCATTGACAGCTTGAGTGGTAATTTAACAAAGATTAATAGGCACAATACAGCATATTGATAGCACATATAAGACGACAGCAAGGATCACAATGGTAAAGTTGTTTGGCTTAGGTACATAAAGATTGGGGGATTGGGTAGCACTAGATTCAGTGCAATTTTAAAGCACAAGGTAGGAAACTATGAATTGTATTGTATACCTGTATTGTATTGTACACAAATATGTATCCCAACCCTTAAAGTGCGGGTATCATCATTCATTAATTTAAACTCTTATTGTCTGGGATTTACACGAATGATGCCAATATGGATATACTGTAATGTCTATATAGATGTAGTGGAGTTTAGTTTGACACATGAAAAACCCAGTGTTGAATGTAATGAAACTGCAATTTCTTGCAGTTAAAAGAACCAGGAAGGGTCAGGAGGAGCATGAGAAGGCTGGAAGTTGAAGAATGCACGAGACAACTTGTGGAATGATGCCACAGAGGTGTCAACACTGAACACGAGCAACAGCGGTTTCCCCAAAGCCGAATAATAAAAGGCGACAGTATTCAGCATAAGATGCCGATTGCGAAACAACGAAAACAAAAAAGAAGGAACAGAGCGAACCATGTGGCTGGGTCACCACATGTTGCCCAGTCCCATCTTTGACCCAGAGGTAGTAAATTTTGCTCTGCACAAAATAGGTTACAATGTAGATATTCAGTGTACAGTATTTCCATTTTTCCATGCATTTAACATCCAAATTAATTATTCTATAAGAAAAACATTTTGTGGATTTTTGTATTATTTGCACATAGGCAGACATACTTCTAAATTGACAGCCGCATATCGGGTTAATATAGGATATTTATAAAGCACCGACCATTTCAATGGCGCTAAACAAAAATTTCTTTCAGACCCTACACTGTATTACCAAATTCTGTGTACAATATACACATATATACAATATAATATATATATATTGTATATAATATATATATAGACACACACACCACACACACACACACACACACACTATGTGATATGAGATGTATGTCAAGTTTTGTGAAAATATGATAAAGGCACAAAAAAATTTATACCAAAACAGAAACCAGAACTAGGAAACAGGATTGGTTCGACAGAAATGCAGAGGGCCAGAGACCAAAAGACACAAAAATGGAATCAATATGGAAGAGGCCAAACCCCCAATCATACCAGCGATACAAAGATGCGAGAAACAACTACACGGCAGTGAGGAGAGAGGCGGAAAGAAATTTGAAAAAGGGATTGCAGACAAATGTAAAACAGAACCAGGTCTATTCTATAAATTCATAAACAACAAATTGCAGGTAAAGGATAATATACATAGGTTGAAAATGGGAAATAGATTCACGGGAAATGAAAAGGAAATGGTGAAACATTAAACGAAAAGTTCCAAAGTGTGTTGTACAAAATGAAATCTTCAGGGGAACCAGATACAATAAGAATTCCAGAGAACAACATAGAGCACATAGAGGTGTCTAGAGACGAAGTGGAAAAAATGCTCAAAGAGCTAAATAAGAACAAAGCAGTTGGTCCAGATGGAGTTTCACCATGGTTCTGAGAGAATGTGCACCTGAGCTCAGCATCCCTCTTCAACTGATCTTTCAGGCATCCCTGTTACAGGAGTTGTAGCTGATGTGTGGAAAAAGGCTAACATAGTTCCAATTTACAAGAGTGGAAGCAGGGAAGACCCCTTAATTATAGACCGGTATCATTGACAGTGTAATAGTCAAAATATTGGAAAAATAATTAAAACTAAATGGGTAGCACACCTGGAGAGAAATGATATAATATCAGACAGACAGTATGGTTTTCGATCTGGTAGATCCTGTGTATCGAATTTACTCAGTTTTTATGATCGAGCAACAGAGATATTACAGGAAAGAGATGGTTGGGCTGACTGCATCTATCTGGACCTAAAAAAGGCTTTCGACAGAGTTCCACAAAAGAGGTTGTTCTGGAAACTGGAAAATATTGGAGGAGTGACAGGTACGCTTCTAACATGGATGAAAAATTTTCTGACTGATAGAAAAATGAGGGCTGTGATCAGAGGCAATGTTCGGACTGGAGAAATGTCACAAGTGGAGTACCACAGGGTTCAGTTCTTGCACCAGTGATGTTTATTGTCTACATAAATGATCTACCAGTTGGTATACAGAATTATATGAACATGTTTGCTGATGATGCTAAGATAATAGGAAGGATAAGAAATTTAGATGATTGTCATGCCCTTCAAGAAGACCTGGAAAAATAAGTATATGGAGCACCACTTGGCAAATGGAATTTAATGTTAATAAATGTCATGTTATGGAATGTGGAATAGGAGAACATAGACCCCACACAACCTATATATTATGTGAGAAATCTTTAAAGAACTCTGATAAAGAAAGAGATCTAGGGGTGGTTCTAGATAGAAAACTATCACCTGAAGACCACATAAAGAATATTGTGCAAGGAGCCTATGCTATGCTTTCTAACTTCAGAATTGCTTTTAAATACATGGATGGCGATATACTAAAGAAATTGTTCATGACTTTTGTTAGGCCAAAGCTAGAATATGCAGCTGTTGTTGGTGCCCATATCTTAAGAAGCACATCAACAAACTGGAAAAGGTGCAAAGACATGCTACTAAGTGGCTCCCAGAACTGAAGGGTAAGAGCTACGAGGAAAGGTTAGAAGCATTAAATATGCCAAAACTAGAAGACAGAAGAAAAAGAGGTGATATGATCACTACATACAAAATAGTAACAGGAATTGATAAAATTGACAGGAAAGATTTCCTGAGACCTGGAACTTCAAGAACAAGAGGTCATAGATATAAACTGGCTAAACACAGATGCCGAAGAAAATTCACTTTCGCAAACAGAGTGGTAGACGGTTGGAACAAGTTAGGGGAGAAGGTGGTGGAGGCCAAGACCGTCAGTAGTTTCAAAGCGTTATATGACAAAGAGTGCTGGGAAGACGGGACACCACGAGCGTAGCTCTCATCCTGTAACTACACTTAGGTAATTACACACTGTATAGTATTCTAGAAAATTGTTTATAACACATAATACTGGACAAGAAATCTGTTTCCAAGTAACTAATTATCAAAAATACACCAAATTGGTTATTGGTTAGACTATATTGCACAGTTTACATTGTCAGATATGAAAGACATTAAATATCATTCAAGATGGCAGTATAAAAACAAAAGGACACAAGGCATGAGATAGCAAATTTATCGGACTTGCCAAGGATTCTAAAGAGGGATAAATGACCCCTAGAGGCAACAGAAAAGTAAGACATTATGCCATCGTCCCAAAAATGGGATGTTCTACAAGGTGCACAACTGGAAGTGGGCCAGAAGAACTACAACAAGAAAACAAAAGAAATTAAGGACAAGGCAAAGAGATAGGCATAGAACTAGGCAAGCTCAGGTTCAGATAAATCAGGGTTGGGTAAAGTCAGCAGAGAAGGTTGGGGCGAGGTGGCTAACTGCCCGACCTCTTGTTGTGTTCAAATGAGAACTTGATAACCACCTCCAAAGGATACGTGATCAACTGGGCTGTGACATGGAACACGATAAAATCTTTCTAAGGAACTTCTATTCTCACCTGCTCCTTGGACAAGAGTGTACAGAAGCAGGATGTGCAGCATGACTCACATCATTGTTACCAACATCTGTAACAAACAATATTATGTAAGTAAACATATACCTGTCTCAAATATCACGTACATGATTACCTTTCATATCTTGGTTTCATACATGGCTACACATCACATTTAAAAGGTACATCTGAACCTTGATTAACTCAAAACTTAAAATTGTAATTAATAATTACCTAATATACTGTAAATGCAGTACTCTAGCAACACTGCCACTTGCAAGAACATAAATAGTAACAGTGATTTAATGATGACTGCTTATTAACACTGTAGTGTTATATAAAATATTAATCACTTTTCTGTGGTAGAATCCAAAGCAAAAGATGAGTACTGTATTACAGTGATAGTGAACAATGAAAATGAAGTAGTGACTGACCAAAACTGCAATGATAAATTCTTATAAAGAAGAAACCAAGTTAACTAAGATAAAAAGAAATACAGTGGAATACAGTATAGATACAGTACTCTATAATAACTAAGACTGTCTCCAAAACAAAGTGTCAACATTTCCAGATGATCAAAGAACGGTTCTTACTGCAAATTATGTTAAAACATTTCTATTTTTTTTACTTATTTATATACAAGAAGGTACATTGGGTTGTGAGAGCACTTAACAATGGTGTTCTTACATTCTTGCAAAGCCACTAACATGCATAGAGTTTCGGGCAGGTTCTAAATTTAACAGATAAAAGTAAGAGTAATTAAAAGTTACATTGTAGCAGAATTTGATTTCTACATACAGTAACAAATACAAAAAAAATTGATAGTATCGATTACACTGGTGATGTTGCATGTTTTAAGTACTAAAATTGGGAGTGTGAGTAGCACATGATACAGTGCGAGTTTGAAGCACAAGGTAGGAAACTATGTAATTAGGTACTTTTCTGGTTTTACTTTTCAATAAAGCATAGGTTGGACATTCTTTTAATTCATTTGGGAGCGAGTTCCATAGATTTTTTTTTTTTTGGGGGGGGGGGGAGAATGGGATGTTTGCACAGATTTCGTCAGACTCGGGGGGGGGGGGGGGGGAATAAAAGCAATATTTATTTCTGGTGTGGTGCTCATGGGTTCAATAATAATAATAATAAATAATTTATATGCAATAAAGTACAATTGGTTTTGAGATTACATAAGATAGGTATTTTTACATTCATGCAAAGCCACTAACACGCATAGCATTTCAGGCAGGTCCTTAATCTAACATATCAGGTAAGATGAAAGGGTACATTGTAGCTAGCTTATGATATCAATAAATAACTACAACATAAGTTGGCAGAGGTGATAACACTGTTAAGGATATACAGTATGTCTTAAGTACTAATATTGGGGAAGTGAGTGGTACAATATACACTGAGTCTGAAGCACAAGGAAGGAACTATAAGGATGAAATATGGTACTTTTTTATTTTACTTTTGAACAGGGGATGGGTTGGACAATTTTTTAATTAATCAGTGAGCGAGTTCCAAAGACTGGGCCCTTTTATTTGCATGGGGTGTTTGCACAGATTTAGTCTGACTCTAGGGATATCAAAGCTATATTTATTTCTGGTGTGGTGCTCATGGCTTCTATTATATCAAGGAAAAGTTTCAAATCAAGATTAGCATTTAGGAACAAGGTTTTGTACATGTAGACTGCATATGAGTGTGGAGTGAGTGTATGTTTAGCACGTTAAGGGACTTAAATAGAGGGGCTGTGTGTTGTCTGAAGACAGAGTTTGTTATAGTTCTGATAGCAGATTTTTGCCGAGTGATGATAGACGAAGTAATTTGCAATGGTTGCAAATGCACAGATACCGTACATAAAATAGGGATAGATTAGTGCATAGTATAATGAGAGGAGAGCAGAGTGGGGAACATAATATCTGATTTTAGAAAGTATACCGACTGTTTTTGAGACTTTTGGCTATGAGTTGCCTGTGTGTGCTGAAGTTCAGTCTTGTCTATGTATAGGCCAAGGAACCCTCCCCTCATTTTTATTAGTAATGTTAACATTGTCTATCTGATGTTGAATATGATTTGATGATTTACTATCAAATAAGATGTAGAAGGTCTTTTCTATGTTTAGTGCAAGTTTGTTAGTTGACATCCACAAGTGGACTTTTTTAATTCACAGTTGACAATATTATTTAGTGCATGGGGGTTGGGATCAGAATAGACAAAGGTAGTATCATCTTCAATTGCATCTATCAAGGAAGAGTTTCAGATCAGGATTAGCATTTAGGAACAAGTTTTTGTACTTGTAAATAGCAACATAAATAATATATACAGTACTACATTCATTTGAAAAGAATTACATCTTCTAGATCCCCTGACCTGGAAAGATAAGGTCCAGTGTCAAATTCCTTCCAGATCATCTAGGTTCCAAGAGTATCTCGCTTCTAAACATCAAACATTCAGTGTACAGAAGTGTGTGTGTGTGTATATCACATTATGTTCACATCAATAAATAAAAGGCTATACATGACATCTAACTTTTAAATCTACCTTTCAAGTAGAATAAATTCCCAAGTCCACAGTAATTGCAAATTTTACATAAAATAGACAGTCAAATTGTATTGAGGCATCACTGTAAAGATGCCTCAATATTATTTAAATATCCTTTGAAAATTAAAATGAAGTAAAGAATCCACTCAATAAAACAATAAATTATTGGGACTGCTTAACAAAATTTAAAATCTGTATTCTCTAGAGTGCAGGCAGAAGAGATACATAATTTACATTTGGAAAATTATAGGAGGCCTGGTTCCAAATCTGCACTCAGCAATAACACCACATGAGACCAGAAGGCATAACAGGATATGCAAAATAGCCCCATTAAAAAGTAGAGGTGCGGTAGGCATGCTGAGAGAGAACAATCAATATCAAAGGCCCAAAAATTTTTAATACTCTCCCTCTACACATACTATACTGTGCCAGGCATAACTGACTGACCTCAATACATTTAAAGGATACCTGATCAACTAGGCTATGACTCCAATATCAGGCTGCAAGCAGCCACATCAAACAGCCTGGTTGAGCAGGTCACCATCTAGGAGGCCTGGTCAGAGACCGGGCCACAGGGACATTGATCCTCAGAATCAACAGATATGACTTGAGAAGCTTGGTGACTTAAGGAGTGGCCAACACTAATAGATATCAGCAGAACCAAGAAGGTCATGAACTGTAGGGTACGAGCAAGAAGTTTGTGCCCTTTCAGGAGCTGCCAATTCCCATGGTCAGCTGCAACTTGGAGGGTTCAAACTAACTAAATAGTTGGATCATTTTGCAGAATTCAATTCTGCATTCTGCGATTCATTCTCATCTCATTCACAATTGAGAGATTGTGAGAACCCTTATATTAAATTGATGAGTTGTGAATAGCTACAGCTGAAAAAGCGTTAAGTTTGGTATATTCTCATCAAATTTGAGTCATGAACACATCATAAAATGCTGAGAACAAGTCAAAACAATGTGACAACACAAATAACTCGACTCACAGGTTTAAAACACTGCTGCAATTTGAAATCCAAATAGATAAAATCTTCAGGTCAAATAGGGGGCCACTTTTGATAAGCCACTGGCTTCCCATCTTAGTTGAGACCACTAGAGACAAGTGGCCCGCAGGTAAATTCAGATACTGAAATAAAAGTGAGAGCATTTCAGTACTTCTCGGATCCTTACTAAGTCATATACATGTTCCATACCTGCCCTGCCACACAGGTGATGGCAGGGGGGGGGGGGCACTATACCTTCTCCTGGAGGTACAAATCCTTGCCAGTGCCCACCTTGAGGACATAATACCCTGGACACACACACAAGTCAAGTTTGAGGGCTCATCAACACCACCACAACTGTCCTCTCGCCATCACAGCTCTCTCACACTGACCAGCTTGCTCAGGCCACAGTGCCACCCTCAGGCACTGTGCCAGGGGGACCACGTGAGGCTAGGGACACCAGGTTGTTGGGGGGGGGTGGCACTAGACCAGGTGAATGAACTTACCGTAAATTATAAGTACGCGGACTGGCGTAGCTCCACCATAGCTAAATGTCAACAGTGTCGGGGAGCGGGAGGTGCTGCCCTCTGTCGCCCTTCTTGGCTCCTTCCCTCTATACTCACATTTATGCACTCGTGGGTGTTTGTAGGGCGAGCTTTAGTTCCTGGGACCCGCTTTTCATTCCCCAGTTGTAATGGCTCTTGGCCCTCTTTGCTTCTTATCACACCTATACATAATCTTGAAACTATGCACCACACCAGAAACACATACAGTTTTGATATTCCAAGAGTACGACTTAAACTAGAAATGCTCTACAAATCAAGCGACCCAGAATGTGGAATGACCTTCCCAATCATGTTAAAGACTGTACCTCTGTCAACCAGTTTAAGATAAAAACGAAGCACTACCTAATAAATTCCCTGTAAACCTACCTGACCCCTATATTGTCAACCCATGTATTTTTTAAACAGCGCGGTTTGTGTACCTAATTGTATTTGTGCTGCTTTTTCAGCCATGTTCCCCCCTTTTTATTTTTATTTTTATTTGTTCTCAACACATTATATACTTTAAACTCAATTAGTATTAAGTTTTAGTCTTTAATGTTTTTCCTGCCCGAAACGCTTTGCGTAATAGTGGCTTTAGGCATTGTATGTACTAGCTCTATCTATAAATCTATCAAATTTTGTAAAATCTCTTGTATGTACCTTACCTGAATAAACATTTATTTATTTATTTATTTATTTATTTATTTATTTATTTTATTTATGTACATGGAATTGGTCTCTTCTGTAATTCTCATAATAATTCGACCATTTCGCTAGCTCACTTATTACAGTAGTAATATCTAATTATACTTATCAATTAGACTGTAACTTGCTTAGTTAAATGAATATTGGGGTTCAGTCCTGAGGCCATTATGTCGCTTGTAACCTTTTTCTACTTCAACCCGTAGGATGGGTTACCGGGTACATAACAAATTAACTAAATAAAAATCACTATCTGCAATTCTATGCATGACTAACCATCCTGTGAGATTAGAATAATAGTTGAACATACCGCTATAGTTCTTGATCTACACCGTGTAAAATCTCATACAGAATAGGGTTAGTTTAGTTGGTCTAGTTCATGTATTATGCATCCCATACCTATTTCGTGGGCGGTAGTGGAAAGGGTTACAAGAGGCACATAATGGGCTCAGGGACTGAACCCCACAATTCATTTAGCTAAGCAAGTTACAATCTTGATGAGCTAGTTACAAAATTCAGTATAAGTCGTCAGTAAAACAGAATAGGGAAGCAGCACATTGCTGTGTATACTTAATTTTGCTAAATAAAAAAAAAAGTAAGAAAAAAAAGGCTTTTTGTCCCGAGGTTGGAGGCCCTAATGCCTCGCCCAACTTTCACACATGAAGCACGTGGACGTAGCTAGGGGAGTGTCATAGACCGACTGGGGTCGCCCCAAGTGAAATGCTTTAAAAATATATAGACATTAATAGCGACCTCCCATGCGATTTTCATGGAGGGAAGCCTAAAATGTTGGTAGTGTTTCTAGTAGAATTGTTTAGCATTTTCCGTGCTTCGTAATAGCAATTGTTTTTCAGTGACGGAGAGAGGGAAAAGAGGGTGGGACGAGGTGGAGAGGGTGAGAGGGGAGGACGAGATGGGTGGACGAAGGAGAAGGGACGAGGAGGGGGGTAGGTAAGTGGGAGATGCAGGGAAGAAGGAGACAGAAGGAAGAGACTCAGGTATAGCCGGGTGCAACTTATAGTAATCTATATCGATACAAAATTTCACCTTCTTTCTTTATTATACACCCCATACCCATCCCGTGGGCGGTGGTGGAAAGGGTTACAGAGGCACATAATGGGTTCAGGAACTGAACCTCAGAGTTCGTTTAGCTAGGCAAGTGACAATCTTTTGAAGCTAGTTACACAGTTGTTAATCTTATATATTCATGTACAATCGTTATATATATATATATATATATATATATATATATATATATACAATCGTTTGCACAAATGCATATACATATCGATAATCTATTTTATATCACAAGTGATTCAACAAGAAGCTCACAAGAGTCACTACAAGGCACTTTACATCTATGGTGAGTCACACAGTTACTAGTCTTGCTCCACACTCACCCAACTGGGCGGCAGCTTTACAGTCATGTGCTCCACACTCACCCAACTGGGCGGCAGCTTTGCAGTCATGTGCTCCACACCCACCCAACTGGGCGGCAGCTATACAGTCATGTGCTCCACACCCACCCAACTAGGCGGCAGCTTTACAGTCATGTGCTCCACACCCACCCAACTGGGCGGCAGCTATACAGTCATGTGCTCCACACCCACCCAACTAGGCGGCAGCTTTACAGTCATGTGCTCCACACCCACCCAACTGGGCGGTAACTTTACAGTCATGTGCTCCCCACCCATACAACTGGGCGGCAGCTTTACAGTCATGTGCTCCACACCCACCCAACTGGGCGGCAGCCTTACAGTCATGTGCTCCACACTCACCCAACTGGGCGGCAGCTTTACAGTCATGTGCTCCACACCCACCCAACTGGGCGGCAGCTTTACAGTCATGTGCTCCACACCCACCCAACTGGGCGGCAGCTTTACAGTCATGTGCTCCACACCCACCCAACTGGGCGGCAGCTTTACAGTCATGTACATGCATTACCTACTGTAAGCAAATTTTGGATACTTCGCTAAGATTCCTGGCAGTACACTATATCATTATGAATAAAGTACTTACACATTTCTTGGACTCCATTGATGGTGTTACTCTGAATTCCGTGACCCAACTTTGTGGATAATCAGATGTTAACAGCTACAACACAAGACGTTCAGCCATCAGCAACCTTATATGCAGGTTATGCCAATCCTTTTCAACTGACAATTGGGGGATCCTGGGGTCGATTCCCAAGCGGGACAGAAATGGTTGGGCACATTTTCCTTCACCTAGCAGTAATAGGAACCTGGGAGTTAGCCAACTCTTGTCGGGTTGCCTCCTGGGAAGGGTTAGTAGTTCGACCTTGGGGGAGGGGAGACCTTGGCACAGAAGGCTAAAGTATATAATTATAATTCATTGTATCTGGAGACAGGCAGCCCGTGTATATATACATGTTAGGATTATATCGAGGTTTCACCTCCAAGGTCGAACCCTTGCCAAGGTCGAACCACTGACCCTTCACAGGACGCAACCCCCCCCCCCCAACAAGCTGACTAACTCCTGGGTTATATATACAGTATATTTACTGATAGGTGAACAGACGCATTAGGTGATAGGAAACGCGCCCGATCATTTCTGTCCTTTCCGGGATTAAAACCCAGAATTCCCGACTGTGAGTCGAGAACGAACCAGACATCAGTAATAATTAATTACTATTCACATGAAATTTTGTTAACCGACCATATGATAAATATTATGTTAACCGACCACATGATAATTATTATGTTAGCCGACCATTTGATATTAAATGTTAACCAACCATATGATAAATATTATGTTAACCGACCATGTGATATTAAATGTTAAGCGACCTTATGATGTCTCAGGTACACGGTGCATGGGCTCTACCTTCATCTATTAATATTGTTATTACTTTGCATTCAATAAATTTACTTGAATTTACCCGAGGGCCATTAACACTAGTAGCCTCGACGAGGACAGGAAGCCGGTGGCTTGTCGAAGGTCCCCCGTTTGCATTGATGATCTTTTCCAATTGGACTTTAAAATTTAACAGACTTTTGGCAAGTACGGCTTCGGCGGGTATGCGGTTCCGTGGGTTTATAACCCTGTGGGTGAAAAAAGCATCTCCTGTTCTGTCCTACATTGTGGCTTGTTGAGCTTGAAACAGTTGCTTCTTATTTGTGTTACATCTGACCTTTTGAAGAAATTGTTTGGATTAGCATCCTCCAAATTGTTCAGCATTTTAAAAATTTCAATGAGATCAGCTCTGTCATGCCTGGTTTGTAGTGTTGTTAGCACTGTGGCCCTCAACCGTTCCTGATACGCAAGTTGACTTAACTTTGGAATGATTTTTCTTGCCCGGTGCTACACTTTTTCCAGAGTAGCTATGTCCTTCTGAAGACGTGGTCTCCATGCTTCAATACAGTAATCCAAATGGGGGCCCACCAAAGAGTTGGTGGGCCCTGAGTTAGAGTTACCAGTCTCCGTGGTGTAGTGGTAAGACACTCGCCTGGCGTTCCGCGAGCGCTATGCCATGGGTTCGTATCCTGGCCGGGGAGGATTTACTTGGCGCAAATCCTTAACTGTAGCCTCTGTTTAAAGCAACAGTAAAATGTGTACTTGGATGAAAAAACAATTGCTAGAAAGAAGACGAGAGAGATATCAAATAATATACACCTGGAAGATTCTGGAGGGCCAAGTACCAAATCTGCAAAGTAAAATAACGACGTACTGGAGTGAACGATATGGAAGAAAATGCAGAATAGAACCAGTGAAGAGCAGAGGTGCCATAGGCACAATCAGAGAACACTGTATAAACATCAGAGGTCCGCGGTTGTTCAACGTCCTCCCAGCAAGCATAAGAAATATTGCCGGAACAACCGTGGACATCTTCAAGAGGAAACTAGATTTATTCCTCCAAGAAGTGCCGGATCAACCGGGCTGTGGTGGGTATGTGGGCCTGCGGGCCGCTCCAAGCAACAGCCTAGTGGACCAAACTCTCACAAGTCAAGCCTGGCCTCGGGCCGGGCTTGGGGAGTAGAACTCCCAGAACCCCATCAACCAGGTATCAACCAGGTATCAACCAGATTCTTCGCGGCAGGGGATCGTATTCCAGGGACCTGCCCGAAACGCTACGCGTACTAGTGGCTGTACAAGACTGTAACAACTCTTGTATATATCTCTCAAAAAAAAAAAAGTTATACAATTGGATAAGGTACCTTAGGACCTTCTTTTCCTTAAAGTCAAAGATTGAGATTGTACGCTTGATTATCCCAATGATTTGGTTAGTTTTTTTTTTACCGATGCTCTTACCTGTTGTGAAGGTTTCATTCAGTAACTGGTGGATTTCGATTTCTTAGATTAGTTGCCCACTGGATGGGAGGCGGTGTGCAGGACAAACATATCAATTGTGACACTAGCTCTCCACATATGTCAGTTGCTTAATTTAGAAACTGTACTTGAGGTCGATCTCGAACCCATTGTTGATGTGACGACTTATATTGAATTTTGTAACTAGCTCATCAAGATTGTAACTTGCTTAGCTAAATGAATTGTGGGGTTCAGTCCCTGAGCCAATTATGTGCCTCTGTAACCCTTTCCACTACCGCCCACAAGATGGGTATGGGGTGCATAATAAATGAACTAAACTAACTTAGATTAGTTCATTTATTATGCATTTATTATGTAGGATTATTAATCATACTAATAAGTGCATCGTTAGTGCTGTTTTTGGGTCTGAAGCCATATTGGCAAGAGCTAAGTATATTGTGTTTGGCCAGATACGAGTAAAGTTGCTTGTAGATTAGTTTTTCAAATTTTTTGATAAATTAGGCAGGATTGATATAGGTCTGTAGTTGTTAACATCTGTGAGATCACCACATTTGTGGACAGGGGTTACTCTCGCTTTTTTTTAGAATATCTGGAAAGGTTTGGAGTTCAAGTGACTTGTTGAAGAGCAATGCAATTGCAGGGGCTAAGGATCTGGAGGCTTTTTTGTAAATTGATGTGGTAAGACACTCGCCTGGCGTTCCGCGAGCGCTATGTCATGGGTTCGTATCCTGGCCGGGAGGATTTACTGGGCGCAATTCCTTAACTGTAGCCTCTGTTTAACGCAACAGTAAAATGTGTACTTGGATGAAAAAACGATTCTTCGCGGCGGGGATCGTATTCCAGGGACCTGCCCGAAACGCTACGCGTACTAGTGGCTGTACAAGAATGTAACAACTCTTGTATATATCTCAAAAAAAAAAAAAAAAAATGTTGGTATCTCCTCAAGGGCACTAGACTTGGTTTTAAGGGAAAGGATTATCTCATTGACGTCAGTGGAATTAGTAGGCTTTAGGTACAGAGACTGTGGGTAGTTACCTGTAAGATAGTCCTTAACATCAGTACTGGAAGATGGAATATCATTTGCAAGGGATGACCCAATGGAAGAGAAGAACCTATTGAACTCAATAGCGGAATCAGAGGCTGAAAGCTGACCATCGTTTATCCACTGATTATCAGCCCAGTTAGGGAAATCCCGTGAGGGACCAGAAGCACGCTTGAATCTCGTAAACAGTGATGTAAGAGTGGCAGCAGGGGAGGCACCGCTCCCTGGCTCATTTGGGTGGAGGGGAGGGCAGCACCGCCGCCACAGGCCCCAGAGCTTCCAGAGGGAGAAACACGATGACTGTCAGTATTTGTCGGGATGGATGCCTTGTTAGGGGCTTTGTTGATCTTATTTACCTGTGCAGTCTTGTTCCTGGGAGACATGATAGGTAGAGGATGACTGGAGTATTTGTTGTTGTGGAAACTTGCGGCAGGCAGCGCGGTGGTGGGCAGAGGCGGGCACTGGTACTCACACACACAGAGAGGATTGTTTTGAATTTAGTTTGCGTCGGAATGAGTCGATTTGGGTTGGTTACTTTGATTGTGCTATGACATGCTTGGACTCCACGTACTTAGCTGCCTGTGGGTGGTGGTCTACATCATCTGGCGGTAGTTTAAGGGCTGAAATACAGCGTAGAGTGAGGAGCGTAGATAGCGTGTACTGAGTAGGTATCTCCTGAGTTTATGGAGTGATGTACTAGTATGTAGTAGCTCTATCTATAAATCCAACATTATGTTTTTAACTCACCTTCTATGTATGTACTTTTATCTGAATAAACATTTTGATTTTTTGATTTTGAAATACTAAGGCAGTACTTCAGTTCAAAATTCAGCTGGTGATTCAAATAAACGGGTCCGTCTAATTACCACAAGCTACACAAGCTTCACAAAGCTTCCTGGCAATACGTACGTTAGTAATGAATAAATATTTTATGTTAGGTTAGGCTGACCTAACCTAAACTAACCTAACCAAACCTAACCTAACTTAACCAAACCAAACCTAACCAAACCAAACCTAACCTAACCTAACCTAACCTAACCGACGCTTGGATCGTCGACTTTATTTGGCGTCACCAGCTCTTTATTTTCGTCTAATTTCTTAATAAAAATATACTTTTTCAGATTAAAATTATGTTTTCTCGTGTTGTACATTCAGCACCAACATTATAATGAGTAAATATATCATATTTATTCATTACTAACATATTGCCAGGAAGCTTTGTGAAGCTTGTGTAGCTTGTGGTAATTAGACGGACCGCAAATAAACTCATCAGCTCATCAATAAATATTACTGGCTAAAGGTATTGCATGACATTTGGCAAGTCATAGGCAGGTCAGCCTATAAATTTGTATTTTTTGGGCTTTCATTTTATAGTATACATACAATATTGTATTGGGTAAGGAGATAATTAATAAATTAGGACTAAATAAAACACATTTTATATGCACAGTATTTGCATAATATGGCATATTGTATTAGCAAATAAAAAAGTGTTTACATAAATTGTACTGTAGTTAGTAAGAATTACATTAAACTCATTGCAGTATTTTAATTAACATACAGCTTTAATAAAAATAATGATTATGGATATTTTGATGGTTATCTGACATTGTTATAAACAAATTTGTAACTAAAGTTACAAATTTATATAGTGTTCTTATGTAAGACTTGAAACCCAACCACAGCAATCACAAAACAAATGGAAGCTGATACTAGACACAAATATAACAAAATTATTAAGGATGGTAACAGAGTCCATTTCATGTGGTCTCCATCTCATGTTGGCCTCCGAATGCATGATAAGAGCTGATAAGTTAGCCAAAGAATCTGCCTTTAAAGAAGCCGTTGAGTGTAACCTTGGATTGTCAATGAGCAATCTGAGAGCAGCAGTACACCGAGAACTTCAACAAGATCTTGCAGCTCTGAGGCAAAGTGAAATCGACACCAGTAATTCCATCTATCATCATACTATCATGCAAGAGGAGCCACACATCTATGGTTCATCCAATAAAATCAGCAGACTTCTAGACGTTACTACTGCTCGGCTTAGACTTGGTTATAAGTATCTCTGGGAATTCTCATTATCTGCCGATGTAGACCTGACCAAACGTAAACTGTGTCAACAAAATTATTCGCACACCCTCCGTTACTATGTGATGGAGTGTGAAAAGATACGTGAATTCAGAGACAATTTTATAACCAATGTACCAACGATGTGTCAATATTTCATTCAAAATGATCTGCTACCAGAAATTTTAGCCAAATATTCCCAGTTTGCTAACTGTAGGTAGTAACTAAGAGTGATTGTAACCTATCCACCGCTGCCCACTGGATGGGGGGCGGTGTGCAGGACAAACATATAAATTGTGACACTAGCTCTCCACATATGTCAGTTGCTTAATTTAGAAACTGTACTTGTGGTCGATCTCGAACCCATTGTTGATGTGACGACTTATACTGAATTTTATAACTAGCTCATCAAGAGTGTAACTTGCTTAGCTAAATGAATTGTGGGGGTTCAGTCCATGAGCCCATTATGTGCCTCTGTAACCCTTTCCACCACCGCCCACAAGATGGGTATGGGGTACATAATAAACGAACTAAACTAACTGAAGAATATTATAAAGGAATGTGTATGAAATACAGGTACATAAACAAGTATAGCTACTTAAACCCCTTGGATGTTAAGCAGAAACCAAGACTGCAGTCTACATTTTCCCTCTGTATTGGCACCAAAGAGATCGAAAAGGTAGCTAGCTGCCAGCTCTTGGTATCTTGTTGTTTCAATATGCCTAGTACCCAGAGCCTTCAAAAAACTATTGGCACTTATATATCCAGTATACTGCATGCACATATATATATATATATATATATATATATATATATATATATATATATATATATATATATATATATAATATGAAATGTAGATATTTATACATGCACTGTATTCCGAGATTACCTTGCCAAGTTCAAGGCTGCGTCCAAGCAGTCGCCCATTATGTTACTATCACATTGTATATCTGTGTATAATAATACATTGAATAAGTACTGTAAAGTGTGCATATATCCACAGTTGTATGCACACATGCATACTGCCATTGTTGCATTACTAGACAGAGTGAGAGAAGCTCTAGTTAAAATATATCATAAAATCAGGCTGTATTAGTAATAGTGCATTAAAATTACCTTCACAACATTACCATGTGGATAAAGTAATTCATTTTTAACATAAATTTTAGCCCTATAATAGTTCACATCACCAGGAAGCTTCACATTTACATTAGCCACTTGCTTGGAGATAAATTGCACTTTAATTTCATCCAACTTGTGAATTTGTAAGACAAAATGATTTAAACTGGAGCTGTCACATTAATACACCTACATTATTTTCAGCATTGTTAGACAGAAATTGCAAATGTGTTTTTGATATTATGTTTAGCGGCCAGAGTGCAGAATTTGAGGATTATTACTCAAAATAACTTGTAATTCTTGCAAGACAGGGAGATACTGGCTCAAGGGGTCTTCACGTCCTTGCTGATCTTCCTCTTCTAGAATCTGCTGGCGATGGTTTCTGTGTGGTGATAACTTTATTATAAATATTGAAAGGTTACAGAGTGTAGATAAAAAAAACTAACTATAAGTTCATCTAATTTCAGCCTTTCTTTTCTAATAATAATAATAATAATAATAATAATAATAATAATAATAATAATAATAATAATAATAATAATGTTTATTCAGAAGAATGTGTACACAAAAAGCATAAGAGTAAAGTACAACTGTAGGGTATGTGTATTTTTTAGAGGTAAAGTGTAGCATGAGTTACACTAATGAAGTCATTTAGTATGTGTAATTCTTAAGCAATGCATTTCGGTAAAACTTAAAAATTTAGATACAAAAATTATTTAAAGGTGTGAAGGGGTAAACACTTAATATTAAAAGAGAAGCAAGCTAACAAATTTTATAAAGTTCATAAAAAATAACAAATGAATATAATAAAAGGGTGATACAATACTAAATAATGATGGCAGGCATAGACTATTACATTATGAAGTCTATATTTCTAGCAACAGTACAATAGTTTATTTACATTAATAACAGAATGAAAATACTGAGGTGTGATTTAGAAAAGCAACTGGAACATAACATAAAATACAAGAGTGTAGTTTAAGTTTAATGGGCCCAACACTTAAAATAAACAAGGATCATAATGGACATGAGTAAACTATTTTATAAATGAAGTGTAACAATTAGATGATAATGAGGAAAGAACGTAATTATTTAGTAATAAAATGTAAGATAAGATTAACACACAAATGTATTTATTATGAGGGAAAATGTGAATGAAATTAGTTACATTATATTATTATATGGTATTAATTACATGATATTAAGTACGATAAATATTTCTTAGTCTCTCTTTTAAACAGGTTGTGAGATCTACAGCTTTTAACCACATTTGGGGGGGTCATTCCATAATTTGGGATTCTTAATTTGCATAGCATTTGTGCTTTGGTTGAGCCTTGCTCTAGGAATATCAGAGATACTTGTTTTTGTGTGGTGACCATGAGTTCTATTACAGCCTTCTAGGAAGCACTTAAGGTCAGGATTTTGTTGAATAATCAGTGGTCAGAGGTAATTAAGGGTATTAGATTCCTAGGCATAGATACCATAGGCGAGGTATGGATAAATAAGTGACCAGCACAGAGTTACTAGAGCAGGGCGAGGAACATTTATTCCTGTAAAATTCCATACAAACATTGTGAGGAATAATATTGGACCTTGGCCCAGGCCTCGCTTTCTTTCCCCACAGGGATTGCTTGGCTCATTGTACCAGTGTTGGGTTATCTTGAGGTTATGTCGAGATGATTTCAGGGCTTGGTGTCCCCGCAGCCTGGTCCTCGACCAGACCTCCTTTTTATTACACATCCCCAGGAAGCAGCTCGTAGGAGCTGTCTAACTCTCAGGTACCTATTTACTGCTAGGCGAACAGAGCATTATGGTGAAAGAAACTCTGCCCATTTGTCTCTGCTTCCACCTGGGATCGAACCTGGAACCTAAGGACTATGAATCCCGAGTGCTGTCCACTCGGCTGTCAGGCCCCCCCCCCCCTGGGCCTTCAAAACCGTCAGGGTTTTTTGGGTGGAGGAATCAATGCATACCTTATACTTAGTATTAATGATACATATATTGGATTATAAAAATGTATTAGATATTACCTGAGACACTCTGCTGAGTAGTCATCAAGTTTGCTCTGAAATTCCTTGTGTTTTCCAGATAGAAGTCTTTGTTTCTTGATAGGTTTATTCATCTGGGCATATAAAATTGTGTGTACTTGGCTCCTGATAGCAGCTGAACCCGGTTGATGTGAGACTGGAGGCCAGGACAAGTGAGGAACAAGGATTCGATCAGGTAGACCAGCTCCAAGCGTGAGGTTAGGGAGTATAGCGTAGCATCTTCTACAACTTTCTGAAAAAATATTACAAGTTACCATCCTGGAATTACATTATTACACTTGATTTTTTGTCTTATTTCATAAACTTTTCTGATCATTCATCCTGCATAAAATCCATGTATGTCACAAAAATAGAATTAGATTGATTAATAATAAAACTGAAATAATAACAAGTATAACACAGTAGTAATACAGTAAATAATAATAATATTTATTAATTTGTAACATATACAGAGAATCGATTACAGTAGTTAGTAGGTACAGTATTTGTTTATTTGTTAACGACACTAATATAATATAATATATTTCAGACTTAAATTAAGATAATGAATGACATTCTGTGTTAGCTTTAAGACTTGCTTGAAATGGTTTGTGTTTTTACCTGAGGGCAACTATCTCCCTAGTGGCCTCATTAGGGACAGGAAGTTTNAAAAATTAAACTTATTTTTTCATAATGTGGGATTTTCTTATACTCGTATTAAGCCTAGTTGCATAACGGGCAAAATAATGCACATTACAACTGTCATATCAATAGCACTAAATATTTTGCAGCAAATTGATAAAATGTGGACATGAGAGTTAGGCTCCACCATCCACAGTTGTACGACAAGGAAAGGAAGGAATTATCGGCGGACGCGCCAAGCCATTACGACTATATAGCACTGGGAAGGGATCAGGATAAGGATTTGGGATGGGAGGGAAGGAATAAATAAAAAGCCAACCAGACCTTAGGAATACACAAGACGGCACCGCTCCTGTGCCAGGTAAGTTACGGGCTCACCATAACCCGTGCTACTTGGAACTTGTTCCAAGTAGCTGAATCTATAACAACAATAATTAGGAATAGTCAAACGAACTTTGACGTTAAGAAAAAGACAATGGTTATTCAACTGTACAAATCTCTGGTGCGCTCCTAAATCAGCCCGGCCTACTAAGGTTTCCCAACGTCAAAAAAATGGTCGGTTAAAGTGTCCTAACCTGCAAGAGGACCCAAAACGGTTAAACGCTTCGTAGCTAAAAGTAACGTTACTGGGGAAACTCGTCAAAAAATGTTGTCTAAGTGTTTAATGAACTTAAATATTGCCTTCATCACCTTACTACTTAACCACGGCTCACCAGACAAAGGCAATTACATTTATTGCTTGGACATCAGAAGTGTCCATATATTATAATATATTAGGATGAATTTATAGTCTCGAAAATGATAAAATAAGACATGAATGTGATTTATTTACAAGAGTTGTATTCGTCCACAAATACCAAGAAAGTTCCACCCAAGATACCTGGGTATATAATATACCACAATACAATTGTAACTGGCTTACAGTACTTACATAAAAGTGGATTAATCTGTTAATAGAAAATCACAAGAAGGTAATGGAACTATCGGGAGAAACCCCAAGTCATTACGACTATATAGCTCTTGGAAGGGATAAGGATTTGGGATGAGAGGGTGGGGGGGGGAGGAATGGTGCCCAACCACTTGGACTGTCAGAGATTGAAACGAGACCGTCGCTCTACCGTCCAGCCCAAGTGGGTTACACAAGAGTGATGGTATGTTATCAATTTTAATTACGAAAACAGTCATTTCCTAGTGTACAATATATATGCACGATGTAGTGTACATAATCGGACGCTACCAAAGCCTACAGGTAACACAGCTATGATATGTACGAGTGACGCTGCTCGTCACACAGCTCTCGGTGATGGCCAGTGTAACAATGAAAGGGCCTTCTTGAAATACCTTGATGATCATAACATTGTTGCGACTGATACAGCCAAGTCCGTTTATTGTGGTGTGGGCTGGATTATGTTGGGTATAGCCTAGCAGATAACATTAAAGTTAGGCTTGCTCCAGAACTAGTAAGTGATCATATTGCAATATGTACAGTAGTACGTTGTTGTGGATAATGCGTCCAGACCACATTCTGGGGTTAAAATAAAAATTCCAGTCAATCTTAAACTGCATTTCAAGGCTTACATTCACAAGTGGTACAATGGGTATACACCCACATCAGTGGACCACTTTTATAGCGATCTTGTCAGTGTCGTTACTGGTCATTATAGTTAAAGAGGATCGTTCTTCCTCTTAGAAGATCCTATTATTATTAAAGACCGAGCTAAAGTACTTCACTTGCCAACAGTTATAAGCAAAACAAAACAGCTGGCAACTTACTAACATTCCTAATGGCAGTTAAGATTTTGATGGACTTAAGGGTCAACATAAGAACACACATTGGGAATAATTCCTGTAAGGTATCAGAACTAGAACCTTATCGGAAATGTGGAAAAAAATTGAAAATGGCTTTATAACTATACTGTTTGGCGCATATATTTAAAGACTCGGCGATATACTTAACGACACGACGATATTCTTAGAGTGGAGTACCAAATCGAGGGAATGGTGGCAGGTGTGTTGTTGTTGGGTCTTTGTTACTACCGACATTGTTACAGGTGAGAAGTACTGTATTGCTCAAGATATCACCTCTCCTACGAAACACAACCAGATATAATTAGAGAAATTTTCTAGACGTTTTCACACTCGTAAGGGAGACATCTCGCTACACACTTGAGGGGGGGGGGCATCTTACAGCGGTTGGCTTTAATTAACGTGACGCCAGCTGGGTCACGTGTGGCGTCACCCAGCTGGGTCACGTGTGGCGTCACCCAGCTGGGTCACGTGTGGCGTCACCAGCTGGGTCACGTGTGGCGTCACCCAGCTGGGTCACGTGTGGCGCCAGCTGGGTCACGTGTGGCGTCACCCAGCTGGGTGACGCCACACCTGACGTGGCGCCTCATCATTTCTGGTGTTTGTCATGCTTGTCTGAAACACCAGTTGATTCATCGTTTTAAATCACGATTAGAAAGGCTGTTGTTGAGGCTGTCAGTCGGTGTTAGATATTTTGGACGCGGGAAAATGCTGTAGCATTTACGAGCTAAGTATTACGAGCTAACTTAGCATTACGCTAAAGTTAACTGTTACAATGAAACAGTAAAATAAAATCTAATATGCACGAGGAATTTATAAGTTTCCAATTAACATGTCGGCATAAGAGCCAATATTGACACCACAAGTGGGGACACAAAGAAATCACACCGTGATATATCGGTGAGAAAATCAATTGGAGATATGAGTATCGAACCCTCGACCTCAAATTCAAATAAGTTTATCGAGGTATAAATACACACACAAAGGGATGAGGTTGCTCAAGCTATTCTCACCCCGTTCACTATAACGTGTTGATTCATCGTTTTAAAAATGACATATCACAGTCAACATATTACGGGACATTGAGTGATATATACATTTCTTACTTACCCTCAACCTGGGTACTCTCAAACCGCGCACCTTACCCCTGGACCATGACGTGATAGAGCGGATTAAACCTGCGATTTCACTGAATCCACAGAACGTCTGGAGACTGAAGCAGGAGCGTACGGTGGAATTATTATTAACATCTTCATTGACAAAATTTAATTTCAATTTTGCCTAATCTGAGGATTTCAATTAAGTCTTATTAAAGTGAGGATAATGCTGGTATTCACTGTCACACAGGACAGAGGGTCATACATAAGACAATAGGTCTAAGCTGTAGTGTGGTGGAAGAACTCCATTACCTATACCAGAGTGCGTGAGGGTTATATATAAAACCTGAACTGACTTCAGTAGACGTCCTGTAGGTTCGGTGGAATTCCAGGATGTAAAACTTATACCATGTCGTGGCCCAGAGGTAAGGTGTTCGGCTTGGAGTACCCAAGTTGAAGATTCGAATCCCTTCATTTCTCCAGTTGATTTTCTCATCGCAAGTGTTGATTGCGTCGCTATAATAAGTTTCTTGTCACTTCCATCACAAGAAGTGGGGTTCATGACATAATTGGAGTATAATTTATCATGATTATTTAAAATGAGAAGGTCGTATATACCAGTTATTTGCTAACGCATTTATGGCAGTTGTAAACATTGCAGTTTACATTGGTAACCAGTAATGTAATAATAAAGGTCATTCTGAAGGTCATACAATGCTATAGACACAAAAGTAATGATTGCAACGAAAACGGGCAGTAAGCAAATGACAGCGACGTCAAGATGTCGTTATTTCACACCTGATAATATCATCATGTGATATTTTCTCATGACGTAATTGATTTATTCAACCGGTATTGGTCTTCACTTTGTGACGAGATTTTTCTCCAGTGGATGACTTCAGGGACACTAGGCTACTTCCGCCAGGCTCGCAGCACTAGCCTAGTCAGATTCCATCAGTACTGTTTTTTTAATATAATTCAGGATATCTTATAGGCTTCAGTTGATCTAAACATCTTAAAATATTAAAATTTTACTTATAAAATTTTATGAAAATGTCTAACGTACAATATTTTATACACGATGTTCTTGTAGCGAAAGTGGGTGGTGTTGAAGGCAAAATAATAGCTGCCCAGATGCTGATACATTAAAGCAATGCAGACAATTCTGCACCATTTTATAGATGGAAAAGAGCAGGTCAAAATTGGTCTGATAGTGTGCATACCTTGCGTGTTAGAATCAAATATTACCAATACATTTACAACAGATTTATTATTTTTATCCAAGCTTCGTATGACAGGGAAAAATCTCAACGTGGCGTGAAGTTAAAATACTGTACTGAGTTCTTAAAACTGGGCACTGATGAGCTTTGAATTACTCCAGAAACAAGTGGATGACTGTCCCTTTGGCACTTGGATGACTGTCCCAGTAAGACAGACCCCCGATCAACGCAGTTGCCTGATTATCAACTCAGGATCCGGATGGTGAAGACTTGCCAGATGATCAACAATTGTTCAGGATGATCAAGACAGTAGTCGGAGGATCCCTACAGCGGTTGGATGATCAACAATTGTTGTGGATGAAGAAAGTGATTAGATGATGAAGACAACGGGCGGATGATCAACGCAGCAGGTGGATGAGAAATGCCACCGTGGTAAGGATGAGGAGACCAAGTGGATGAGACCTCCTGAGAGCGGAGTTGCAGCCGTCATAGGTGCAGGTGAGGATGCAGCCAGTCAGCTGCTCCCCGCCAAACTTGAAGACCCCGCACTGGGAGTCCATGTTTTCCAGCACACACGTCCTGATCATCAGCGACTCTCCGGTCACAGCTGCCAGGCGAGGGGAACTGGGCGTTAGTAGAATCGTTTGTCGTGGTGGTTCAGGTGAGGTGTGGTGTAAGGCTGTGTTGTAGCCGTGTGGTTGTGTCGTATATTGTGTGGTTGTCGTATGTATTGAACACGAATTAGGCTGCAACCACAGGAATAATTTATTCTTACTAAGAACCCTCAGGGGCTAATGGATTAAATATAGCATTCGAAAGACATGCGAATATGAGTCTTGCACAACTCATTTCTTCTTCGTCGTGGTCGTCGTCGATGTCGGGATAGTCGTATTGGTAGTCAGGTTATTCGTAGCTGTCGTCGGTGTACTTGGAGGGGTCGTCGAGATGGTCTTAGTGGTCGTCGGGATGGTCTCAATGGTCTTGACCGCTGACTAACCTGAGGTACCGACGATCTTGACGCAGAAGTTAGCGGGGAACTGCCCGATGTGGCGTTCCTTGGGGACGTGGCAGTCATCCTCGAACTTGGAGTGCGCCGGGTGGAAAGGGTCGTCACAATTGATGTCGCTGCCGTTCTTGGAGGAGCACTTGTAGCAGCTGATGCCGCTCGCTAGTGCTGCAGTGGAAGAAGACCAGAACCATGAGAGGGAGTGGTGGGAGAGGCCACATACAGGATTGTGGTGGGAGGGCAGCTGCTCCACAGCAACTACACAACTACTTTAAATCAGGCCACTCAGTAGTGGCAATTTCAGTCAGGCAGCGACTGGTGCCACTTAATGGAGAGACTCGGCTAGAGATGAGCAGTACAGTCTTTGCTTAGACCAAACTGTCGACCACACAGTAACTGTTGGTCAAAAAATGTAATTTACTGAGATAATGTCTTAAGAACTTTGCCAATAACTGAAAGCAGTGACATTAGTGTAGTTACTGACTATTAAACAACTCTGTGGACTAAAATTACGTTTGCCTTCGTCAGTAGAGGGGGGAGAGTCGAATTCCATCCCTTCTTCCCTCTCCCTGTCTCTCCCTCTCTGTTAAAGGGAGCATTGCAAGTAACATAACTTACTGTTTATTAGGACATATCGGTCATGAAACCTCGTCTATGGCAGAATAATATACAAGAGTGAGAGGGAGCGGAGTGGAAGCGCAGTGCGCACACTTACACGAGTCAGCAAGAAGCAACACCACCGCTACTACACCAATCACCCGGGAACGAACAAATCGGAGCACTGCCATTTTCTGTGAATAAAAAAAAATAATTTAGTGATTGAAATGGAAAAAAAGGTATTGGCAGATATGTTCTTTGTGTTGGTGGCGGTGGAACATTTGTATTAATGTCTACAGGGGAGTTAGACGTTCTCTTCATGCCCATGGATGGCTGTGGAGGTCATAACAATACTGGATGGTTGTGGGGTTCATGACATTATTGGATGGTTGTGGGGTTCATGACACATGACCTAAATTTGACTTTTGTCACAAATATAAATTGTTTAACTTTGTATTAAACCGATTTTGCATCGCTAACATTCCCACCAGCGACCACAACATGGGCATGTCGTCAAGAATTGACCAATTAAACTAGATTAGAGTGTGTGTGGCGGGCGGGGTGACGGTCCAGGGAGGCCGCTGAGAAGCCGCTGTTCTCGTGTTTCTCTTTTCTCGCTCTGTATTTCACTTCCATCCCTAATTTCGCTTTGTTTTCCTTATCGCCATTTTCGTTTCTCTCATTTCACATCATCTACCATCCTCCGCGTGCTTCTCTTCTGCTCTCTTCCTTTCCCCTATACCGTCACTATATTTGCTTCATCCAGTACTCCTTTTGCTCTGTGTTCGCCTTTTTCCTTCGTCTCTCTTCTTCCCCGTCATCTTTCTTCCTCCTTTATCCTCCATTCACAGTGTAGCTGGTGCGCGCACGTTTATTTGTTTATGTAGAGGCAAACACCCATATGGAAGCATTTATTTGTAAATGATTGTTTATTTTATTATTCAGCCAGTGTATCCATCCTGTGTGGGGGGGGGGGGGGGGGTAAGGGATGTTGCAGGCATGCAGTGTATAAAGGATCTGAAACCTCAATATTCCTTTAGCTAAGATAGTTACAGAATTGGTATATTAGTTTGTAACCATATACTTAGACAAATCTATTTCCATCTTAGCTTCATTAGATTTTCGATTAGGCACCGTACGTGGTGTTCGGGTCGGGTCGCACCGTACGTGGTGCTCGGGTCGGGTCGCACCGTACGTGGTGCTCGGGTCGGGTCGCACCGTACGTGGTGCTCGGGTCGGGTCGCACCGTACGTGGTGCTCGGGTCGGGTCGCACCGTACGTGGTGCTCGGGTCGGGTCGCACCGTACGTGGTGCTCGGGTCGGGTCGCACCGTACTTGGTGCTCGGGGGTCGCACCATACGTGGTGCTCGGTGGTGCTCGGCGCACCGGTGGTGCTGGGTCGACCCCGTAACATCGTGCCATTCAAGTATTGGGAGCTTCCCCATGAATGCAAACATGCTATCGGAGCATGCATTCAACACGTCAATATCGGAATTCTGTAATACTGTATAATGAATATAGAACTCTGCAAACTCGACACCGAGTATTTCATCCCCGCCGACTTCAAAAAGGGTGTAAGTTCAAGTTCAAGTATGTTTATTGAGATAAGCAAGAAATACATCTCAAAGGGATAGAGTAGCTTAGGCTATTTCTACCCCCCATTCAAAAAGGTAACATAGGGTCCGACTCGTCTTAAAAAGGAGGCAATAGGGCTGACCCCAACCCGCCTGTGACAGTTCCCCCACACCCACCAGTCACCCTGTAAAGTTTAATGAGGTTTGCCCCAAGGATTTGTTTTCTAACCTTGGGCAGACTAAAAAAAATCATAAATGAGAATGTTTTTTTTTTTGTCTAAGAATGGAGGCCAGACACCTGGTGCTTGCCTCACAACTTCGCAGGGGAATGGCCTGGGGTACGGGAGAGGCATATGCTGATTGGGGTCGCCAGAATTCAAAAGTTAAGTGTGCTACGGTAACATACTGATCCCACATGACTGTTTTTAAGAATTGTTAGCAAGATACGTCTGGCTAAATATTTGAAGAATTTACATTTCAAAACTATATTTTCATATAGGAAAAATTATGCACTGATCTCAGGAAAATAATCACAAATTTTCTAATACTGTTCTCCCCATAACGGCATATTACATGTGATTTTACCTGAATTTACTTGACGCCTACTATAATGGCCTCGACGAGGACAGACTTGTCAAGGATCTTCACCCCTCAATTGTCATCCCACAGCCTCGGAGGCTTTTTCAAGCTCTGTCCTTTTCTCAAAGTCAAAGGGAATCTATTATATTTTTAATATTTCACACTAGGCTGCTAGACAGAGACAAACATATATAGCCTTGCAAAGAGACCGGGTCGACCAGTGCAAAAAGACAGAAAAACTTAGTCGGGAAAGTTAAGTTGGAAGCGCCCTTGGGAATAAGTGATCACAGTGTGATCACTTATTAAGTGATCACTAAGGCAGTTCGTTGTTGACGTCGACCTCGTTCTGGCAGCTCCTGCGACGGTGCTGGAACCATGTGTATTGGCATTTGCCTTTCTATTGGATAATTTCAGCAACGTGGAGAGGGGGGACCTGCTGCAGCTTCGCCTCCATATCTACCTACCCAGGCTTTGAACTCCATAGTCTTTAGATTTAAGGATGCCTACTACCCATTTTACTGTTGGGTAAACAGAGGCACCGTGTGTGTGTAGGGTGTCACTGCCTAGCACCGTGTGTGTGTACGGTGTCACTGCCTAGCATCGTGTGTGTGTACGGTGTCACTGCCTAGCATCGTGTGTGTGTAGGGTGTCACTGCCTAGCAGTGTGTGTGTGTAGGGTGTCACTGCCTAGCACCGTGTGTGTGTAGGGTGTTACTGCCTAGCACCGTGTGTATGTAGGGTGTCACTGCCTACCACCGTGTGTAGGGTGTCACTGCCTAGCCCCGTGTGTAGGGTGTCACTGCCTAGCCCCGTGTGTAGGGTGTCACTGCCTAGCACCGTGTGTAGGGTGTCACTGCCTAGCACCGTGTGTAGGGTGTCACTGCCTAGCCCCGTGTGTAGGGTGTCACTGCCTAGCCCCGTGTGTAGGGTGTCACTGTCTAGCACCGTGTGTAGGGTGTCACTGTCTAGCACCGTGTGTAGGGTGTCACTGCCTAGCACCGTGTGTGTGTAGGGTGTTACTGCCTAGCACCGTGTGTATGTAGGGTGTCACTGCCTACCACCGTGTGTAGGGTGTCACTGCCTAGCACCGTGTGTAGGGTGTCACTGCCTAGCCCCGTGTGTAGGGTGTCACTGCCTAGCCCCGTGTGTAGGGTGTCACTGCCTAGCCCCGTGTGTAGGGTGTCACTGCCTAGCCCCGTGTGTAGGGTGTCACTGCCTAGCCCCGTGTGTAGGGTGTCACTGTCTAGCACCGTGTGTAGGGTGTCACTGTCTAGCACCGTGTGTAGGGTGCCACTGCCTAGCACCGTGTGTAGGGGTGCCACTGCCTAGCACCGTGTGTAGGGTGTCATTAACTCCTTGGCACCATGGAAGACGTCACTACCTAAGCAGCAAATATAGGATGTCACTCGATGGCACCCCTTTAGGACGTCACTTTAGTTCATTGGCACCACGTATTGGCACTCCTTAACTCGATCCTTGGAACTATGTAGGGAGTGTGACTAATACCTTGCTCGCTTGGCGTGAGGTTTAATGGGTAGACCGTCAGCCCTAACGCCCTACGACCGTTTATTCTGTCAAGCTGGCAAAACATAGCCATCGCCTCTCCTGCACCTCCGTCAACACCCAGACCTCCCCTGACCCCCTCGTCTTTATATTACGCCAGCATGCAAACTCTCACTGTGTGTTGTCTTGCGGTAAAGGTCGAGGAAGTAAGACTTATCCCATGGCACTGAGATCTTTCACACTGCTCTCTCAGGAAAGACTGGACTCCCTCAGGTCCTCCGGCTTCTGCGCAGCCCCCGACCACTCCAGGTGCCCATCCTCTCACTACTCTCACTATTCTCCTCAAACTCTAAATCTACACATTTATAAACCTTAAGCTTGCTTTATATTACAAGTGTCGTCCCTTAAGGTCAGAAATTTATCCTTCAATGGGTATTTAAATTCTTATTTAGCAATGAGAGATGATTACTGGGTAGACATCGTATGCCTGGCAGTGCAATCCGTGCCTTCGATCTCATCGAATACTGTGCGAACTTGCTAATAAATTAAAGAGCGGTATATCCTTTTTTTTTGGTTTTGCTTAAATGCTTGTTCAACGTTTACAAAACCTGAATGACGATCATACGAGACAACTTATTTCGTGTGTACTGTACTTTGTCTAGATGAATTACCAGCCTACGTCAGATGTTTCCATAGCAACGCCTCGGTTGCCAGAGATGATAGGCTCACACCCTAGAGAATATACAAACTAGAGAGAGCATCACTGTCTCATTTCTGCGAACCTGAATATAAATATTACATTTATATTGAACATAAATGAATATACAAACTGTGGCTGGTCACGTGACTGGTAGCACAAGAGTGAAGGCGATTAACTGGATATGCTTTGAATTAATAGCATTAATGTGATAGTAATTATTGATATAATTCTGAGCGATGTATAGTATAGTAAGGGGTCCGGGTAGTACAGTCGCACATTGAACACTTTATGCAGGGCAGACGTAAATCTGTGTATCTGTGTATTTATGTCTGTAGGTTAGATTATCATCTTAAAAGCACTACAATCCCCCCTCTTCTGTAGTCGATTGTTCAATAAATCCCTGGGGCCAAATTCACGAAGCAGTTACGCAAGCACTTACGAACATGTACATCTTTCCTCAATCTTTGACGGCTTTGGTTACATTTATTAAACAGTTTACAAGCATGAAAACTTGCCAATCAATTGTTGTTATTGTTATAAACAGCCTCCTGGTGCTTCGGAGCTCATTAACTGTTTAATGAT
>WNGS01113158.1:35304373-35326907 GCA_020271785.1 Procambarus virginalis | reverse complement strand
TAGAATCAAAGCCGCCAAAGATTTAGAAAAGATGGACAGGTTCGTAGTGCTTGCGTAACTGCTTCGTGAATTTGGCCCCTGAACTATATGTTTAACAGACCACTCGCCCCGTCCGTGGAGGACAGACGAAAATGTATACGTGCTGGTTAGCATTGCTAATGTGTGGCCACGTCTGTGGTAGGAAAACAATAATAATAAAAAAAGTACAGTCGGGTTAGTTCTCGACGCCACTCGAGCAACCCGTCCTCGACTCAAGTCCATTACATCCACAGTCGACCCCCACAGACCCATTCTAGTATTTGTACATGCTGTTCATTTCAAAACAGGAATTTTCTCAAATATAAGTTAATATTATAATAGCATATTTTGCATAACAGTATAGACATAGGTTAAGTTTAGGTGTTTAGGTTCTGTTAGCAATTATTTGTATTTGTTGTACTTGTGTGAAGCGTTTACAGCGTTGTGGTTCGAACAAAATTCGTCAGTGAAGCACTTGTTCCGGAAGTTTCGACGTAATCAGTTGAGAGTCGTGTGTAAACCGTTTTTCATTTATAAACGGGGAGTTTGGCGAATGTATGAAATCACTTTTTGGGTCTTTGTTTGGAGGACGAGCTGAATCGAGAATTGCGGATTCGAATCCCAGGCAGGACAGAAATGCTTGGGCACATTTCTTTTCACCTAATGCCTTTGTTTACCTAGCAGTAAGTAGGTACTCAGGAGTTAAGTCAGCTTGTTGTGGGGGTTGCATCTTGGGCAGGGTCTGTAATTCGACCATGGAGGGGTGGGAACCTTGATAAAAAGCTTACCGTGTATGTATATACTATGGCATCCTGTCCCCCTGACACAATGCATTATTATATATTATAATAAAGGATGGCTAATTACAACATGGTATCCAGTATACAGTATTTTGATTATTGATAATGATAGGCTTTTTAAGCAGGTATGGAGGCTATGACCCCTCATATTGCAGTCCTGGACAGGGAGGATTGTCTGGGAGTCAGTCCTTAACTATTCGCCCTCTGTTCACCCAGCTGTAATTGGGTACCTAGTTGTTAACCAATTAGTGGTGGGGGGGAGGGTCGTGTTCCAGGGACTTATTGTGGGTAAAGGGCTTACCATGAGCTATGGCAAGGGGAAAGCTCTGGGCTTGGCTAAAAGGAGTGAATAGTAGTCTGTTCCTGTGCATTAAAGAAAATAGTAACTAAAAAGCTTCAGTTGACAAATATAACAATTTCAGCTGGTGCTGATGTAACTACAGTATTTAGATTTTCTTCTACGGGTATTGTGCTTTATTTTTCTTTATTCTGTTCTCAGTTTTCTTACTGCACTACAATGCACTTGTTTTCTTAATTAGCAAGTGCATTAGTTATATAAAATTTGTTCCATTTAGAGTAGCTGGCCACTCTAAATTCATGCAAACTCAATCTTTTGTGCATTATAATCACTTTTTGAGTTCTCATTTGCTTCAATATGCATAGGCTATGCTAGTTTTCTTTTTCTTTATTATTTGATATAATCATTTTCTATACTTTAGAGGCATAAGCAATCAGAAAATAACACAGTTCGAGCAAACAGTTACATGTGATGTTTGGCAGTACTGTATATACTAGTCCTCTAGTACAATGGTGAACTGCCTCACAATATAAAGCATGCTGGCTTCAATCCCATTGAAACACCTGGGCACATTTCCATACACCTGATGCTTTTGTTCACCCAGCAGTAACATAGGTACCAGGGACTTGCGCAAACTGTTTGGTTGCATTCTGGGGAAGATCAGTAACTGGCAAGGGGGACCTCGATAAGCCTTGGTTAAGTGGTTCTTGCCCACAAAACAAGAAATTATAATTACAGTGTCCACTCGCCATAAATTTCTTCAAGCCTGGCCTTGGGTCGGGCTTGGGGAGTAGAGGAACTCCAGAACCCCATCAAGCGGTAAATAAAAAATGTTTTTTTTTTAACGAACTGCTATTAAATACTGTATATAAAAAATTAACTTTCAACTTGTACACAAGTTTAATTTGTTGGGATTCTAAAATATGCAGATACTGCATAATAATTCACACATCAAAGAATTAACTAAAGAAAATGCAGGACTGTCTTTGGTTTTATTTAAAAGGAATGATAAGTGCACCAACTTACTAATCTTGAGGCAATATTTCATAATTTACTGCCAATTATCGATTTTAACATTTTTAAACAAATTTGAACAAATTAATTTTTCACTTTTTAAAGTTTGCAATTTTGCCATTTTTAACCATAATTAATAATGCAAAAGTTTATAAAATTAATACAACATAGGACTAAAACTAAAAAATTATATACAATTTATACATATACAGTACTCATCTGTTTGTTATATACAAGTACAGTATATATGTGCTCTAGAAATATTTAATCTACTTTATCCCATACTAAAAGTATGGGACCTTGTACATTCAGTTAGCTAAATAAGAAACCACCTACTTCTTTACTAAGCAACATATGGGATAGAAGTTTAAGAAGATACCAGTAATGTACTGAAACATTTGTTGTAATGAATAATTAAGTGGGATATAACTGCTTGGGCTGCCCAGTACACGATAGAAAGCTTGGCTTACAAAGATGATTCCACATAAAATAAAGCTATGATAGCAAGTGTTCTACAATCTATCCATTGTGCATGTCTAAATAGTAATATCACATTTATAAGCTATATAGTCTATGGCAGATTATAATTACCTCAAGTACCCTCTGACTGCATATCATTCACTAGTACTCCATTTGTCACATGCTTCCATTGCATAGTCCTGTTGTGATGAGGAGCAGAATGCTTTAACGCAAAAAACCATTGCAAAAGGTCTTAGACCAATACCTGCTAACAGTATGCCTCAAGGCACTTCTTCTACACTTCTTGAACTTTTCCAAAACATGAAGAGAATTCTTTGTGCCACTTAAAGGGAGTAAACCTTTGATACATTGTGGAAGTATTCTATCATCTAAGAAAGCGAGTAATTTTCAAAAGGCAATGCCAAGCCTGTTGAACTCAGAAAATTAAGGAGGTATTTCACAAATACAGAAAATCATAAGAGGACAACCTAATATAAAAATATACCTTACTATGTGCATTAATGGGAAATAGCTGGGAAAAATGAGGGAATCAACATCACCTGGGAATAGTCGCTGACGTAATAATGTTGGAGAATGTACAAACGTGGCTACCTAGCAGTAAAATAGGTACCTGGGTGTTAGTCAGCTGTCACGGGCTGCTTCCTGGGGGTGGAGGCCTAGTCGAGGACCGGGCCGCGGGGACACTAAAGCCCCGAAATCATCTCAAGATAACCTCAAGATAACCAGAACCTCTCTAGACTTTGTTGATAATTTTAATAACTGCCTGAGGCCACCCTCCCACTGACGTATCCTTGTTCTCGTGTCAAGAAGTGGTTAGTGGGCCAATATTTACTCTATTTTAGTACTGATAATCAAGTTGATTAAAGGGAAATGTTTTATGTTTACAATCCAAAGACTTCTGCATTAAGAATAATTCCCAATAATGTAGCTGGTGAAATTAATGACACGTGGCAATGACATCTCGTTTTCTACAGGGAGGAAAATCCACTGCAACGTCTTCTGAGTTAATTTATTTATACAACCCAGCAGCAATATTATGTCTATTGTATTAAATGTTAGTAAATGGTGTCGATTTTTCCAACACCGGGTGTTAGTTAACTTGTTGTAGGGTTGCATCTTGGAGAGGGTAGTTAAACTTTTGCGGAGGACCTCGAAATAAGCCTGTCATGTATACACACTGGCTGCCTGTCCCCCGACATGATGAATTGTAAGCATAAAAGTCTTCTTGTCCCTAACAAGGAGCTCCTCGGAGTGTTTACTTATCCCTCGGAGGTGGGCGGGTCCAGCTGAGACGGTATGGTTAGTTTTGTCGGGGACAGGCAGCCTGCGTATGTGCAAATCCCCCCCCCCCCCATTCCCCCCGCGCATACGCACACGCACGCGCACACAGTGCTCCAGTGGATAAGGGAGTATCTAAGCAACGGGAAACGGCGAGTAACTGAGGGGGGTAGAAATCAGAGTGGCGAGATGTCACCAGTGGAGTCCCACAGGGCTCTGTACTTGGACCCATCCTGTTTCTAATACATGTAAACGATCTTCCAGAAGGTATAGACTCGTTCATCTCAATGTTTGCTGATGATGCAAAAATTGAGAGGAATCATGACAGATGAAGATAGACAGACTACAGGATGAACTGGAGGAATGGTCTATAAAATGGCTACTAAAGTTCAGCTCAGGAAAGTGAAAAGTAATGAAATTAGGCGACGGGAGCAGAAGGCTGAACACAAGGTACCATCTGGTATGTGAAATCTCTACAAGAGTCCAATAGAAAGATCTGGGGGTTGATATCACACCGAACCTGTCCCCAGAGGCCCAAATCAAAAGGATATCCCCAGCGGCATATGCTAGACTGGCCAACATAAGAACTGCCTTTAGAAACTTGTGCAAGGAATCGTTCAAGACCCTGTATACCACTTACGTCAGACCAATCCTGGAATATAGCAGCTCCAGCCTGGAGGCCATACAAGACAAAGTTAGAGAAGATTCAGCGGTATGCCACCATACTCGTTCCTGAACCGAGAGGTATGAGCTACGAGGAAAGGCCAAAGGAGCTGAAACTCACGTCCCTAGAAGACAGAATAAGGGAGACATGATAACCACCTACAAAATTCTCAGGAAATTGACAGCGTGGACTAAAACACTCTTTAGCTCGGATGGAAGCTGATTACCCAAATGAGCCACAGAGACATTAGAAAGAACTTTGTCAGAGTAGTTAACAGGTGGAATGCATTAGGCAGTGATGTAGTGGAGGCTGACTCCATACCGTTCAAATGTAGATATGAAAGAGCCCAGTAGGCTCAGGAATCGGTGCATCAGCTGATTGACAGTTGAGAGGCGGGACCAAAGGAGCCAAAGCTCAACCCCCGCAAGCACAACTAGGTGAGTGCACACAAACGCGCACGCACGCACGCACGCGCGCGCGCGCGCGCGCACACACACACACACACCACACACACACACACACACACACACACACACACACACACACACAACCACACACACACACACACACACACACACACACACACAACGCGCACAAGCACAGATAGCAGACAGGGGTCTGGTAGCTGAGTAGACAACGCGCAGGACTGGTAATCCGATGGCCCAGGTTCGATTCCCGGACCAGGCAAAAACAAATGGGCAAAGTTTCTTTCACCCTGATGCCCCTGTTACCTAGCAGTAAATAGGTACCTGGGAGTTAGACAGCTGTTACGGAGCTGCTTCCTGGCTGTGTGTGTGTGTGTGTGTGTGTGTGTGTGTGTGTGTGTGTGTGTGTGGAAAAAAAATAGTAACAGTTTATTGACAGTTGAGAGGCGGGCCGAAAGAACAGAGCTCAACCCCCGCAAGCACAACTAGGTGAATACAATTAGGTGAATACGTTAGGTTTATATCGGGGTTCCCTCAAAGTCTGATTTCTGACGTTCCCAGGGATTCGATCCCACAACAGTTGACCCGTGCCCGGGTACCTATTTACTGTCGTGAACAGAGGCATCAGGTGCAATCAAATGGGCCTAACCATTTCTGTCCCGCCCGAGATTCCTGATTCTGGGTCGAGAACGAACCCAGTCGTAGCACAGAGACTCTTTGAGTCCAGTCATGAACTGCGTGATGATAACTTCTAGCTGCGAAATAGCAAAAGTTATTGGTATAATGAAAATTTCATCACCAGAAGTTTACAGTACTGGATAAGGCGAGTTTTTCTGGTTCCTGGCACTATGTCCTGGTCTAGATATTTAGAACCTGTCGTGTTTCTTGGCGCCAAACTTCCTGGAAGCATCATGCTTCGCTGATCAATACTGTGGCCGGAAAAAGTTGTGATATACACTGCACTTATTGGCTCTTGATTATCACGTAGCATTTTGGCAATGGTGCGTGTGGCATGATGGTGCATCAGTAGACCTATGCAAGAACCTGGCACCAATTGCAGGCCTGCAACACCACAGACGTCACTTGTAATGTCAACAAGGAATCGCAAAATTGCAACTGAAATTTGTTTTTTTTTGTGTCGGCATTGGAGCCAATTTTCCTAAAGTTATAATTCTTAAAGCAACTATTTGGTCAAGAGGACAAATGTACTATTGTGCTCTAAAAGTTCTGAAGGTATTCTAACAAAATGGAAAACCAACGAACCTAACCACTCCCAGCCCTCTTAGTCTTAATAAAGTATATATTTTTTATTAAATTATATTCTATATTGGCCTCGAAGTGTTCAATTTCTTTTAGTACCCCCCCCCCCATCAAACTTAGAACAAAACATGAATATTGTTGACCAGACCACACACTAGAAGGTGAAGGGACTAAGACGTTTCGGTCCGTCCTGGACCATTCTCAAGTTCTCATTCTCCAGGACGGACCGAAACGTCGTCGTCCCTTCACCTTCTAGTGTGTGGTCTGGTCAACATACTTTAGCCACGTTATTGTGACTCATCGCCTGCAAAACATGAATATTGTTGATTGAAACGGTCCATTTCTATATATGTTTGACCAAACAGTTGGTTAGGTTCCATCATGTTGGGAAGATGGGCTGTAGTATTGGTATAACAAAGGAGGAGGCTGCCTGCCTGGTCACCCACCCACTCACTGACCCGACACCCAAGAAAGCCTACACCGCTGAGCCACTGACGTCACCCCTGCGCCTCGCCCTCACTACCTCACCTGGGACATCATTTAGCAATCTATAAATCGGGCTTAATTGATCTTTGTCAACACGGGAGACATCTCCTGTCCACGAGGTTAACCATAGCCCGTGCTTCTTGCCCCGCTCCTGTGCCAGGTAAGTTACGGGCTCACCATAGCCCGTGCTACTTGGAACTTGTTCCGAGTAGCTGAATCTATAACAGCAACAACGTTGTCAAGTTTCTGCTTACATAGTCTCTCCGACTTGACGCCGTCTTTTCATAATTACTTTTATCGAGGGTGTTGATAAATCATGGATAGCAGATAAGTCTGTATGGGGTATCAGGGCCAAGTTGAGATTCAGCCAGGGGGGGGGGGGATAATCACTCGTGGATGGTGATTAAGAGTATGCTAGTTCCTTAAGCTTGGATGACTGCCAAGCCTGAGTTGCTATTAGGCTTCGATGGTTATAAAGCTTGGATTGTTACTAGGCCTGAATTGTTATGAAGTCTGGGTGGGTGGTAGACCAGGAATGGTTGTGAAGCCTGGATGGTTATAACCAATCTGAATAGTGGCCCGACCTCTGTGGTTAATAATGTTGCAAATTACAGAAGAAAATATTTAAAATTTACTGTACTCACCAAGTTGTGCTTACGGGGCTTTGACTTTGGCTCTTTGGTCCCGCCTCTCAACTGTCAATCGACTGGTGTACAGATTCCTGAGCCTACTGGGCTCTATCATATCTACATTTGAAACTGTATGGAGTCAGCCTCCACCACATCACTGCCTAATGCATTCCATCCGTTAACTACTCTGACACTGAAAAAGTTCCTTCTAACGTCCCTGTGGCTCATGTGGGTACCCAGTTTTCACATGTGTCCCCTTGTTCGCGTACTCCTCCCCCCCCCCATGTTAAACAGCTTAGCCTAATCTACCCTGTCAATTCCTCTGAGAATTTTGTAGGTAGTGATCATGTCTCTCCTCACTCTTGTCTTCCAGTGTCGTGAGGTGCATATCCCGCACTTTCCTCGTAACTCATGTCTCTTAGTTCTGGGACTAGCCTAGTGGCATACCTCTGAACTTTTTCCAGCTTCGCCTTGTGCTTGACCAGGTACGGGCTCCATGCTGGGGCTGCATACTCCAGGATTGGTCTTACATATGTGGTATACAAGGTTCTGAATGATTCCTTACACAGGTTCTTGAAGGCTGTTCTGATGTTAGCCAGCCTCGCATACGCCGCAGATGTTATTCTTTTGATGTGAGCTTCAGGAGACAGGTTTGGTGTGATATCAACTCCTAGATCTTTCTCTCTGTCCGTTTCATTAAGTACTTCATCTCCCATTCTGTATCCTGTGTCTGGCCTCCTGTTTCCACCGCCTAGTTTCGTTACCTTATATTTACTCGGGTTGAACTTTAGTAGCCATTTGTTCGACCATTCATTCCGTTCGTCCAGGTCATCTTGTAGCCTCGTACAATCTACCTCTGTCTTAATCCTCATCATAATTTTTGCATCAGCAAATAGAGAGGAACGATTCTATACCCTCTGGGAGATCATTCACATATATCAGAAACAGTATAGGTCCAAGGACTGAACCCTGCGGGGGACTACTGGTGACGCCTCACCAATCTGAGACCTCACGCCTCAGTGACTCGCTGTCTTCTGTTGCTTAGGTACTCCCTTATCCAATAGAGTACCTTCCCATTCGCTGCTGCCTGCATCTCCAGCTTGTGCACTAGTCTCTTGTGTGGCACCGCGTCAAAGGCTTTCTTGCAGGTCCAAAAATATACAGTACGCCCAGCCCTCTTTAGCCTGATTTTTGTTGCCTGGTCGTAGAATTCGATTAATCCTGTGAGGCAGGACTTGCCGTTCTTGAACCCATGTTGATGTTGTGTTACAAAGTTCTTTCGCTCCAGATGTTCCACTAGCTTTTTTCGCACAATCTTCTCCGTCAGCTTGCATGGTATGCAGGTTAGGGACACTGGCCTGTAGTTCAGTGCCTCCTGTCTATCCTCTTTCTTCTATATCGGGACAACATTAGCCATCTTCCAATTTTTTTTTTTGCAGTTCCCCTGTTACCAGTGATTTGTTATACACTATGGAGAGTGGGAGGCACAGTGCTTCTGCTTCTGCTTCTTCCTTTAGGATCCAAGGAGAGATTCCATCTGGGCCTATAGCCTTTGTCACATCCAACCCTAGCAAGAGCTTCCTTGCTTCCCCGCTGGTAATCCCAAACTCTTCTAGTGGTTCCTGGTTAACTATTCCCTCTCTTATCTCTGGAACTTCTCATTGCTCTAATGTGAAGACCTCTTGGAATTTGTTATTCAGTCCCTCACACATTTCCTTATTATCGTTTGCAGTGAATCCGTCTGCCCTATCCTCCATTTCATTACCTGTTCCTTCACTGTTATTTTTCTCCTGATGTGGCTGCGCAGTAATTTAGGCTGAGTCTTTGCCTTGCTTGCGATGTCATTTTCGTATTGCCCTTCTGCCTCTCTTCTCATCTTGACATATTCATTCCTGGCATTCTGGTATCTTCCTCTGCTCTCAAGTGTCCTGTTATTTCTATAGTTTCTCCACGCCCTTGTACTTTTTTTTTTGGAGATATATACAAGAGTTGTTACATTCTTGTACAGCCACTAGTACGCGTAGCGTTTCGGGCAGGTCCCTGGAATACGATCCCCGCCGCGAAGAATCGTTTTTTCATCCAAGTACACATTTTACTGTTGCGTTAAACAGAGGCTACAGTTAAGGAATTGCGCCCAGTAAATCCTCCCCGGCCAGGATACGAACCCATGATATAATGATATACTGAACCCATGATATACTTCGTTGCTTAATTAGCCTACATCTCTGATTAAACCATGGGTTTCTCATCTGCATTTCTTTTTTTCCTTTTAGACCGGGACAAACTTGTCTGCTGCCTCCTTACACTTCTGCGTGATGTAGTCCATCATGTACAACTCTTGTATATATCTTAAAAAAAAAAAAAAAAAAAAAAGTCTTGGCTCTGTTGTGTTGCAAAGTTTAGTTTCCAATTTCACTCGATAATTGTCAATATTTTTATAATTCCAATTCTTTGCAACAACTCTTATGTTTGTACGTGTTAAATTATCTCGTTTTTAAGAATTGTTTCGTTGAGTCCCGTCCTTTCAATATGTTGGGCTCAGTTCCTTTCATCTAATGCATCTGTTCATCTATCAGTGAGTCGGTACTTAGGAGTCGGCTTGTTATGGGGTTGCATCCTGGGCATGGTCAGTAATTCAGCCTTTGGGGGGAAGACCTCGTTAAAAGTCAAACTGTGTATGTATACACTCTGGCTTCCTGTTCCCTGACACAGTGAATTAATCATTCCTGATTTTATACTATGCCTGAAACGCTCTGTGTATTAGTGGCTTTAGTCACTGTAACTTGTTTTCAGTCCTTTATTGTTCATGTGTACCGTATTCATGTGTTTTTGCTATTATAATATAATTATTTTTACTGGCCACTTGTTTAAGAATTTTTTTATTTACGTTTATTTTTGTTTATCTTATTATGTTCTTGAATTTTTCAAATTTTTAGTTTCCCTTTTGGCTAGATACTCCATTCTCTTTGTTCAGTCTTCAGAAAACGTATAACTTGTCAAACAATGGATACTAAGCTGAGATGACTTATTATTTATAAATAAAATCAAATATTTATTCAGGTAAAGTACATACATACAAGGTGAGATACAAAACGTTGATGGATTTATAGATAGAGCTAGTACATACAATGCCTAAAGCTACTATTACGCTGCCCGAAACGCTTTGCGTAATAGTGGCTTTAGGCATTGTATGTACTAGTTCTATCTATAAATCCATCAACGTTTTGTATCTCACCTTGTATGTATGTACTTTACCTGAATAAATATTTGATTTGATTTATAAATAATAAGCCATCTCAGCTTAGTTACCAGAATGAATGAATGAATTAAATATTGGTCAAGATACTGATATCTTGGTCAAGATTGGTCAAGATATTGGTCAAGATTGGTCAAGATTGGGTGAGCCTGGAAGTGGGGATAGGGGAAGAATTAGTGGGGGTGAGAGGAAGGGTTTTCAGTATGAGGTAAAGTGCCAGGGCTAGACCCAGATGCATGGCATTGAAATCGTTATGACCAGACTAGGCAATGGAGGCAAGGAATCGGATCTTTGTGACAACATTTCGTCTTTCTGAGGCCCTCTGTAACCCTTTCCACTACCGCCCACAAGATGGGTATGGGTGCATAATAAATGAACTAAACTAACTGAGCGCCCACGGAGATAGCAACCCTCAGCTAGGTGTACCATGGAGGCTCACTCCAGATGTGGTCTTAGATTTGCTAATCAGCATCGTGCCCCACCCAAGGCACCAGAAAACGGGAGATAGCAGGTCCCCCCCCCCTAAAGAGGGGGGAGAAGAGTTAGTTGGAAGTTAGGTGATTTGAGTAGTGGTATATTAGAGGAGAGGGGTCATGTAAAGGACGGAGCAGGAGGTGGATCGTCGATCAGGTTAAAGAGGTGCGTGTGTCTGGGTCTGCTTAGGACGTTTCTGAGGAATGCGTCGTAGTTGTCATGATAGGTGAGAATTCTATTGATCTGTTTCTTCCCCATGGTATCCCAGGTTATGTTCAGAGGTGGGATGTTCGCCCACTCATGCAGGGCATCACTAGTGGTGAAGTCCTGCCAGTGGGTATCGAACACCCATCTGAGAGCCCTGTTCTGGGTGCGCTGGAGTTTCTTCCTATTTGTTGGTGCTGCAAGTGAGAGTGGGATCGGTGCATATGTTAGGAGTGGGAGAATAAGTGTTTTGTATAGATAGAGCTTGGTGGCTTGGGAGGCATGTTTGAGTAGGAAGAGTTTTGATAGAGCTTTTGAGGCTATAGCTTTCTTGGGTGTGATGTGTGTGAAAACGAAGGTTAGTCTAATGTGAGTCCAAGTACTGTGGTGTTGACTCTTGGGATCTGGGTTGCATCTGGCGATTGATAGTAGAGTTTTACTGGGGCAGGGTTACGTCGTTTGTTGTTGAAGTATGTGATTTTAGACTTGTTTGGGTTTGTTTTTATCCGCCAGTCGCGTTCCCAGAGGGTGACTTTGTCTATTTCTTCCTGTGCTTTCCGAGTGAGGGCGTTAATCGTGTAGTCAGAGATCAGTTGGGTTACGTCGTCAGCGTAGCGAAGGGTCATTGATGTCCAGTATATTGGGTCAGGAATGTCGTTTATATAGAGTATGTATAGGGCTGGTGAGAGATCTGAGCCCTGGGAAACACCTGCATTTAGGTTGAAGTAACCTGACAGCTTGCTGAGGAACTTGATCTGCATCTTTCTATTTGTTAGAAAGCTGCAAAGTAGCCTCTGCATGTTGTCAGATAATTGAAATAGAGCGCAAAGTTTGTATCGTAGGTCGTCGTGCCATACTGTGTCAAAAGCCTTTTCGACGTCCTTTGCAATGAGGGGCCGTCTTGGCCTTCTGGTGCTTATTTATGGAGAGGTAGTTTGTTATTATGTCCAGTGCGTCTTGTGTTGAATGGTGTTGTCTGAAGCCAAATTGTTTGTCTGTCAATATGTTTTTGTGTTTTAGGTGATTCCCGAGTTTGATTTATGAGTTTTTCGTATACTTTCCCTAGTGTGTCTAGTAGGCTGATCGGTCTGTAGTTCTTAGGGTCTGTCGGGGATTTTGGGGGTTTTGGAATGAGGATTGCTGTGGCTTCTTTGAATGGGCTTGGAAAATATCCTGATGCTAGTGAGGCGTTGTAGACGTCTGTAAGTGCAAAGATTAGGGGGTCTGGAAGCTGCTTGAGGAGAGCTTGGCCAATGCCGGAGGCTCCTGGGGCTTTTCGTCTGGTGTTCTTGAGCACGAGTTTAACTTCTGCAGGTAGTATTGATTCTGTGAGGTCATTTTGTAAGTCGTAAAGTGTCGTGAGGTCAATGGTAGGGTAGTGTGTGATGGCCTGAGGGTTGTGCCGGATCCATGTTTCTACTGTTTGTTCTGTATTGCTGTGGGAGGTGGGAATTGAAGATATCCTGCCAGTGTTGTTTAAATATGTCTACTACATCTGAGGGATCGGTGTAGTTTTGATTGTTGAGTGGTGTATGTAAAGACAGAAGAGGAGGGGTTTCCCCTGATCCTCTTTATAAAGTTCCAGAATTGTTGTGGAGTTGTTTTTCTTTGTAGTTCAGCTTGTTGTATGAGTTTCTCCCAGTGGTTAGCATGGTCTTGGTCAAGGCTGTTGAGTATGTGGTTTTTGAGTATAGTGAGGTCTGTGTTTACTTGGTTGTATCTGTGAAGGTTGTGGGTGAATCTGTTGATAGCAGGAGAGTAGCCTTTTTGTTCTGATCGAAGGAAAGGAGTAGTATCTGGTTTTGTGGGTAGTTTTTGGAATGGTAGCATCAGCTGCTTGTATGATTGTATTCTGGATGGTGAGGATTTGGGAATCTATGTCTGTGTGTGGTTTGTCTTGGAAGTTGTAGGGCTGTGTGCTGGCAGTTAGGAGTTGTTTGAAGGCTTCCCAGTCTGCATTTTGATAGTCATATTATGGGGTGGCTGGAGAGTGTGAGTGATATGGGTATGTGATCTGAGCCGGTGAGGGGTCCGGGTGTGATGTAGTGTTGGAGGTGGGTGCCTGCTCTGTTGGTGAGGGTGAGATCTGGTCTCCCAGTTCTATTGTGTGTGTATGTTTGGAAGTCGGGGCCAAGGAAGGTGAGGTGTTTCCTTTGGTGGAGTTGGTGTAGTTGTTGACAGTGCATGTTGTGTTGGTGATGGTTGAATGTTTGGTGTTTTGCATTTAGGTCTGCTAGGAGGAAGACTGGTATGTGTGTGTGGTTGAAGTGTGTTTAGGTCCTGGAGGGGGAGACCTAAGTTTGGACGGATGTATGTGGTACCAATGATCATCTGCCCGTGTTGAGTGTGAATGCGGACTGCTAGGAAGTGTTTGTGCTGCCAGTTGGTAGTGAGGAGGTCATGTTTATAGGGTGTTTTTTACCAGACTAGCAATCCCTTCGTTGTGTGCTTTTCAGGAGATGGTAGGTTGTGAAGCCAAAATGTCTAATTTTGTGAGTTCGTCACGAATGTGCTGTTCAGTAGCAGCACATCCGGTCTTTCGCTCTCCACAAAGTTCGCAATTAGGTGTCTGATATTGTTGTAGGCTCTAACGTTAAATTGTGATTTTCATTGTTTACTGACTTGATGGGGAAGTGTTTGTGGCGTTTGAACCGGAAAGGTTCTCCTGTGTGCATTGATTCGTTTTTTAGATAGATTTGGCAATTACAGATTTGGGTAAGTAAAGTGATTGACTTACGTTTTGCATGGTTCCGTGTATGAATTTAGGAAGTTTTGGTGTTGAGGTGAGGGAGTGGTCTGGGGAGGTGTTAGTCCTCTTGGCTGAGAAGAACACGTGTTGGGGCCGAGTTAGTAGGATTTTGGGCTTTGTACCTGTGTGGTATTGGGTTAGGGGCGTGAGGTTGGCTAGCGTGTTGGGCGTTAGGTGGGTTGACGTGTTGGGCGTGTGGGCTAAGGTGAGGGAGGTTACATGTTTCTTGGTACCTGATGTCCTTCTTAGTGCTGGGTCGGTTTTCTTGTGTATTGAGGATGTTCGTCTTGCATGCAGAAATTTTTTGTTTTGTTTTGGTGAGTTTGTTCTTTTCACTTGGTGAGTTGTTTTGTGTCTTGGTGAGCTTGATCTTTTTGACTGGAGAGGGGTAGCTGTCATGGGGAGCGTGGTCTGTGAGAGCTGTTAGAGGCCGGTGTCAGGGGGGGTTGTAGAGGGTTCTGGGTTTGGTGCTTGGGGGGTGATGTGGGGGTGGTGCTGGGTTTGTTGTCTGGGAGGTGGTGAGGGTGGGGGCGAGAGTAGGGGTGGTACTGGTTTTGATGCCTGGGGGGTGATGTGGGGTGGGGATGAGAGTAGGGTGGTGCTGGGTTATTTGTCTGGGAGGTGATGAGGGGTGGAGGTGGTATTGGTTTGATGCCTGGGTGTGATAGGGGTGGGGTGGTGGAAGTGCTTGTTGGGTGATGGGGGAGGTGGTAGGGTTTGTACTGGTTGTGACCCAAGCTGGGAGGGATGGCTATATGTGAGGGAGGTTTGTTTGCTAGTAGGATTTGTTGAATGTTGGAAATTGCCTTTCTCGTGTCTCCTTGTGCTGATATCTGTGCTATTAGGATAGCTGCCACTATCTCGGGGTGTCGTCTGTTGGTGTGTGTGGGGGGGAGGGGGGGGGGCCTGAGTATGGTGGTGTGGCGAGATGGTGTCCGCTGTGGTGTGATTTTGGAGAGGTGGGAACCTAAGGGGGGGAGCAGGCACCTCTACTTTGAGGGTTGATGGATATTGTTTGAGCATTTTGGGGAAGTGTGTTGGGGCGGTGAAGCTGGTTAGTGAGGTTTTGGGGGGTAGAGCTGGCGTGCTGTCTGGGCCTGATATTGGGGTACGTGTGTTTGGGGTCTTATTCTTCATTGCCTTGATGAGTTGCACCCTGATTTTGCAATTGTGGTGGGTGGCAGGATGGTTTCTACCACAGATTATACAGTATCGTGAACCTTCTGTGCAGTCTTTCCAGAAATGTCCTTTGTTGGCGCATAAGGAGCAGGCTTGTTCCTTTTCCGTGCATTGCCTGGTGGTATGGTTGAATCCATAGCACTTGAAGCATTGTGTAATGGATTGGTATGTACTCGTCTTGAGGTTGTAATGTGGGATGGAAATGTGGTCTGCTTTAAAGCCTTGTGTGAGGAGGGATTCAGCTTCAGTGGGGGAGGAGCATCGGATTCTGAGGAGCTTTGTGTTTGGTGGGTGGAAGAGATCTTCTATGATGATGTTGGCCTTTCCGATGTCGTCAGTACGTTGTTTGTCTAAAGTTATTATCGTGGAGAGGAGGGTGGTGTCTTCGTTGAAGGCAACAGCAGTGCAGTTATGTTTCTGTTCCAGTATCAGTGCAGGGGTGAGTCCTAGTGTCAGTAGTCCTGTTCGGGCTTTGGGGGTGAGGCAAGCATAGAGGTCAGGTTCAGAGGGTAGAAAGAGCTTTATTCCTTTGTCACTGTGGGTGATGGAGGTGTAAGGAGTCTGGGTGATCATATAGATTTTCTGTCCTATTCCGTCAGGGTCAGGGGGAGGAGAAAGAGCGTCGAGGAGGCGAAGTTACCCGTTGTTTGACAAGTTATACGTTTTCTGAAGACTGAACAAATTAAGAGAATGGAGTATCTAGCCAAAAGAGACTTTAAAAATTTAAATTAAAAAACGTATTGTTTATACATAAGCCATCTTCCTGTTTTGATAGTACTATAGAGTAAGATGAGGAACGTAGTATAATACCGACGTACAACGAAATTAGAAAATGGAAATTTGAACTATTGAGTTGGAGAAACAGAAAACAATTTTTTACTTGTACTCGCCTTTTTTTTTTTTTTTTTTTTTTTTTTTTTTTTTTTTTTTTGAGATATATACAAGAGTTGTTACATTCTTGTACAGCCACTAGTACGCGAAGCGTTTCGGGCAGGTCCCTGGAATACGATCCCTGCCGCGAAGAATCGTTTTTCATCCAAGTACACATTTTACTGTTGCGTTAAACAGAGGCTACAGTTAAGGAATTGCGCCCAGTAATACCTGTACTTGCGTGGCTTTGATAAATTAACTAACCTAACTTAACCTTCCTAGGCCTAGTACATGATATGAGGCCTAGTGTAGTACATGTGTTCTATACTAGGCCTAGGAATATTTAAGTTTGTTTTTAAAATTTATTTTAAAAAATTTCCTCGCTAGTCGGTACACTATCTAAAATCTAAGTACGTACGAATTCGTGACTTTCAAGTCAAATCAAATGTTTATTAAGGTAAAGTACATACATACAAGGCGAGATACATTGATGGATTTATAGATAAAGTACATACAATGCCTAAAGCCACTATTACGCAAAGCGTTTCGGGCAGGAAAAACACTAAGACTAAAACTTAATACTAATTGAGATTAAAGTATAAATTGTTGAGAAAATAAAAAAATAAAGGGGGGGAGAAATGGCAGAAAATAGCAAATATACAATTTGGTCAACAAACAGCATTGTTTAAAATAGACATGGGTTGACATTTAGGGGTAAGGTAGGTTACAGGGCGTTAATTAGGTAGTGCTTAGTTTTTATCTTAAACTGGTTGGGAGAGGTACAGTCTTTAACATAATTGGGAAGACACGATTGACATATATTATGAGTTCTTGCATTCTTGTACTTACACGCATAGCGTTTTAGGCAAGTCCTTAATACTAATTTTCAGACACACATCCCCAGGAAGCAGCCCATAGCAGCTGTCTAACTCCCAGGGTACCTATTTACTGCTAGATGAACAGATGTATCAGGATGAAAGAAACTGCCCATTCCTTTCCACCTCCGCCGGGGATCGAACTCGGACCCTCAAGACTGCGAACTCCGAGCACTGTCCACTCAGCCGTCAGGCCCCATCTTGACTATTGACGAGTCACAATAGGTACTATTTAAGCAGGAGGATGGGTTGTTAAAGACAACTTGTTTTCTCGGAGACAGGAAGCCTGTGTATATATTTTAAGCTTGAATCCAATCTACCACCCGTAGATGGATCTATTGACCTTTCCCAGGATGCCACCTTGGTACCTACTTCCCACTAGGTGAAGAGAGGCATTAGGTGAAAGTAGACGTGCTCAATAAATTCTGTCTAGGCTGGGAATCGGTAGAGAGTAAACCTTATACTCGCTCCATTGTCTCATCTTAATGGCGTAACTAATTAGCACTAACTACACAAGCTATAATCCTATCCCTCTTTACAGGTAACAGTTCTTCCATCTTATTGAAGGGAGCCGAGGTATAGTCACCACATATAAGCAAGCGATATGAGAATAGCCATCAGTACAAGTTCCAGTCAAGAATGTAGCACTCGGCGTATGCAGTTCTAATCGACCCCAAGACGCTACAGCTTCGACACGGAACAGACAGCAGACCAGGACCACATCCAGCTACAACTCTCTCCCACATAGAGCTCCGCGACTCTCCCACATAGAGCTCCGCGACTCCGGCCTCACTCAGCTTTCTGCTCTGCTCCAAGCTCCGTCTCAACGTCCACGACACTGCTGTATCCAAGACTACTAAATATGAAAACCCCACTAAATACTGTGTATCTAATATACTCAACAACGTAACATAATCGTACGTTACAAATCTAACCCGGAATCTGATATTGTGTCGAGAACGTAGACCACTATACTCGAGGACCCAATTTTTACGAATCTGAAATTTTGACATGATCCAGTCATCCTGTGAGCCGCGGGGGGGGGGGTTCATACTGTATATTAGTCTATATTACTCTTCACTTTGCGTCCGCCTCCACCGGCGGGTGAACGGTTGAGCACGTTCCACACCTTAAGCAATAACTCCCGTGTACTCGCAAAGCTTATTTAGGAGGGAGAGTTATCGGGGGAAAGCGCCAAGCCTTTACGACTATATAGCACTGAGAAGGGATAAGGATCTGGGATGGGACGGGGGAAGGAATGGTGCCCAACCGCTTATTTGGGAGAGAATCCACATTTAGTCCGCAATTCCCTGTATCATGTATGCATGTATATCATTTCAAAAGTTCTTATGTTTTTGTATTACTTTATAATGCAATATTTAGAGCAAGGAAATGAAGATAGATAAATTTAAGCTGTTGGAGGTTATCAACACGGTGTAGATAACAGGGCAGTGAAGACCCGAGTGAAGGTAGTGGCTTTACAAGAATGTAATTACTATGCTATGTATCCTCACAATCCCAATGTACCTTCTTGTATATATATAAATAAATAAATAAAATAAGGTAAACGTACATTTACTGTTATTGCTGTGGTGTTAATGGCTTGTTTTTGTTGTATTATCATGAGGTTTACTACATCTTTTAACCGAATACAACAATGTTCGAAAGCAATGTAAGGACACACTTGAGACTCGTAAGAAGGTCAAGTGCTTTCTCGGGTATTTGAACTGGGGGGAAAAGCTCTTTTTATATATATTTTCTCAATCTTTTTTTCTCCTTGTCTCTCATTTTCTTTCCCTAAGGAACAACATAACTTGAAATTATAGATCATGGTATTCAATAAAACTAAGAGATTGTCATGTATATTTTGTATAAATCACACAAGAGTTTGCTACAATAACCAACATACAGAAATATTTACATTGTTCTCTCTGACCACAGTGACTCCCAAACACCTGACCGCACCCACCAACTAGGAAACACTGGTACAAAATTTATATTCTTGTTATTCATCTAATCTTGAGGGCAAGAGACAAGCGAATAAACCGAAGGGCTGCCAACATAACGGCATCCTTAGAAAGCACACACACACACACACACACACACACACACATATATATATGTATATGTATGTATGTATGTACACGCTAGAGAGCATGGTGTCATGAAGACTGACATAACATTCACACAAAACTATTGTCTAATAGTTTTGTGATGCAATAATTGCATTTTTAAGTTATATATTTAGTGATCACACAGAGGTTTTTATTTTAAAGTTAATATACCATTATATTAAATGTTTATACAGTATATGCAAACTTTTTTAAATTATTTCAAATTTTAAATATTATATAACATAAACCTGAAATATTTCATCTAAATCAAATATCACACTTGAAATGTAGCAAAAAACCCACAATATGAGTGATAACAATACTGTATTGTAAAAAGAAAATTAAACTTATTTTTTCATAATGTGGGATTTTCTTATACTCGTATTAAGCCTAGTTGCATAACGGGCAAAATAATGCACATTACAACTGTCATATCAATAGCACTAAATATTTTGCAGCAAATTGATAAAATATGGACATGTGAGTTAGGCTCCACCAAGTTGTACGACAAGGAAAGGAAGGAATTATCAGTGGACAGCGCCAAGCCATTACGACTATATAGCACTGGGAAAGGATCAGGATAAGGATTTGGGATGGGACGGGAGGGAAGGAATAAATAAAAAGCCAACCAGACCTTAGGAATACACAAGACGGCACCGCTCCTGTGCCAGGTAAATCCACTACGGGCTCACCATAGCCCGTGCTATTTGCCCACGCTCCTGTGCCAGGTAAGTTACGGGCTCACCATAACCCGTGCTACTTGGAACTTGTTCCGAGTAGCTGAATCTATAACAACAATAATTAGGAATAGTCAAACGAACTTTGACGTTTAGAAAAAGACAATGGTTATTCAACTGTACAAATCTCTGGTGCGCTCCTAAATCAGCCCGGCCGCCTAAGGTTTCCCAACGTCAAGAAAATGGTCGGTTCAAAGTGTCCTAACCTACAAGAGGACCTAAAACGGTTAAACGCATCGTAGCTAAAAGTAACGTCACTGGGGAAACTCGTCAAAAAATGTTGTCTAAGTGTTTAATGAACTTAAATATTGCCTTCATCACCTTACTACTTAACCGCGGCTCACCACACAAAGGCAATTACATTTATTGCTTGGACATCAGAAGTGTCCATATATTATAATATATTAGGATGAATTATATAATCTCGAAAATGATAAAATAAGACATGAATGTGATTTATTTACAGGAGTTGCATTCGTCCACAAATACCAAGAAAGTTCCACCCAAGATACCTGGGTATATAATATACCACAATACAATTGTAACTGGCTTACAGTACTTACATAAAAGTGGATTAATCTGTTAATAGAAAATCACAAGAAGGTAATGGAACTATCAGGAGAAAACCCCAAGTCATTACGACTATATAGCTCATGGAAGGGTTCAGGATAAGGATTTGGGATGAGAGGGTGGGGGGGGGAGGAATGGTGCCCAACCACTTGGACTGTCAGAGATTGAAACGAGACCGTCGCTCTACCGTCCAGCCCAAGTGGGTTACACAAGAGTGATGGTATGTTATCAATTTTAATTACGAAAACAGTCATTTCCTAGTGTACAATATATATGCACGATGTAGTGTACATAAATCGGACGCTACCAAAGCCTACAGGTAACACAGCTATGATATGTACGAGTGACGCTGCTCGTCACACAGCTCTCGGTGATGGCCAGTGTAACAATGAAAGGGCCTTCTTGAAATACCTTGATGATCATAACATTGTTGCGACTGATACAGCCAAGTCCGTTTATTGTGGTGTGGGCTGGATTATGTTGGGTATAGCCTAGCAGATAACATTAAAGTTAGGCTTGCTCCAGAACTAGTAAGTGATCATATTGCAATATGTACAGTAGTACGTTGTTGTGGATAATGCGTCCAGACCCCATTCTGGGGTTAAAATAAAAATCCCAGTCAATCTTAAACTGCATTTCAAGGCTTACATTCACAAGTGGTACAATGGGTATACACCCACATCAGTGGACCACTTTTATAGCGATCTTGTCAGTGTCGTTACTGGTCATTATAGTTAAAGAGGATCGTTCTTCCTCTTAGAAGATCCTATTATTATTAAAGACCGAGCTGAAGTACTTCAACTTGCCAACAGTTATAAGCAAACAAAACAACTGGCAACTTACTGACATTCCTTAATGGCAGTTAAGCTTTTGATGGACTTAAGGGTCAATTTAAGAACACACATTGGGAATAATTCCTATAAGGTATCAGAACTAGAACCTTATCGGAAATGTGGAAAAAAAATTGAAAATGGCTTTATAACTATACTGTTTGGCGCATATATTTAAAGACTCTGCGATATACTTAACGGCACGACGATATTCTTAGAGTAGAGTACCAAATCAAGGGAATGGTGGCAGGTGTGTTTTTGTTGGGTCTTTGTTACTACCGACATTGTTACAGGTGAGAAGTACTGTATTGGTCAAGATATCACCTCTCCTACGAAACACAACCAGATATAATTAGAGAAATTATCTAGACGTTTTCACACTCGTAAGGGAGACGTCTCGCTACACACTTGAGGGGGGGGGGGCATCTTACAGCGGTTGGCTTTAAACGTGACGCCAGCTGAGTCACGTGTGGCGCCAGCTGGGTCACGTGTGGTGCCAGCTGGGTCACGTGTGGCGCCAGCTGGGTCACGTGTGGCGCCAGCTGGGTCACGTGTGGCGCCAGCTGGGTCACGTGTGGCGCCAGCTGGGTGACGCCACACCTGACGTGGCGCCTCATCATTTCTGGTGTTTGTCATGCTCGTCTGAAACACCAGTTGATTCATAGTTTTAAATCACGAATTACAAAGGCTGTTGTTGAGGCTGTCAGTCGGTATTAAATATTTTGGACGCGGGAAAATGCTGCAGCATTTGCGAGCTATTTTAGTATTACGAGCTTACTTAGCATTACGCTAAAGTTAACTGTTACAATGAAAAACAGTAAAATTAAAATCTAATATGCAAGAGGAATTTATAAGTTTCCAATTAACATGTCGGCATAAGAGCCAATATTGACACCACAAGTGGGGACACAAAGAAATCACACCGTGATATATCGGTGAGAAAATCAATTGGAGATATAAGTATCGAACCCTCGACCTCAAATTCAAACAAGTTTATCGAGGTATAAATACACACAAAGGGATGAGGTTGCTCATGCAATTCTCACCCCGTTCAGTACAACGTGTTGATTCATAGTTTAAAAATGACACATCACAATCAACATAATACGGGATAAATATATACATTTCTTACTTACCCTCAACCTGGGTCCTCTCAAACCGCGCACCTTACCCCTGGACCATGACGTGATAGAGCGGATTAAACCTGCGATTTCACTGAATCCGCAGAACGTCTAGAGACTGAAGCAGGAGCGTATGGTGGAATTATTATTAACATCTTCATTGACAAAATTTAATTACAATTTTGCCTAATCTGAGGATTTCA
>WNGS01113158.1:35276891-35298930 GCA_020271785.1 Procambarus virginalis | reverse complement strand
TGTAGTCATAGCGTGGGACTCTGTCCTGCCCTTCTCCGTGACCTGCATGAGCGTCTGTCCCCCGGTACTGCTGTGTCTGGCGGAGTCCTCGAGACGGGGCTCGATATATTTCACTTTTTTCTGTGATTTAATTCAGAATATCAAGTATCAGTCTTTGACTGGAACGGCGGGATGGGAGGGAGGGAGGGAGGAGTCCAGCCTCTCCATGACAACACATCCGCGGCCACCTTGCGGCTTGCCCGGGGATTTCCGGCCTGGACTGAGCGGTTGGCTCACACTCTATATTGCCTGCAGCCTGGGGGCTCGCTGCAGCCTGCCCGCAAGATGTTTTTATCGTTCCCTGAAGAGCCAGCATGACGGGGCAGTCAGGGAATGTTGCTCAGTCATTCTCAAGGTTTCGGCTGCACAAATTGGAACGAAGGTGATAATATTTTTTTGTTCTTCTGCAACTGCCCTGTGTTCCGTTCCATGTTCAACGACTTATGTAAACAGAGCGGTTTTCCTTGATAGCTTTTTGCGTGGGTCGTCGTAACTTCTTTTGCGTGGAGCGAGGAAGTTGTGGTGGTCAGTGTACCAGTATCTGTTGGGGTATCAACTCTCACAACATTTAATTCAGCAATATATTGAATTTATCAGCAATATATCATTAAATGCAGACGATGAGTCACAATAACGTGGCTGAAGATATGATTTATTTAGTATATTTATTTATTTATTTATTTATTTATTTATTTGTATTTATTTATATATATAAAGAAGGTATATTGGGCTTATGAGAGTACATAGCATTGCTGTTTTTACATTCTTGTAAAGCCATTAACACGTTTAGCGTTTCGGACAGGTCCTTAATCTAACAGATAATTTTAAGTATGTAATTTCTAGTAAAATTGGGAAATGTTAACAGGTACAGTGTAAGAAAATTTGACGAAGATTAGTAGGCACATTATAGTCAATTTAAGGATTATCAACAGGTACATTGTAGCATAGTTTGTGGATTATTTCTAAGTCTAATGTAGTAAAATACGCGTTCAATATAACAACGATGATATAAGATGATAGCAGTGATTACAGCGGTGATGTTGAATGGCTTACTCGCATATATTGGGTGAGTGGGTAGCACAAGATACCGTGTGAGTTTAAAGCACAAGGTACGAAACTATGAGAATGAAATTAAGTACTTTTTGGTTATATTCTTGAATAAGGCGTAGGTTGGGCAGCTTTTCTATTCGTTAGGGAGTGAGTTCATGGAACTATAGGTCCCTTTATTTGCATAGAGTGTTTCCACAGATTAAATTTAACTCTGGGGATATCAAAGAGATATTTATTTCTGGTGTAGTGATTATGGGTTCTATTACATTTGTCCAAGAAGAGTTTCAGATCAGGATTTGTATTAAAGAACAGGGTTTAAAATGGCACAAGACAATGTGTGAAGTGAATTTATGTTTAGCATGTTTAGGGATTTAAACAGAGGGCGGCTGAGTGTTGTCTGAAAACAGAATTTATTATTGTTCTGTGGTTTGATAAGCAACCCACGCACCAGAAGATAGAGAAACGACAACGTTTCGGTCCGTCCTGGACATTTCATACACCATACACGACATACCTTAATTCATTTCAATGACTTGATGTCACTGAACATCACTGATGTTCAATCCTGTCTTGAACATGATGTTCAGTCCTGTTCACTTCAGTCTTGATGCTATTGTAGTCCCCGTGGCGAAGTGGTAACATATTCGCTTGGGGTTTCGCGAGCGCTTTGGCCTGGGTTCGTATCCTGGCCGGGAAGGATTGACCGGGAGCCAATCCTTAACTGTTGCCTCTGTTCACCCAGCAGTGAATGGGTACGTTAAACGATTTGCCGGGTCGTATTCCGGGGAATATTAGGATTAAGGACCCGCCTGAAACTCTATGCTTGCTGTTGGCTGTACAAGAATGTAACAACTCTCGTGTATATATATATATATATATATATATATATATATATATATATATATATATATATATATATATATATATAAAACAAAAAACAAAATGTATTTGATGAACACTGTAATGTATTCAGTGCAGAACACAACACAGTGAAGAGCAGATTAGTCATCTTCCTACTGGACATGAAGTTTACAAGCCTTTCAATATCGTCATATCAAATATTTAGTTATAAGCCTCTGCATTATTTAGCCATGTTGCTGTTATTGTGAACATTTAATACCATATTTGTACTCTTGCTTAAAACTAGTTTTCAATATCACTTACAATTATGACATTAATAAACCTCCTTAATATCACATGTATATTAGCTTACTTCTCAAACAACTTCTGTTTTAGCGTTGTTACCCATTAAACATGTACACAAGTTACGTGATAATGTTTATTTTTATTTTTAATATTTTAGAATTATTATTATTATTATTATTATTATTATTATTATAATCATTAAAAAACATTTTTGTTACCCCATGTCATTTCCGTGGCATTTACATTTTCATTTTACTTTGACGACCATTTTCTTTTTCATGAAGGATTAACTAATTTAATTTTTCATTATTTGTAAATGTAAATATTTATTTTATTATTTAGGTTGTTTGTTTACATTATATATGTTTAGGTATTTTTCTGTTGATAGTTTTCCTGTTTCATTTATTGATTGGCTTATGTTGGCTATACCTTCATGTCCCGGGCGTATAGTCGGGTTTGTTTCTGACTCACAATTGGGAATTCCGGGTTCGAATCCTGGGCGGGACAGAAATGGTTTGGGCGCGTTTTCATCACCTAATGCTCCTGTTCACCTAGCAGTAAATATGTACACAGGAGTTAATCAGCTTGTTGTGGGGTTGCATCCTAGGGGGGGGGGGGAAGGTCAGTAATTCGACCTTATGCGGGACCTCGATAAAAGCTTAACTAAATATAATAATAAATAATTAAATGTTTACCTAGGTAAAAGTACATACATAGAAGATACAAACATACAGTTGGATTTATAGATAGAGCTTGTACACACAATACCTAGAGCCACTAGAGCCACAATAGAGCACTATTACGCATAGCGTTTCGGACAAGTACACTATATACACTGGCTGCAGATAACAGCACCGCTCCTGTGCCAGGTAAGTCTACTACGGGCTCACCATAGCCCGTGCTACTTGCCCCGCTCCTGTGCCAGGTAAGTCCACTACGGGCTCACCATAGCCCGTGCTACTTGCCCCGCTCCTGTGCCAGGTAAGCTACGGGCTCACCATAGCCAGTGCTACTTGCCCCGCTCCTGTGCCAGGTAAGCTACGGGCTCACCATAGCCCGTGCTACCTGGAACTTGTTCTGAGTAGCTGAATCTATAACAACAACAACAACAACACTGGCTGCCTGTCCCCTGACACAATGAATTATTATATACAAGTATCATGCACTGTAACTTGCACATTTCTGGCTAAAACAATGATTAGACAAAATATGCCACAGCCTTAACTAATATCCCAAGGGTAATTGGACAGCTCAATTAATGTGATATTTTGTTATTCTCCTCAGATCATACTACTAGTGGGGTTGGCGGCCGTGGTGGGGGCCATCCCCATGCCGCCCGCCATCGGCCAACCGGACCTGATGCAGCTCATTCTCAGCGCTATTCCTGAGGACAACGACATACTCGGCGAGGAGATGAAGGTTCAGCCCGAGATAGAAGTGGTGTCGAGCAGTCAAGATCCGGCGGCTGCAGCCCAGGATGAGGAGGCACTCGCGGTCCAGCCTCCCAGTGGCAGTGAGGAGCAACCCAAAACTGCACCGGATCAGGAGGGTGAACAAAATGTTCTAGATCAGAGCCAGGCACCCACAGAACAGGAAACGCAGCATATTGATGAGAAATTAACACCTCAAGTAGAAAGTATATATGAACAGCCACAACCAGAGGTGGAACAGCCACAACCAGAGGTGGAACAGCCACAACCAGAGGTGGAACAGCCACAACCAGAGGTGGAACAGCCACAACCAGAGGTGGAACAGCCACAACCAGAGGTGGAACAGCTACAACCGCAAGTGGAACAGGTAGATGTACAATCTGAACCTAATATGCCCATTGGGGATTTTGGCGAAGTTAACTCTCCAGTTAATCGTGGCACATTGGAAGAGATGGCACAAGACATATTTCGCCTATTCGTTCCCGGTTATAATCATGAAGAAAATCTCAGCACGGGAGAGCAGACCTCAGAGGCTGCTCTTCCCACTGACACATCTTCCGATATGGGTTTGATTCATCCGATGGAGAATACTCAAATTGAAGAGTTTTCTCCAGAATTATCAGCCAATGTTGAAGCACAATTTGGAAGAGAAGAATACTATCCTAATACCCCATCTGAGAGCGACGCTGAAGTTCCAACAGTTTTTGAGCCAATTGATGAAGACATCTTACCGGTCAACGAAGACGTCATTGTAATGTTGAGAGAGGAACATCCTATGGACGAAACTCGTGAAGTTCCATTTGCGCCAAACACCGATTACTTAATGGAATTTACATCTGAACCAGTTACACAAGAAGAGGTATCACTGGCGGACTTTTTCATTCCAAGTCCCGAGAGTCCACCTTCTGAAGATCCTCCAGTTGAGGAAAGTCCCTATAATTTGGCTCCTGAAGATGAATTCATCGTTCATGAAGATGCGGCACCACAGGTAGAAGAGACTGCCCCTTTGTCAAATGACTACTTTTATAACGATGAAGAACAACAATACATGACTGAAGAGCCAGTTGTAATGTTCCATCAGGATATTCCTGGAGAGGTTGACGGGCCTCAAGGTGTGGATTTACAGTCTGATTTCATGGTTCCAGATGAAGAAATTGCATCAGAGGGAATAAATATGCCAGATGTTGTCCCAGGGGAAGAAAACATTGCATTGGGAAGCTCTGACGCTCCATTCAACAGCGACTCGTTGCCCGTTGCTACGCTTCCGGACCAACTTATGCCAGAGCACCTTAATGAGGATTTAATACAACTCAATCAAAATTCCTTCCAGGACAGCGTAATCCCAGTTCTGGTAATAGAGAGCAGCCCCAGACCAACAGCAGACATGAGAGAGTCGCTCTTGATGATGGAGGAAGATCAAACTCCCAATAATTCTCAAAGTGATGTTGTAGATATCATTGTAATGAATGACCCACAGCAAGACACTGACGAAAACATGATGCCTGTCATTCCAATTAACGAAGAGCCCATCATCAGTGAGGAACGACCTCTGCCAATTGCTGAATTTTCGTTAGACAATTACCCAACTCCTATTACTCGAGACCAGCAAATGCCCTGGACGCGTGACGACGACAACAATCATCAAATAATCTTCCCTAGTAACGACGAAATTAGCCAAATGCTTCGAGTGTCTCCCCATCAGTTTAGAGAAGATCCCAACTTCCTAGCAGCCGAGGACCCGCTCGTGGCAGAATCTGAAACACGCAACATTGATACGGACGGAGACAATATATCTCCGTTCCCAGTTCAGCCAGAGATCACGCAACAGCCACCAAACATTGATGTGTTGAGTGATAACATACCCCCGTTCCGCACACAGTTTGATATTTCTCAAGACACGCCAGACATTGATATGATAAGAGATAACATGCCTCCGTTCCGCACACAGTTTGATATTTCTCAAGACACGCCAAACATTGATATGATAAGAGATAACATGCCTCCGTTCCGCACACAGTTTGATATTTCTCAAGACATGCCAAACATTGATATGATAAGAGATAACATGCCTCCGTTCCGCACACAGTTTGATATTTCTCAAGACACGCCAAACATTGATATAATGACAGATAACATGCCTCTGTTTCCAAGTCGGTTTGAGATTTCTCAACAAACTCCAAACATTCGCATAATCAGAAACAATATACCGGTTCAGTTCTCACCCCAGCCAGATATGCCGCAAGAGGCACCAGACTTCACGAGCTCGGTGTTCCCTGATGATACTATTGGCTCGGGTAGTGACCTGGAATCATACCGGGAAAGGTACGGCGAAGACTCAAACATCAACGAAGAACCAAACAACTTTCCAGGAAGGCAAGAGGAAGCCTCATCTTTCCAGCCCAACATAAACACCTATGACATATACAGACAACAGCACAGTAATCAAATGTTCCCTCAACCGTTCCAACTGCAAGGGGAATATCCACAACAGCTCAGTGGTCCTGGGCGCCGAAGAGTGTTCAGGCCAGACTTCAGCGCTTTTCAGCAAATTGTTATGCCAGAAAAGAGGCGCGAGGAGAACTTCTATCCACAGGCATCAGCAAGACTGGAAAGCCTCGTTCGAAATCCTTTTGAGAATTATGAACCTTTTTATACCAGAATTGAGCCCGAGGTAAGTGAGAGAGCTCAAATGATGAGAACTTTAAATACGCCACTTGCTTTTGATAGGTTTAACCAGCTTCCGTTAAATAGGTTCGACCAACCTATACCAAATAGGTTTGACCAGCCTAGGTCAGATATGTTCAACCAGCAAAAGTCAAATGTTTTCGACCAGACGATGTTAGATATTTTCGACCAGCCTAGGTCAAATATTTATGACCAGCCTAGGCCAAATATTTTCGACCAGCCTAGGCCAAATATTTTCGACCAGCCTAGGTCAAATATTTTCGACCAGCCTAGGTCAAATATTTTCGACCAGCCTAGGTCAAATATTTTCGACCAGCCTAGGTCAAATATTTTCGACCAGCCTAGGTCAAATAACTTTAACCAGCCTCGTTCAAAACGCCTTAACCAGCCTCAATCACAGTACGACATAGAAATATATCCAATAGACGTGTCCTTTACCCCAAATGATAATCCCTTCGCGCCGTCATCTCCCTACAAGAGTCGTGCCCAGCAGTATAGACCTTTCCAACAATTACCGGACGAGGCTACCTTCAGAACCAAGTATTCGGCTCCCTACGAAACAACAGATTACTCGAACTCAGAGAGCTACTCAGATTATTATTCCCCTACTCCCTTTCGTAGTAGATATGACCCAGAGTTCTTCTTTAACAACAACCGCAATATTAGGATGAGAGGCCCCTCTCCTCCCTGGTAGAGACAGCACCAGGTGTGTGTGCGTCTCTCTCTCTCTCTCTCTCGCAGGGAACACGACAGTCTTCATAACACACACCATCTCTCACAAAAAAAAATTACATATTAAGGTGTTGGAAATAAAATGTACAACTTTTCAATATTCTAAACAAAAGCAGAAAACAAAAGTGTACTCAGCTTATGTACATTTTGATATACTTGAAAATTATTTTATTGTGTATTTCTTAAAAGTGTATAAAACCCCAAAATTAAGATAAATATTTAAACTACTTTACTGAGCTCTACAATCATGTTTAGTAGTTATGTCAGTTGGTCAAATTGGTTTGGGGTGAATTGTTGATAAATGTGTAAATGTTTACGGGGATGAGGCGTTAAACCCCGCTATAAACGACACACTCACCAATGCGGAGTGCAGAGGCATGTATGGAACTTGTGGCATTTTATATACATTTAATGATATGAAATTATTCACTATATCTATGTAATTAAAAAAGAAAAGCCTTTATTTGTTTTATTACCCTGTAGACTGGGGGGGTTCGGAACCTCTTAATACGGTTACAGACCCCAGTGGATTAGTCAGAAAAATCTAAAAATCAATTTATTTTTTACAACAAATTACAAAAATTACTCAAAAAAAAATCCTAACCCCCCCTCCCCTATCTCGCCAGGTTGTCGAAAACCATCACCAGTTCTGTTAGTGACTGGTGACTTCAACTGGCATATAGAGGCACCACACACCTGGGCACCTGTGTCCAACACACCTGGGGCACCACTCACCTGGGCACCTGTGAGTGCTACAGTCGGGTTCGTTCTCCACTCACAATCGAAAGTTCTGGGACCGAATCCCGGGAGAGACATTAATGGTTAAGGGCGTTTCCTATCACCTGATGCACCTCTTCACCTAGCAGTAAATGGATACTCAGGAGTTAGCTTACTGTGGGGTTGCATCCCAGTGAGGGGTCAAAAGTTCGACCTGGGGGGTGGGGGGGAACACCTCGATACAAGCCTAACGTGTATATATACGCTGGCTGCCTGTCCCCCGAGACAGTGAATTAAATCAATGCTGTTATATTTATTCACTAATTTTGGTCGAATATTTCTCAAACAAACCAATATAAATTCTGGCATAGTGAACCAGACTTACCTTAAAGCAGTTGGAGTAACTGTAGTTGGCGACAGTAATCTTGTCGTCAGTCGTTTTGTGTGAGGTTGCCAGAGTAACGATGGAGTCTAAGTGACGAGTGTGGAGGTCAGGTCGGCTCACTCGTGACCTGACCTCACACAGCGGTGTTGGTCGTGGGCTCTGGACGATTAGAGGTCATTGCCTGACAGGCCAGCTAAGTCATTTTTTGTTCCCTTTTTTTAGTATTTTAGTATCTAGAAATGCAACTGCATAAGGGGGGGTAGAAATAGCCTAAGCTACTCTATCCCTTTGAGATGTATTTCTTTCTTATCTCAATAAACATACTTGAACTTGAAATGCAACTACATCAGTATAATTTATTTTATCGGCGCTTTATATTTATGTGGTAATTACGGGATTTCAAACTCGGTATTTAACTATCGTATGTATATTTTTGTATTCAATATTGACGATTCCTCCTGTTTATTTCGCTGCAAATTTTGTGCTTGGCTTTAGAGTGTCCAAAGCGCATGAGTGACTGTGGAAGGCAGGACCACTCAGTGACCACCTTAAGTAGCTTCACGACCCATTCTGCCATCTTGTGTGTTTGTAAATAAAGAGCCAGAGACAACGCCGTCAGCCTGTCACTCGTAATATCGTAGTAAGATGTGACAAAGAGTTAATACCTAGTATTACTAATGAAGGAGTAGTTAAGCTGGTTTATGTTGATATTTACATTACCAGGAAGTAAAGGTTTAGGATTCGACGCGTGAACTGTATAGAAGGACTTCGTTGTTCCTTCGTTACCAAGTAGGGTTATGTTATGTTAATGTGGGCTCCTTGTAGGTCATCAGTCATCCCTGACAAGTCTCCCCTAGACACCCAAGCTCGGCATAAAGTTCCCGGGAAGAATCCTCTCTTCAAGTACTCAAAATGGAGATGTTCTGGACAAATGATTGTTCTGTACTCCTGTAACAGGAACACACATCTGTTGGTTCTAGCTCGGCGCTGCACCTGTTTATCGTATGTGCATAACTATATTTCCAAGTACAATATGACCTTCAAACAAATGTGACGGAGGGAAGAAGTAGCCTAAGACACTACTGTCCGTTTGAGATTTAAATTCTCTCAATAAATTTCCTTGAACAACTAATATAAGGCAGGAACGATGTCTTAGAATTATATTGCGGTGAAGACTCTCATATAAAGCAAAGTCTTAAAAATTGTTTAAAAAAAGTCACGTAGCAGAGTGGAAGGATGGGGGGGGGGGATGGATTACCACAGGTCCACTGCTGGACGGTTATTACGGCCATACTTGATTGGTCCGGAGAAGTTTAGGCTCTTTAATTACGTCTGATGCCGCAGTTAACGGTAAGGCGGTACCCTGAGTGAAGGGATTGTGGGTGGCAACGTGTGGCAGGTAGTGAAGTCGGGTTCGTTCGCTTCGAATAATCGGGAATTCCGACTTCGAATCACCCGGCGGGGCAAAAATGGTTTGGGCGCATTACCTGTCGCCTAATGCTCTTGTTCACCAAGTTGTAAATAGGTTCCCGGGTTATCTTGAGATGATTTCGGGGCTTAGTGTCCCCGCGGCCCGGTCCTCGACCACGCCTCCACCCCCAGGAAGCTGCCCATGACAGCTGACTAACTCCCAGGTACATATTTACTGCTAGGTAACAGGGTGAAAAAAAACTCTGCCCATTGTTTCTCGTCGGCGCCCCGGTTCGAACCCGGGACCACAGGATCACGCGTCCAGTGTTCTCCGCTCAGCCACGGGTGTGCAGAATTAACCTGTGATTTATATTTAATTGATATAGTTTAAATTTTGCGTCAATTTATATTTCGATAGCAAACTGTGATGGTTAAAGTAGACTGTATTTCTTAAAATGTCTCTCAAATCGCTTCCTTACACATTATTGGGGGTTTATAGTTTATATGTAGTTAATCAAAGCTGTTGATTTGTAGACATTCACTACAGTATTAGACTATATATGTAGTGAGGCATAAACTAAAATGGTGAGACCCTTTATTATTGTTATATCCTAGACAACCAGTATGGACACGGAAGAACACACCAGTCCAGAACTCCTCGTGGATGTGACTGGCCTCCACTCGTGTACTGATGCTAGGTTAGGTTAGGTTAGGTTACTAGTGTTAACTCTTGTTCCTCTCTAGTATCCGCCTGTCAAAGGGTACTCGCAAATAATAGCGGTAATCCAAGTATGACAGCTGTATCAGAGGAAACATTGTTATATTGAGATAAACGACCAAGGAATATTTACCTTTTTTTGTGCCTCGTTCACAAGGGGAGCCGGTCGGCCGAGCGGACAGCACGCTGGACTTGTGATCCTGTGGTCCTGGGTTCGATCCCAGGCGCCGGCGAGAAACAATGGGCAGAGTTTCTTTCACCCTATGCCCCTGTTGCCTAGCAGTAAAATAGGTACCTTGGGTGTTAGTCAGCTGTCACGGGCTGCTTCCTGGGGGTGGAGGTCTAGTCGAGGACCGGGCCGCGGGGACACTAAAGCCCCGAAATCCTCTCAAGATACCTCAAGATAACCAGAACCCCTCTAGACTTTGTTGATAATTTTAATAACTGCCTGAGGCCACCCTCCCACTGACGTATCCTTGTTCTCGTGTCAAGAAGTGGTTGGTTTTTTTTGAGATATATAAAAGAGTTGTTACATTCTTGTACAGAATGTGGGCCAATATTTACTCTTTTTAGTACTGATAATCGAGTTGATTAAAGGGAAATGTTTTATGTTTACAATCCAAAGACTTCTGCATTAAGAATAATTCCCAATATGTAGCGGTGAAATTAATGACACGTGGCAATGACATCTCATTTTCTACGGGGAGGAAAATCCACTGCAACGTCTTCTGAGTTAATTTATTTATACAACCCAGCAGTTATTATGTCTATGTATTAAATGTTAGTAAATGGTGTCGGTTTTTCTAACACCGGGTGTTAGTTAACTTGTTGTAGGTTGCATCTTGGAGAGGGTAGTTAACTTTTGCGGAGGACCTCGAAATAAGCCTGTCATGTATACACACTGGCTGCCTGTCCCCCGACATGATGAATTGTAAGCATAAAAGTCTTCTTGTCCCTAACAAGGAGCTCCTCGGAGTGTTTACTTATCCTCGGAGGTGGGCGGGTCCAGCTGAGACGGTATGGTTAGTTTTTGTCGGGAACAGGCAGCCTGCGTATGTGCAAATCCCCCCCCCCCCCCCCCATTCCCCCGCGCATACGCACACGCACGCGCGCACAGTGCTCCAGTGGATAAGGGAGTATCTAAGCAACAGGAAACAGCGAGTAACTGAGGGGGGTAGAAATCAGAGTGGCGAGATGTCACCAGTGGAGTCCCACAGGGCTCTGTACTTGGACCCATCCTGTTTCTAATACATGTAAACGATCTTCCAGAGGGTATAGACTCGTTCATCTCAATGTTTGCTGATGATGCAAAAATTGAGAGGAATCATGACAGATGAAGATAGACAGAGACTACAGGATGAACTGGAGGAATGGTCTATAAAATGGCTACTAAAGTTCAACTCAGGAAAGTGAAAAGTAATGAAATTAGGCGACGGGAGCAGAAGGCTGAACACAAGGTACCATCTGGTATGTGAAATCTCTACAAGAGTCCAATAGAAAGATCTGGGGGTTGATATCACACCGAACCTGTCCCCAGAGGCCCAAATCAAAAGGATATCCCCAGCGGCATATGCTAGACTGGCCAACATAAGAACTGCCTTTAGAAACTTGTGCAAGGAATCGTTCAAGACCCTGTATACCACTTACGTCAGACCAATCCTGGAATATAGCAGCTCCAGCCTGGAGGCCATAAAAGACAAAGTTAGAGAAGATTCAGCGGTATGCCACCATACTCGTTCCTGAACCGAGAGGTATGAGCTACGAGGAAAGGCCAAAGGAGCTGAAACTCACGTCCCTAGAAGACAGAATAAGGGAGACATGATAACCACCTACAAAATTCTCAGGGAATTGACAGCGTGGACTAAAACACTCTTTAGCTCGGATGGAAGCTGATTACCCAAATGAGCCACAGAGACATTAGAAAGAACTTTGTCAGAGTAGTTAACAGGTGGCATGCATTAGGCAGTGATGTAGTGGAGGCTGACTCCATACCGTTTCAAATGTAGATATGAAAGAGCCCAGTAGGCTCAGGAATCGGTGCATCAGCTGATTGACAGTTGAGAGGCGGGACCAAAGGAGCCAAAGCTCAACCCCCGCAAGCACAACTAGGTGAGTGCGCGCACACACGCGCGCACACACACACACACACACACACACACACACACACACACACACACACACACACACACACACACACACACACACGTAGCCTGGTGGATAGCGCGCAGGATTCGTAATTCTGTGGCGCGGGTTCGATTCCCGCACCCGGCAGAAACAAATGGGCAAAGTTCCTTTCACCCTGAATGCCCCTGTACCTAGCAGTAAATAGGTACCTGGGAGTTAGTCAGCTGTCACGGGCTGCTTCCTGGGGTGTGTGTGTCTGTGGTGTGGAAAAAAAAAGTAGTTAGTGTAGTTAGTAAACAGTTGATTGACAGTTGAGAGGCGGGCCGAAAGAGCAAAGCTCAACCCCCGTAAAATACAACTAAGTGAATACCACACACACACCACACACACACACACACACACACACACACACACACACACACACACACACACATCGATCTTCTGGGGGGTATAGACTCATTCCTCTTAATGTTTGCTGATGATGCAAAAATTATGAGAAGAATCAAGACGGATGAAGATACAGACTACAGGATGACCTGGATAAACTGGAGGAATGGTCTAGAAAATGGCTGCTAAAGTTCAACTCGGGAAAGTGTAAGGTGATGAAATTAGGAGAAGGGAGCAGGAGGCTGAACACAAGGTATCATTTGGGAGGGAAATCCTGCAAGAGTCGAATAGAGAGAAAGATCTGGGGGTTGATATCACACCGAACCTGTCCCCAGAAGCCCACATCAAAAGAATATCATCAGCGGCATATGCTAGACTGGCCAACATAAAAACTGCCTTTAGAAACTTGTGTAAGGAATCTTTAGAACCCTGTATACCACTTATGTAAGACCAATCCTGGAGTATGCAGCTCCAGCCTGGAGTCCATACCTAGTTAAACACAAGACAAAGCTAGAGAAGATTCAGCGGTATGCCACCAGGCTCGTCCCGGAACTGAGAGGATTGAGCTACGAGGAAAGGCTAAAGGAGCTGAACCTCACATCCCTGGAAAACAGAAGAGTAAGGGGAGACATGATAACCACCTACAAAATTCTCAGGGGAATTGACAGGGTGGACAAAGACAAACTCTTCAGCACGGGTGGGACACGAACAAGGGGACACAGGTGGGAACTTAGTACCCAGATGAGCCACAGAGACATTAGAAAGAATTTTTTCAGTGTCAGAGTAGTTAATAAATGGAATGCACTAGGAAGTGATGTGGTGGAGGCTGACTCCATACACAGTTTCAAATGTAGATATGATAGAGCCCAGTAGGCTCGGGAATCTGTACACCAGTTGATTTGCAGTTGAGAGGCGGGACCAAAGAGCCAAAGTCAACCCCCGCAAGCACAATTAGGCGAGTACAATTAGGCGAGTACACACACACACACACACACACACACACACACACACACACACACACACACACACACACACACACACACACACACACACACACAACGCGCACAAGCACAGATAGCAGACAGGGGTCTGGTAGCTGAGTAGACAACGCGCAGGACTGGTAATCCGATGGCCCAGGTTCGATTCCCGGACCAGGCAAAAACAAATGGGCAAAGTTTCTTTCACCCTGATGCCCCTGTTACCTAGCAGTAAATAGGTACCTGGGAGTTACAGCTGTTACGGAGCTGCTTCCTGGGTGGGTGTGTGTGTGTGGAAAAAAAATAGTAAGTTATTGACAGTTGAGAGGCGGGCCGAAAGAACAGAGCTCAACCCCCGCAAGCACAACTAGGTGAATACAATTAGGTGAATACGTTAGGTTTATATCGGGGTTCCCTCAAAGTCGGATTTCTGACGTTCCCAGGGATTCGATCCCACAACAGTTGACCCGAGCCCGGGTACCTATTTACTGTCGTGAACAGAGGCATCAGGTGCAATCAAATGGGCCTAACCATTTCTGTCCCGCCCGAGATTCCTGATTCTGGGTCGAGAACGAACCCAGTCGTAGCACCGAGACTTTGAGTCCAGTCATGACCCGAGACGGTCATGAACTGCTTGATGATAACTTCTAGCTGCGAAATAGCAAAAGTTATTGGTATAATGAAAATTTCATCACCAGAAGTTTACAGTAACTGGATAAGGCGAGTTTTTCTGCATCCTGGCACTATGTCCTGGTCTGGATATTTAGAACCTGTCGTGTTTCTTGGCGCCAAACTTCCCTGGAAGCATCATGCTTCGCTGATCAATACTGTGGCCGGAAGTTGTGATCTACACTGTACTTTTATTGACTCGTAATTATCACGTAGCATGTTGGCAATGGTGCGTGTGGCATGACGCTGCATCAGTAGACCTGTAAAAGAACCTGGCACCAATTATAGGCCTGCAACACCACCGACGTCACTTGTAATGTCAACAAGGAATCGCAAAATTGCAACTGAAATGTTTTTTTTTGTATCGGTATTGGAGCCAATTTTCCTAAAGTTATAGTTCTTAAAGCAACTATTTGGTCAAGAGGACAAATGTACTATTGTGCTCTAAAAGTTCTGAAGGTATTCTAACAAAATGGAAAACCAACGAACCTAACCACTCCCAGCCCTCTTAGTCTTAATAAAGTATATATTTTTTATTAAATTATATTCTATATTGGCCTCGGAGTGTTCAATTTCTTTAGTACCCCTCCCCCCCCCCCATCAAACTTAGAACAGAACATGAATATTGTTGACCAGACCACACACTAGAAGGTGAAGTGACGACGCCGTTTAGGTCCGTCCTGGACCATTTTCAAGTTCTCATTCTCAAGGACGGACCGAAACGTCGTCGTCCCTTCACCTTTTAGTGTGTGGTCTGGTCAACATACTTTAGCCACGTTATTGTGACTCATCGCCTGCAAAACATGAATATTGTTGATTGAAACGGTCCATTTCTATATATGTTTGACCAAACAGTTGGTGTCGGTACCACCATGTTGGGAAGATGGGCTGTAGTATTGGTATAACCAAGGAGGAGGCTGCCTGCGTGGTCACCCACCCACTCACTGACCCGACACCCAACAAAGCCTACACCGCTGAGCCACTGACGTCACCCGTGCGCCTCGCCCTCACTACCTCACCTGGGACATCATTTAGCAATCTATAAATCGGGCTTAATTTATCTTTGTCAACACGGGAGACATCTCCTGTCCACGAGGCTAACCATAGCCCGTGCTTCTTGGAACTTGTTCCGAGTAGCTGAATCTATAACAACAGCAACAACGTTGTCAAGTTTCTGCTTACATAGTCTCTCCGACTTGACGCCGTCTTTTCATAATTACTTTTATCGAGGGTGTTGATAAATCATGGATAGCAGATAAGTCTGTATGGGGTATCAGGGCCAAGTTGAGATTCAGCCAGGGGGGGGGGGATAATCACTCGTGGATGGTGATTAAGAGTATGCTAGTTCCTTAAGCTTGGATGACTGCCAAGCCTGAGTTGCTATTAGGCTTCGATGGTTATAAAGCTTGGATTGTTACTAGGCCTGAATTGTTATGAAGTCTGGGTGGGTGGTAGACCAGGAATGGTTGTGAAGCCTGGATGGTTATAACCAATCTGAATAGTGGCCCGACCTCTGTGGTTAATAATGTTGCAAATTACAGAAGAAAATATTTAAAATTTACTGTACTCACCAAGTTGTGCTTACGGGGCTTTGACTTTGGCTCTTTGGTCCCGCCTCTCAACTGTCAATCGACTGGTGTACAGATTCCTGAGCCTACTGGGCTCTATCATATCTACATTTGAAACTGTATGGAGTCAGCCTCCACCACATCACTGCCTAATGCATTCCATCCGTTAACTACTCTGACACTGAAAAAGTTCCTTCTAACGTCCCTGTGGCTCATGTGGGTACCCAGTTTTCACACGTGTCCCCTTGTTCGCGTACTCCTCCCCCCCCCCATGTTAAACAGCTTAGCCTAATCTACCCTGTCAATTCCTCTGAGAATTTTGTAGGTAGTGATCATGTCTCTCCTCACTCTTGTCTTCCAGTGTCGTGAGGTGCATATCCCGCACTTTCCTCGTAACTCATGTCTCTTAGTTCTGGGACTAGCCTAGTGGCATACCTCTGAACTTTTTCCAGCTTCGCCTTGTGCTTGACCAGGTACGGGCTCCATGCTGGGGCTGCATACTCCAGGATTGGTCTTGCATATGTGGTATACAAGGTTCTGAATGATTCCTTACACAGGTTCTTGAAGGCTGTTCTGATGTTAGCCAGCCTCGCATACGCCGCAGATGTTATTCTTTTGATGTGGGCTTCAGGAGACAGGTTTGGTGTGATATCAACTCCTAGATCTTTCTCTGTCCGTTTCATTAAGTACTTCATCTCCCATTCTGTATCCTGTGTCTGGCCTCCTGTTTCCACCGCCTAGTTTCGTTACCTTATATTTACTCGGGTTGAACTTTAGTAGCCATTTGTTCGACCATTCATTCCGTTCGTCCAGGTCATCTTGTAGCCTCGTACAATCTACCTCTGTCTTAATCCTCATCATAATTTTTGCATCATCAGCAAATAGAGAGGAACGATTCTATACCCTCTGGGAGATCATTCACATATATCAGAAACAGTATAGGTCCAAGGACTGAACCCTGCGGGGGACTACTGGTGACGCCTCGCCAATCTGAGACTTCACGCCTCAGTGACTCGCTGTCTTCTGTTGCTTAGGTACTCCCTTATCCAATAGAGTACCTTCCCATTCGCTGCTGCCTGCATCTCCAGCTTGTGCACTAGTCTCTTGTGTGGCACCGCGTCAAAGGCTTTCTTGCAGGTCCAAAAATATACAGTACGCCCAGCCCTCTTTAGCCTGATTTTTGTTGCCTGGTCGTAGAATTCGATTAATCCTGTGAGGCAGGACTTGCCGTTCTTGAACCCATGTTGATGTTGTGTTAGAAAGTTCTTTCGCTCCAGATGTTCCACAATCTTTTTTCGCACAATCTTCTCCGTCAGCTTGCATGGTATGCAGGTTAGGGACACTGGCCTGTAGTTCAGTGCCTCCAGTCTATCCTCTTTCTTCTATATCGGGACAACATTAGCCATCTTCCAATTTTTTTTTTTTTTTGCAGTTCCCCTGTTACCAGTGATTTGTTATACACTATGGAGAGTGGGAGGCACAGTGCTTCTGCTTCTTCCTTTAGGATCCAAGGAGAGATTCCATCTGGGCCAATAGCCTTTGTCACATCCAACCCTAGCAAGAGCTTCCTTACTTCCCCGCTGGTAATCCCAAACTCTTCTAGTGGTTCCTGGTTAACTATTCCGTCTCTTATCTCTGGAACTTCTCATTGCTCTAATGTGAAGACCTCTTGGAATTTCTTATTCAGTCCCTCACACACTTCCTTATTATCGTTTGCAGTGAATCCGTCTGCCCCTATCCTCCATTTCATTACCTGTTCCTTCACTGTTATTTTTCTCCTGATGTGGCTGCGCAGTAATTTAGGCTGAGTCTTTGCCTTGCTTGCGATGTCATTTTCGTATTGCCCTTCTGCCTCTCTTCTCATCTTGACATATTCATTCCTGGCATTCTGGTATCTTCCTCTGCTCTCAAGTGTCCTGTTATTTCTATAGTTTCTCCACGCCCTTGTACTTTTTTTTGGAGATATATACAAGAGTTGTTACATTCTTGTACAGCCACTAGTACGCGTAGCGTTTCGGGCAGGTCCCTGGAATACGATCCCCTGCCGCGAAGAATCGTTTTTTCATCCAAGTACACATTTTACTGTTGCGTTAAACAGAGGCTACAGTTAAGGAATTGCGCCCAGTAAATCCTCCCCGGCCAGGATACGAACCCATGATATAATGATATACTGAACCCATGATATACTTTGTTGCTTAATTAGCCTACATCTCTGATTAAACCATGGGTTTCTCATCTGCATTTCGTTTTTTTCCTTTTAGACCGGGACAAACTTGTCTGCTGCCTCCTTACACTTCTGCGTGATGTAGTCCGTCATGTCTTGGCTCTGTTGTGTTGCAAAGTTTAGTTTCCAATTTCACTCGATAATTGTCAATATTTTTATAATTCCAATTCTTTGCAACAACTCTTATGTTTGTACGTGTTAAATTATCTCGTTTTTAAGAATTGTTCCGTTGAGTCCCAGTCCTTTCAATATGTTGGGCTCAGTTCCTTTCATCTAATGCATCTGTTCACCTATCAGTGAGTAGATACTCAGGAGTTGGCTTGTTATGGGGTTGCATCCTGGGCATGGTCAGTAATTCAGCCTTTGGGGGGAAGACCTCGTTAAAAGTCAAACTGTGTATGTATACACTCTGGCTTCCTGTTCCCTGACAGTGAATTAATCATTCCTGATTTTTATACTATGCCTGAAACGCTCTGTGTATTAGTGGCTTTAGTCACTGTAACTTGGTTTTCAGTCCTTTACTGTTCATGTGTACCGTATTCATGTGTTTTTGCTATTATAATAATAATTATTTTTACTGGGCACTTATTTAAGAATTTTTTTATTTACGTTTATTTTTGTTTATCTTATTATGTTCTTGAATTTTTCAAATTTTTAGTTTCCCTTTTGGCTAGATACTCCATTCTCTTTGTTCAGTCTTCAGAAAACGTATAACTTGTCAAACAACGGATAACTAAGCTGAGATGACTTATTATTTATAAATAAAATCAAATATTTATTCGGGTAAAGTACATACATACAAGGTGAGATACAAAACGTTGATGAATTTATAGATAGATCTAGTACATACAATGCCTAAAGCCACTATTATGCTGCCCGAAACGCTTTGCGTAATAGTGGCTTTAGGCATTGTATGTACTAGCTCTATCTATAAATCCATCAACGTTTTGTATCTCACCTTGTATGTATGTACTTTACCTGAATAAATATTTGATTTGATTTATAAATAGTAAGCCATCTCAGCTTAGTTACCAGAATGAATGAATGAATTAAATATTGGTCAAGATACTGATATCTTGGTCAAGATTGGTCAAGATATTGGTCAAGATTGGGTGAGCCTGGAAGTAGGGATAGGGGAAGAATTAGTGGGGGTGAGAGGAAGGGTTTTCAGTATGAGGTAAAGTGCCAGGGCTAGACCCAGCTGCATGGCATTGACATCGTTATGACCAGACTAGGCAATGGAGGCAAGGAATCGGATCTTTGTGACAACATTTCGTCTTTCTGAGCGCCCACGGAGATAGTAACCCTCAGCTGGGTGTACCATGGAGGCTCACTCCAGATGTGGTCTTAGATTTGCTAATCAGCATCGTGCCCCACCCAAGGCACCAGAAAACGGGAGATAGCAGGTCCCCCCCCCCCTAAAGAGGGGGGAGAAGAGTTAGTTGGAAGTTAGGTGATTTGAGTAGTGGTATATTAGAGGAGAGGGGTCATGTAAAGGACGGAGCAGGAGGTGGATCGTCGATCAGGTTAAAGAGGTGCGTGTGTCTGGGTCTGCTTAGGACGTTTCTGAGGAACGCGTCGTAGTTGTCATGATAGGTGAGAATTCTAGTGATCTGTTTCTTCCCCATGGTATCCCAGGTTATGTTCAGGGGTGGGATGTTCGCCCACTCATGCAGGGCCTCACTAGTGGTGAAGTCCTGCCAGTGGGTATCGAACACCCATCTCAGAGCCCTGTTCTGGGTACGCTGGAGTTTCTTCCTATTTGTTGGTGCTGCAAGTGAGAGTGGGATCGGTGCATATGTCAGGAGTGGGAGAATAAGTGTTTTGTATAGATAGAGCTTGGTGGCTTGGGAGGCATGTTTGAGTAGGAAGAGTTTTGATAGAGCTTTTGAGGCTATAGCTTTCTTGGGTGTTGTGTGTGTGAAAACGAAGGTTAGTCTAATGTGAGTCCAAGTACTGTGGTGTTGACTCTTGGGATCTGGGTTGCATCTGGTGATTGAGAGTAGTTTTTTACTGGGCCGGGTTACGTCGTTTGTTGTAGAAGAAGTATGTGATTTTAGACTTGTTGGGTTTGTTTTTATCCGCCAGTCGTGTTCCCAAAGGGTGACTGTCTATTTCTTCCTGTGCTTTCCGAGTGAGGGCGTTAATCGTGTAGTCAGAGATCAGTTGGGTTACGTCGTCAGCGTAGCAAAGGGTCATTGATGTCCAGTATATTGGGTCAGGAATGTCGTTTATATAGAGTATGTATAGGGTTGGTGAGAGAACTGAGCCCTGAGAAACGCCTGCATTTAGGTTGAAGTAACCTGACAGCTTGCTGAGGAACTTGATCTGCATCTTTCTATTTGTTAGAAAGCTGCAAAGTAGCCTCTGCATGTTGTCAGATAATTGAAATAGAGTGCAGAGTTTGTATCGTAGGCCGTCGTGCCATACTGTGTCAAAAGCCTTTTCGACGTCCTTTGCAATGAGGGGCCTTCTTGGCCCTCTGGTGCTTATTTATGGAGAGGTAGTTTGTTATTATGTCCAGTGCATCTTGTGTTGAGCGGTGTTGTCTGAAGCCAAATTGTTTCAATATGTTTTTGTGTTCTAGGTGATTCCTGAGTTTATGATTTATGAGTTTTTCGTATACTTTCCCTAGTGTGTCTAGTAGGCTGATCGGTCTGTAGTTCTTAGGGTCTGTCGGGGATTTTTGGGGTTTTGGAATGAGGATGGCTGTGGCTTCTTTGAATGGGCTTGGAAAATATCCTGATGCTAGTGAGGCGTTGTAGACGTCTGTAAGTGCAAAGATTAGGGGGTCTGGAAGCTGCTTGAGGAGAGCTTGGCCAATGCCGGAGGCTCCTGGGGCTTTTCGTCTGGTGTTCTTGAGCACGAGTTTAACTTCTGCAGGTAGTATTGATTCTGTGAGGTCATTTTGTAAGTCGTCTAGTGTCGAGAGGTCAATGGTAGGGTAGTGTGTGATGGCCTGAGGGTTGTGCCGGATCCATGTTTCTACTGTTTGTTCTGTATTGCTGTGGGGGGTGGGAATTGAAGATATCCTGCCAGTGTTGTTTAAATATGTCTACTACTTCTGAGGGATCGGTGTAGTTTTTGATTGTTGAGTGGTGTATGTAAAGACAGAAGAGGAGGGGTTTCCCCTGATCCTCTTTATAAAGTTCCAGAATTGTTGTGGAGTTGTTTCTTTGTAGTTCAGCTTGTGTATGAGTTTCCCAGTGGTTAGCATGGTCTTGGTCAAGGCTGTTGAGTATGTGGTTTTTGAGTATAGTGAGGTCTGTGTTTACTTGGTTGTATCTGTGAAGGTTGTGGGTGAATCTGTTGATAGCAGGAGAGTAGCTTTTTGTTCTGATCGAAGGAAAGGAGGAGTATCTGGTTTTGTGGGTAGTTTTTGGAATGGTAGCATCAGCTGCTTGTATGATTGTATTCTGGATGGTGAGGATTTGGGAATCTGTCTGTGTGTGGTTTGTCTTGGAAGTTGTAGGGCTGTGTGCTGGCAGTTAGGAGTTGTTTGAAGGCTTCCCAGTCTGCATTTTGATAGTCAATTAGGGGTGGCTGGGAGAGTGTGAGTGATATGGGTATGTGATCTGAGCCGGTGAGGGGTCCGGGTGTGATGTAGTGTGGAGGTGGGTGCCTGCTCTGTTGGTGAGGGTGAGATCTGGTCTCCCAGTTCTATTGTGTGTGTATGTTGGAAGTCGGGGCCAAGGAAGGTGAGGGTTTCCTTTGGTGGAGTTGGTGTAGTTGTTGACAGTGCATGTTGTGTTGGTGATGGTGAATGTTTGGTGTTTTG
>WNGS01113158.1:35252015-35274744 GCA_020271785.1 Procambarus virginalis | reverse complement strand
TTTAAGTTATCCCACATAAATTTAACCTAATTTAAGACAATTTCCACCAAATATACCCAAAAAATGTTTGTAACAACACGGCCAAAGCCATTTTAGCTGAGTTTTCACCTATTCCACCCACCCTAGACAACCCTACCCAGCCTCACCTGGCATATCCAAAGTTTGATTGATTAAAGTTGGCAAAATTTATGCCTTTCCCACCTAAATTCAACCTAATTTAAAACCATTTTCCACCGAATATACCCAAATGTTTTGTATCTTAGCATAGCCAAAGTTCATTTCACCCCAGTTTTCACCTATTCCATCTTACCATACACAACCTTACCTAACCTGACCTAGCATATCCCAAGCTGGATTTGATTAAAGTTCGTGAAATTTATGCTTACTCACCTAAATTTAACCTGATTTTAAGACAATTTCTACCAAATATACCCAAAATGTTTTTTGTATCATAGCACAGCCAAAGACCATTTTAGCCAAGTTTTCACCTATTCCAGCCTACCCTAGACAACCCTACCTAACCTAACCTAGCAGATTTATTAAAGTTGGGGAAATTTAAACTATCGCCACCAAATTGGAGACATTTCCACCAAATATATTCAAATGATGTGTATCATAGCACAGTCAAGCCCATTTTACCCACATTTCCACCCATTCCATCTAAACCTGGACCTAACCTTTGATACGACCTATACTCAGAGAAGTGATGTTATTTGGATATGAACCTAAATGCCCGTGCCTAACCTGCAAGAGTTTTGGAGCTTTGTTGAATATTTTATCAATACCTTCGAAAAGTAAAGTTTTGGATATGAACCTATCCGCACTGTGCCTAACCTACTAGGTTTTTTTGTTGAACATTGTAACCATATTCTAGAAATTGATGTTTTGGATAAGGACCTAACAGCCCCTTCCTTTAAAACTTGGAATTGTGTTCAATATTGTAGCTATATTGTTGGGTAGGTGTTTTTGTTTTTACACTTCAACCCAACCGTCCTGGACCTAACCTCCCTTTATCCAACTTCAAATTTATCGTAAATATGGAGGAACGTGTTGTGTGTGCATCAACCCAACGTCCTGAACCTAACCTCCTTTATCTAACTTCAAATTTATTGTATTTATGGGAGGACTTTGTTGTTTATGCATCACCCAACCACCCTGGGCCTAACCTCTGATACACGGATCTTGGTTCAATATGGCATCATATTCGTAGCATTTTTTTCACATCAATACAACCATCCTCAACCTAACCTCTATTACCTGGAGGGAGGTTAATGGAAAATAAGATAATAATGGGAATTTTCTCTACATCAGTTCAACTTAACCATCCTTAACCTAACCTTAGTTAGAAAGGGATATAACTCACCAAAACTATTGAATTACCATTACCCAATTTTCCTTATCCTAACCCATAACCAGAGGGTTTAGACCCCCCTTACCTCGAAATTATAGTATAGGTTTGAATTAGGGAATGTTGGTTTATATGTGAAAATATATACCTACCTAAATATATATAGTATCACTTATAGTATCACTCTCACTTAAACCTTCCCGTTCTCTGTGTCTCACTCACCTTCCCGTTTTTCTGTGTCTCACTCCACCTTCCGTTCTCTGTATCTCACTCCACTTCCGTTTTCTGTGTCTCACTCCACCTTCCCGTTCTCTTGTCTCACTCCACCTTCCCGTTCTCTGTATCTCACTCCACCTTCCCGTTCTCTGTGTCTCACTCCATCTTCCCGTTCTCTGTGTCTCACTCCACCTTCCCGTTCTCTGTGTCTCACCCACCTTCCCGTTCTCTGTGTCTTACTCCACCTTCCGTTCTCTGTGTCTCACTCCACCTTCCCGTTCTCTGTGTCTCACTCCACCTTCCCGTTCTCTGTGTCTCACTCCACCTTCCCGTTCTCTGTGTCTCACTCCACCTTCCCGTTCTCTGTGTCTCACTCCACCTTCCCGTTCTCTGTGTCTTACTCAACCTTCCCGTTCACTGTGTCTCACTCAACCTTCCGTGTCTCTGTGTCTCACTCCACCTTCCGTTCTCTGTGTCTCACTCCACCTTCCCGTTCTCGTGTCTTACTCCACCTTCCCGTTCTCTGTGTCTCACTCCATCTTCCCGTTCTCTGTGTCTCACTCCACCTTCCCGTTCTCTGTGTCTCACTCCACCTTCCCGTTCTCTGGTCTCACTCCACCTTCCCGTTCTCTGTATCTCCCTTCCTTTTTTGTTATTAATACATGAGGTACATCTGCATTAGTGCAGCTACCCTAGACTATATGAAGTGGAGTACAGTGTGTCAAAAAAGCTAACTACGTGATGCTAAAAAATCCCCATCACACAGGATGGTTAGTCATACAGAGGCATGTGATGGGCAGTCTGCACTGGCTGACTCTTGAGGCATTTTGAGGATATCATCAACACAAGAGTGAATAAGGTAGCAGTGGTAATACAAGTCCCCATCTCGCAGGATGGTTAGTCATACAGGGCCATATGTTTAGTAGCCTGCACTGGCAAATTTTGGGTACACTGTGAGGATATCTTCAAGAATACGAGAGTGAATAAAGTAATTGCAAAGCTCCAGGTACCTCATGTCAACTGGTCTGAAAGGTCTAATACTGGGCATTCAGTGATGTAGTGCGGAGATCGTGCCGTAGTTCCTGCTCACAGAGTTTGCAACTGGAGTGCTCAGGATTGGGAGATCCGTCACCTGCAGCCACCTGCCACAGGTAACGGTAACCCAACCTGATCCTTGCAACCACTGTGTCGCACAGTCTAGTGGACGTTTTGTGCTGCCCATAGATGTAGGTTTCAGATCTGAACAAATCATAGCTTTTTATACTAGTACTTTCAGGTCGTTGGGAGTCAGTAAGTTCTTTCCTATCAGATGTGAATGTTTGGACCAATACAGTTTTGACAGCAGTGATGGGGATACCTAGATCTAATTCAACTTCAAACTTGTTACACGCTAATTTGGCTGCAATGTCTGTCTCATTATGATGGGTTATATTTATGTGTGAAGGTATCCATACAAAGGAAATTCGAGACCCTTTACTCTGTGCATCAATTAGGTCATTATAATTGGGAGTATGAGGTTCTTGCTATCGATCTTCCAAGAGAAGTTTTCGATTGCTTGAAGAGCAGACTTTGAATCACAGAATATTATTCCCCCTCCAATGTTTTTTAATGTACTGGTAGCTAAGTGTAATGCTGCTAGTTCTGCTTGTGTGGAGGTCAGCCAGTTGTTTAACCTGACACTGACAGTCTTTGTGCAAATATTATTTCTATAAAACCTACATGCTGCTGCAGTCCGTCCAGTAGAGGATTGGACTGAGCCGTCGGTGTAGGCACAGTGCTCGTGAGATCTTAAACTCTCGATGGAGGAGGCAATTGTTTCAAGAGTGACAGCTTTAAGAAGAGCAAGATTCTCATTATCTTTTTTGGTGACAGGTGTGTATGATACTTGAATGGTGGGGTACAGATAAAGAGGAATATCAGAGACAGGTAGATTGCACTTAAAAGTAATGTTTTAAAAAGGCACCAGTCAAAAGGGTGTTAACAGCACTAAATAATTTGTCTCTGAGCAATGCAAGAGATGTAGGGTCTCTCATGACTTTAAGGCAAAAGGTGGTGTTGACTTGCATTATTCTCTCTAGTATGGTTGGAAGCTTCAGTTCTTCCCGCATGTTGATGATTCTTGTGCATCTTGGAGCACCAAGAATTATCCTCATGGCCTCATTCTGTACTACTTCAAGTTTGTCCAACACAGAGGAGGGGAAATTAATTAGGTGCAGAGCATTATAATCAACGAGAGATCTAACAAACATCATATAGAATAGTCTAGCATATTTAATATTGATACCAATATTCCTACCAGTAAGTGTTTCAATGGTTTTAGTCTTTCTTTTAACCTACAGAGTAGATCATTTACAATGTCACTGTTAATACCAACTCCAAGGTATTTGTGCTGCCTACACGTTTCAATGTTCTGGTTGTTGACCTTGAAAGTTATAGGGACACGAGTATTCTCTCGGGGATGGAGAACTCTGGATTTAGTTATAGAGATAACAAGACCACATTCAATGCTTTTAGCAGCGAATGAATCAAATAGAGCTTGCAGTCTAGTTTGGGAATTTGCAACAATGCATATATCATCGGCATAACAAATGACGGCTTCATCAGGTAGTGTGGGAATATCAATTGTTAATTTATGCATCAGAACATTGAACAGTGTAGGACTTAGCACTCCACCCTGGGGTGTACCCAACTCAAAGCGTGCACAAAGTTTACTTTTGACCCCCTTGAAAAGGACTGAGGCGGTTCTGTTACTCATGTAGCCCCTGAGCCATGTCAACAGTCTTCCCTTAACTCCAAAAGAGGCTAGCTGTTCTAGGATTATTTCTCTGTTTGCTGTATCAAAGGCAGTTTGGAGATCAATAAATGCCGCCTGAGAGTTTGGTCTCTCTCTGATAAAATACTCAGCAAAGCAAGTTTGTGTGCTTCTTCCAGGAAGGAAACCATACAGGTTAGGGGCAAGGTGGGGCTTGAGTTGAAACATTAGTCTGTCGAGAATCCCTTCCACCTTTAGGCCATAGTACACAAGTCTCAGGGCACCTCCAGCCACTTTTCAATACTAAGCTTCCACTGGAGTACTTACCCAGCCAGTACTACAGTGACCCAGCCAGTACTACAGTGACCCAGCCAGTACTACAGTGACCCAGCCAGAACTACAGTGACCCAGCCAGTACTACATTGATCCAGCCAGTACTACAGTGACCCAGCCGGTACTACAGTGACCCAGCCAATAATACAGTGACCCAGCCAGAACTACAGTGACCCAGCCAGTACTACATTGATCCAGCCAGTACTACAGTGACCCAGCCGGTACTACAGTGACCCAGCCAATAATACAGTGACCCAGCAAGTACTACAGTGACACAGCCAGTACTACAGTGACCCAGCCAGTACTACAGAGACCCAGCCAGTACTACAGTGACCCAGCCAGTACTACAGTGACCCGGCCAGTACTACAGTGACCCAGCCAGTACTACAGAGACCCAGCCAGTACTACAGTGACCCAGCCAGTACTACAGTGACCCAGCCAGTACTACAGAGCCCCAGCCAGTACTACAGTGACACAGCCAGTACTACAGTGACCCAGCCAGTACTACAGTGACCCAGCCAGTACTACAATGACCCAGCCAGTACTACAGTGATCCAGCGATTACTACATTGACCCAGTACTACAGTGACCCTGCCAGTACTACAGGGATCCCCAGTACTACAGTGACCCAGCCAGGACTACAGTGACCCAGCCAGTACTACAGTGATCCTGCGATTACTACAGTGACCCAGTACTACAGTGACCTAGTACTACAGTGACCCAGCAATTACTACAGTGAACCAGCCAGTACTACAGTGACCAAGCCAGTGATCCAGCGATTATTACAGTGACCCAGTACTACAATGACCTAGTAGTACAGTGACCCAGCCAATATTACAGTGACCCTGCCAGTACTACAGTGACCCAGCCAGTACTACAGTGAACCAGTCAGTACTACAGTGATCCTGCGATTACTAAAGTGACCCAGCCAGTACTACAGTGATCTTCTACTACAGTGACCCTGCCAGTACTACAGTAACCCAGCCAGTACTACAGTGACCCTGCCAGTACTACAGTGACCCAGCCAGTACTACAGTGACCCAGCCAGTACTACAGAGACCCAGCCAGTACAACAGTGACCCAGCCAGTACTACAGTGACCCAGCCAGTACTACAGTGACCCAGCCAGTACTACAGTGACCCAGCCAGTACTACAGTGACCCTGCCAGTACTACAGTAACCCAGCCAGTACTACAGTGACCCAGCCAGTACTACAGTGACCCAGCCAGTACTACAGTAACCCAGCCAGTACTACAGTGACCCAGCCAGTACTACAGTGACCCAGCCAGTACTACAGTGACCCAGCCAGTACTACAGTGACCCAGCCAGTACTACAGTGACCCAGTACTACAGTGACCCAGCCAGTACTACAGTGACCCAGCCAGTACTACAGAGACCCAGCCAGTACTACAGTGACCCAGCCAGTACTACAGTGACCCAGCCAGTACTACAGTGACCCAGCCAGTACTACAGTGACCCAGCCAGTACTACAGTGACCCAGCCAGTACTACAGTGACCCAGCCAGTACTACAGAGACCCAGCCAGTACTACAGTGACCCAGCCAGTACTACAGTGACCCAGCCAGTACTACAGTGACCCGGCTAGTACTACAGTGACCCAGCCAGTACTACAGAGACCCAGCCAGTACTACAGTGACCCAGCCAGTACTACAGTGACCCAGCCAGTACTACAGTGACCCAGCTAGCGCTATAGAGACGCAGCCAGTACTACAGTGACCCAGCTAGTACTACAGTGACCCAGCCAGAACTACAGTGACCCAGTCAGTACTACAGTGAAAAAGCCAGTACTACAATGACCAGTACTACAGTGACCTAGCCAATAATACAGTGACCCAGCCAGTACTAATGTGTCCAAGCCAGTACTACAGTGTCCCAGCCAGTACTACAGTGACCCACCTAGTAATACAGTGTCCCAGGACTACAGAGACCCAGCCAGTACTACTGTGATCCAGTACTACAGTGACCCAGCCAGTACTACTGTGATCCAGTACTACAGTGACCCAGCCAGTACTACTGTGATCCAGTACTACAGTGACCCAGCCAGTACTACAGTGTCCCCGCCAATACTACAGTGACCCAGCCAATACTACAGTGTCCCAGCCAATACTACAGTGACCCAGCCAGTACTACAGTGACCCAGCCAATACTACAGTGACCCAGCCAGTACTACAGTGACCCAGCCAGTACTACAGTGACCCAGCCAGTACTACAGTGACCCAGCTAGTAGTACAGTGACCCAGCCAGTAATACAGTGACCCAGCCAATACTACAATGACCCAGCCAGTACTACAGTGACCCAGCCAATACTACAGTGACCCAGCCAATACTACAGTGTACCAGCCAGTACTACAGTGACCCAGCCAGTACTACAGAGACCCAGCCAGTATTACAGTGACCCAGCCAGTACTACAGTGACCTAGCCAGTACTACAGTGACCCAGTCAATATTACAATGATCCAGCCAGTACTACAGTGACCCAGCCAGTACTACAGTGACCCAGCCAGTATTACAGTGACCCAGCCAGTACTACAGTGTCCCAGCTAATACTACAGTGACCCAGCCAGTACTACAGTGTCCCAGCCAATACTACAGTGACCCAGCCAGTACTACAGTGACCCAGGACTACAGTGACCCAGTCAATATTACAATGATCCAGCCAGTACTACAGTGACCCAGCCAGTACTACAGTGACCCAGTCAATATTACAATGATCCAGCCAGTACTACAGTGACCCAGTCAATATTTCAATGATCCAGCCAGTACTACAGTGACCCAGTCAATATTACAATGATCCAGCCAGTACTACAGTGACCCAGTCAATATTACAATGATCCAGCCAGTACTACAGTGACCCAGCAGTACTACAGAGACCCAGCCAGTACTACAGTGACCCAGCCAGTACTACAGTGACCCAGCCAGTACTACAGTGACCCAGCCAGTACTACAGTGTCCCAGCCAATACTACAGTTACCCAGCCAGTACTACAGTAACCCAGCCAGTACTACAGTGACCCAGCCAGTACTACAGTGTCCAAGCCAGTACTACAGTGACCCAGCCAATACTACAGTGACCCAGCCAGTACTACAGTGACGCAGCCAATACTACAGTGACCCAGCCAATACTACAGTGTCCCAGCCAATACTACAGTGACCCAGATAATACTACAGTGACCCAGCCAATACTACAGTGTCCCAGCCAGTACTACAGTGACCCAGATAATACTACAGTGACCCAGCCAATACTACAGTGTCCCAGCCAATACTACAGTGACCCAGCCGGTACTACAGTGACCCAGATAATACTACAGTGACCCAGCCAATACTACAGTGACCCAGCCAGTACTACAGTGACCCAGATAATACTACAGTGACCCAGATAATACTACAGTGACCCAGCCAATACTACAGTGACCCAGCCAATACTACAGTGACCCAGCCAGTACTACTGTGACCCAGCCAGTACTACAGTGACCCAGCCAATACTACAGTGACCCAGCCAGTACTACAGTGACCCAGCCAGTACTACAGTGACCCAGCCAGTACTACAGTGACCCTGCCAGTACTACAGTGACCCAGCCAGTACTACAGTGACCCAGCCAATACTACAGTGACCCAGCCAGTACTACAGTGACCCAGCCAGTACTACAGTGACCCAGCCAGTACTACAGTGACCCAGATAATACTACAGTGACCCAGCCAGTACTACAGTGTCCCAGCCAATACTACAGTGACTCAGCCAGTACTACAGTGACCCAGCCAGCACTACAGTGACCCAGCCAGCACTACAGTGACCCAGCCAGTACTACAGTGACCCAGCCAGTACTACAGTGACCCAGCCAGCACTACAGTGACCCAGCCAGTACTACAGTAACCCAGCCAGTACTACAGTGACCCAGCCAGCACTACAGTGACCCAGCCAGCACTACAGTGACCCAGCCAGTACTACAGTAACCCAGCCAGTACTACAGTGACCCAGCCAGCACTACAGTGACCCAGCCAGCACTACAGTGACCCAGATAATACTACAGTGTCCCAGCCAATACTACAGTGACCCAGCCAGTACTACAGTGTCCTAGCCAATACTACAGTGACCCAGCCAGCACTACAGTGACCCAGATAATACTACAGTGTCCCAGCCAATACTACAGTGACCCAGCCAATACTACAGTGAACCAGCCAGTGCTACAGTAACCCAGTACTACAGTGACTCAGCCAGTACTACAGTGACCCAGCCAGTGCTACAGTAACCCAGTACTACAGTGACCCAGCCAGTACTACAGTGACCCAGCAAGTACTACAGTGAACCAGCGAATACTACAGTGACCCAGACAGTACTACAGTGACCCAGCCAGTACTACAGTGACACAGCCAGTACTACAGTGACCCAGCCAGTACTACAGTGACCCAGCAAGTGCTACTGTAACCCAGTACCACAGTGACCCTGCCAGTACTACAGTGACCCAGTAAGTACTACAGTGACCCAGATAATACTACAGTGACCCAGCCAATACTACAGTGTCCCAGCCAGTACTACAGTGACCCAGATAATACTACAGTGACCCAGCCAATACTACAGTGTCCCAGCCAATACTACAGTGACCCAGCCGGTACTACAGTGACCCAGATAATACTACAGTGACCCAGCCAATACTACAGTGACCCAGCCAGTACTACAGTGACCCAGATAATACTACAGTGACCCAGATAATACTACAGTGACCCAGCCAATACTACAGTGACCCAGCCAATACTACAGTGACCCAGCCAGTACTACAGTGACCCAGCCAGTACTACAGTGACCCAGCCAGTACTACAGTGACCCAGCCAGTACTACAGTGACCCAGCCAGTACTACAGTGACCCAGCCAGTACTACAGTGACCCAGCCAGTACTACAGTGACCCAGCCAGTACTACAGTGACCCCAGCCAGTACTACAGTGACCCAGCCAGTACTACAGTTCTGAGGGTTCGCGGGTTAGGGGACAGACGTGTCGTCGTCGCGCTCCGTGAAAACACTGGAATAAACCGGGATTTTTTAGGATTACAACTATGGATTACGGCCACAGTGATCACCCAGTGCATAGTGACCCGTAGGAAAGTTGAATACAGAAATTAAAAATGGAACTTTGAGTTAAATACAGAATAAACGTGGTCCCACGTGGTGAGCCAGTGCCACCAGGCTCATGTGTACAGGCAAAAGCGATATATATCAAATATAGCGAGCAGTGATACGGTGAACAGTGAAATGGAACGTGTAACATAACATATAAATTAGTGAATAGTGTTAGAGAATTGTTCATAGAAAAAGTATAAATGTAAAGTTGTGGAGGAGGCATCACACGTGTGTTTACACCACAGCCACGAGGCCTACACAGTGTAGTGGACGTCGCTCAGTAACAGTATACTCCCTCAGTGATAATATACCAGCAATATATACTGTAATCTGGGCAAGTAGGTTTAGGAACTAGTAATAGAGTAAGTTAATAACATTGTAAGCCGGAAGAAAGCAGAAATTCCCTTAGGAAAATACAGGCAAATAATCAGTGTATAAATCAAGTAACTGGCAACCGGTGACATCCTGCCCCCGACCTGGGACAACAACGGTCAACTATACGGTCCCAAGAGGACCATATTTTCTCCACAAGGCGATAAGTACCCCCACATAAACTTTAACAAATAAACATATGTAATATTATAAATATACTGTATACATATTATATATACATATATATAATATTATAAATATATGCATATAATATTATAACATCACAAACCCAACATGGAGGTGTGTGGAGGCTGCAATAAGGCACTTCGGAAGACTGTTGTAGGCATTGTATGTAATATTTGTAACATAAGATTTCACCTGAGTTGTACAGGATTACCTACACAATATGCAAACCGGGAAGGTACCTACTGGATCTGTGAAAGTGACAGACAGGTGTGGGAAAACATTGCCAAACTAATGAATGACATTCCTGAAGTACACAGGCTACAATTCACACAAAAACTACCAGAAATATATGCAGAGTATATAAAGACAGCAACGAACTCTGAGCACAACCCAGGGATTGAGAATTTAGAGAGTCAAAGTAGCAATGTAGAAGGACATAGCGTCGAGGTACACAAAAATGAAGGCAATATTGTAGAGCAAACTGGTGATATGAATAAGGAGATAAAAATGAGACGAATGAGAAAGACGAAAGCAACAAGGCGAAAGATAAGGGTAATACCGAGAATAAATGCAGAAACGAGAAAGTTGGAACAAAAATCACAGAGGTAGCCAAGTCGTACACGGATACAAACAAGAAAATGCAATCACAGATGAAAATATTTGCAGGTATTATGCAAAAGGACAGTGCAGATATGGGCCCAGAGGCACGGAATGCTCATTCATGCACCCACGGAAATGCCGGAACTGGTTAGGGAAAGGCAGATGTCGTTTTGATACTGAGTGTAGATATTTTCACCCTAAGCTATGCAAACTCTCAGTTAATGAGAGGAAATGCTACGATCTTCATTGCCCCGATTTCCACGTCAGAGGTACACAGCGCTATATAAGAGAGGAAGTCCAATATAATAGCCCTGAACATTTTTTAGAGGCAGGCAGAAACAGAGGGAGAAACAGACAGGCAGAAACGTGGCAGGAGTACGGATGGAGAGGGGGAAATGCCCGAGACTGGACTACATTTCGTCATCAAGCCCACACATACTACACCCCCCAACTACACAGAGACTACCACACTCCCCAATATCACTTCCAAAACTGGACAAACCATTGCCACAACAACACACCCTGGGTCAGGGTAGAGAGGAGGGAGAACCACCAAAACCTTCCAGAAGTGACACACAATATGGACAATCATTCATTTTTGCAAACATTCAAGGTCTAAAGCCAAAGTCAAGAAATAAAGTCAAGTTCATAAATGGTCTCCTATTAGAGTCAAACTCCATATTTGGGGCATTCACGGAAACTCATACAAAAGATTACATGGATGGTGAAATCTGGATTCCAAATTATAATTTATACAGATGTGATAGAAAAACTAGGTCAAATGGGGGAGTAGGTCTGTATATTAAAGAGGACCTGGTATGCACAGAACTACTAAACTCAACTAATGAGGTGGTAGAGGTACTTGGAATTAAGGTAGAGAAACTAAACCTAATTATTATTTAATATATAAACCGCCAGATACAACGGTTGAGGAATTCACAGAGCAGATGCACAAAATAGAGAACATACTTGATGACCTAGCAAACCCAGCTCCAGATATTATCTTCCTTGGAGATTTCAATTTACCGAGTCTAAGATGGAGAATGGCAAACACAAATATCATAGCAGGGAATGACCGGGAAATAACCAGCCACAGGTCAGAGAACTTTTGAGATTCTGTGACAAATTCTCGCTCAATCAACAGATTACAGAACCAACTAGGAACGAAAACACACTAGACTTGTTATTCACAAACAATGATGAACTAATCAGAGACATAACAATCTCAGATACTTCATACTCAGACCATAAGCTCATTGAAGTGCGAACTAGCATAAATAACGGTAGTAGATCTAAGAGACCCAACAAGCGAGAAGGAATATTCAATCAATTCAATTTCAACAATAAGAGGATTGACTGGGAAAAATAAATGTAGACCTTTCAACCATTCAATGGGAGACGGTCTTAAGCGACAAAACTCCCACACAGGGAATAGCTCAACTGACAGCTGAAGCTTACAAGGTCTGCTTGAAGCACGTGCCGGTGAGGAGGGGCAGAAAGAGGAACACTCTAGAAAGAGAACGCAGACGACTGTACAGGAGAAGGAAAAAAATTACGGAAATGCTTCGGCAGACACAACTATCACAAGCAAGGAAAATAAGCCTAAGCAGGGAGATCGAAGAAATCGAACAAACGTTGAAGCGATCATATGAGTCTGAGGAAATGGAATTGGAACAGAGAGCTATACAAGAGATAAGGAAAAATCCGAAATATTTTTTCACATACGCTAAATCAAAATCCAAAACCTCGACCAGTATTGGACCGTTAATTACAAATGAAGGTACGTACACAGAGGACAACAAAGAGATTAGTGAAATTCTAAGAAGCCAGTATGAGGCTATGTTTAGCACACCAATTAACAACATGAAAGTTGATGACCCAGACAGCTTCTTTATGAATGACATTCAAGCTGCAGATAATATAACGGATATTACCACAAACTCGGAAGACTTTGAAAGAGAAATTGACAATATGCCCATGCACTCAGCCCCTGGGCCTGACTCATGGAATTCAATATTCATAAAGAAATGTAAAGTACCAGTAGCGAGAGCACTCAGCGTAATATGGAGAAAGAGCCTGGATACAGGGGAGATACCAGCAGCACTTAAATCTGCAGATATAGCTCCGTTGCACAAGGGGGGGAGTAAAGCCTTGGCAAAAAATTATAGGCCAGTTGCACTAACATCACACATAATAAAAGTGTTTGAAAGAGTGATTAGGAATCAAATTTCTAGTTTTATGGAAAACAATGAATTGCACAATCCAGGACAACATGGATTTAGAGCGGGAAGATCCTGTCTGTCACAGTTACTCAACCACTATGACAAAATCACAGAAGCCCTAGAAGAAAAGCAAAATGCAGATGTTGTATACACAGACTTTGCAAAGGCTTTCGACAAATGTGACCATGGGGTGATAGCTCACAAAATGAGGTCAATGGGAATAACTGGAAAAGTAGGACGCTGGATACTCAATTTCCTGTCGAACAGAACACAAAGAGTAACAGTCAATCAGATAAAATCGAGTCCAAGCGATGTTAAAAGCTCTGTACCTCAAGGTACAGTCCTTGCACCGCTACTGTTCCTTATTCTCATATCTGATATAGACAAAAATACACGTCACAGCTTCGTGTCATCCTTCGCAGATGACACAAAAATCAGCATGAAAATTACCTCTGCTGAAGACATTGAAAAACTACAAACAGATGTCAACAAAGTTTTCGATTGGGCAGCAGAAAATAATATGATGTTAACAGTGATAAATTTCAGGTACTCAGGTACGGCAAAAATGAGGATCTGAAACATAATACAGGGTACAAAACACAATCAAATCTTCCCATAGTAGAAAAACAGCATGTCAAGGATTTGGGAATAATGATGTCCGACGATCTAACGTTTAGGGAGCATAACCAAGCAAATATCGCATCAGCCAGAAAAATGATCGGATGGATTACGAGAACTTTCAAATCCAGGGATCCCATCACAATGGTTGTACTCTTCAAGTCACTTGTGTTGTCCCGTCTCGAATACTGCTCAGTACTCACTTCCCCCTTCAGAGCAGGAGAGATTGCTGAAATAGAGGGAATACAGAGAACATATACGGCACGCATAGACGAGATAAAACACCTAAATTATTGGGATCGTCTCAAAGCTCTCCAAATGTACTCTCTAGAAAGGAGACGAGAGAGATACCAAATAATATACACGTGGAAAATACTGGAGGGCCAGGTCCCAAATCTACACAGTAAAATAACAACGTACTGGAGTGAACGATATGGAAGAAAATGCAAGATTGAACCAGTGAAGAGCAGAGGTGCCATAGGCACAATCAGAGAACACTGTATAAACATCAGAGGTCCGCGGTTGTTCAACGTCCTCCCAGCGACTATAAGAAATATTGCCGGAACAACCGTGGACATCTTCAAGAGAAAACTGGACTGTTTCCTAAGAGAAGTCCCGGATCAGCCGGGCTGTGGTGGGTATGTGGCTCTGCGGGCCGCTCCAAGCAACAGCCTGGTGGATCAAACTCTCACAAGTCGAGCCTGGCCTCGGGCCGGGCTTGGGGAGTAGAAGAACTCCCAGAACCCCCATCAACCAGGTTACAGTGACCCAGCCAGTACTACAGTGACCCTGCCAGTACTACAGTGACCCTGCCAGTACTACAGTGACCCAGCAAGTGCTACTGTAACCCAGTACCACAGTGACCCAACCAATACTACAGTGACCCAGCCAATACTACAGTGACCCAGCCAGTACTACAGTGACCCTGCCAGTACTACAGTGACCCTGCCAGTACTACAGTGACCCAGCCAGTACTACAGTGACCCTGCCAGTACTACAGTGACCCTGCTAGTACTACAGTGACCCAGCCAGTACTACAGTGACCCTGCCAGTACTACAGTGACCCTGCCAGTACTACAGTGACCCTGCCAGTACTACAGTGACCCTGCCAGTACTACAGTGACCCAGCCAGTACTACAGTGACCCTGCCAGTACTACAGTGACCCAGACAGTACTACAGTGACCCTGCCAGTACTACAGTGACCCTGCCAGTACTACAGTGACCCTGCCAGTACTACAGTGACCCTGCCAGTACTACAGTGACCCTGCCAGTACTACAGTGACCCTGCCAGTACTACAGTGACCCCAGCTAGTACAGCCTACAGAGCTGGGGGGGGGGGTCGTGGATCTTGTGATGAGGATCTCACTGTGAACGCTCACTGAGGTCCTCACACAAACAAACAAACAAACACAAACAAACAAACAAACAAACTTCCTCTGAGGTGCTCACAAGCACACACTCAACAAACAAAAGCAGTAGCGTCAATAATCTGCCGAGCGTGCCAGAGAAGGCAATGTTTGCTTGCGACATTTGTGTCATTATTTATTTGCTCAAAAATTTCTTCACTAATATGATAGGAGCGTGACCTCATGGCCGGAACGGTAGTATGATGGGGCATTAATAGGGCATGATGCCAAATGTTCTGGCACTCACCCTGGCACTCNCCCCTCCACACACACACACACACACACACACACACACACACACACACGTCGCGTGGTTGAAGACCAATGACTTGATGTCGTTACCACCAGCTGGTAATTATGCAGACATTGTCCTCTCAATTGGCCAAGTTTAATCGTGATTCGTCAGGCTTATTGGCCTGATGTATCTGGCAGTGTAGTGTTTCCTGACAGTGTTGTGTACCCTTGTACCACGGGGGTACCAGTGTTGTGTACCCTTGTACCACGGGGGTACCAGTGTTGTGTACCCTTGTACCACGGAGGGTACCAGTGTTGTGTACCCTTGTACCACGGGGGGTACCAGTGTTGTGTACCTTTGTACCTCGGGGGGTACCAGTGTTGTGTACCCTTGTACCACGGGGGTACCAGTGTTGTGTACCCTTGTACCACGGGGGTACCAGTGATGTGTACCCTTGTACCACGGGGGGTACCAGTGTTGTGTACCCTTGTACCACGGGGGTACCAGTGTTGTGTACCCTTGTACCACGGGGGTACCAGTGTTGTGTACCCTTGTACCACGGAGGGTACCAGTGTTGTGTACCCTTGTACCACGGGGGTACCAGTGTTGTGTACCCTTGTACCACGGGGGGTACCAGTGTTGTGTACCTTTGTACCTCGGGGGTACCAGTGTTGTGTACCCTTGTACCACGGGGGGTACCAGTGTTGTGTACCTTTGTACCTCGGGGGTACCAGTGTTGTGTACCCTTGTACCACGGGGGGAACCAGTGTTGTGTACCCTTGTACCACGGGGGGTACCAGTGTTGTGTACCCTTATACCACGTGGGGTACCAGTGTTGTGTACCCTTGTACCACGGGGGTACCGGTGTTGTGTACACTTGTACCACGGGGGTACCGGTGTTGTGTAGCGAGGCCATGTACCTCTGGGCACGAGGCCGGGCTGGAAGGCGACCATCAACGCACCGTCAAGCTGGACGTCTGCCAGTGAGCGTACCTTTGTAGTCACCAGAGAGCGTACCTTTATAGCCACCAGAGAGCGTACCTTTGTAGTCACCAAAGAGCGTACCTTTGTAGTCATCGCGTGGGACTGTTGTCTTGGCCGTGATCTGCATGAGTGTCTTCAACCTTCACGCTGTCCTCAAGGTACAACCTTTACCACCCTGCCTGCCTGCCTGCCTGCCTGCCTGCCTGCCTGCCTGCCTGCCTGCCTGCCTCCCTCCCTGCCTGCCTGCCTGCCTGCCTGCCTGCCTGCCTGCCTGCCTCCCTGCCTGCCTGCCTGCCTGCCTGCCTGCCTGCCTCCCTGCCTGCCTGCCTGCCTGCCTGCCTCCCTGCCTGCCTGCCTGCCTGCCTGCCTGCCTGCCTGCCTGCCTGCCTGCCTGCCTGCCTGCCTGCCCCCTCCCTGCCTGCCTGCCTGCCTGCCTGCCTGCCTGCCTGCCTGCCTGCCTGCCTGCCTGCCTGCCTCCCTGCCTGCCTGCCTCCCTCCCTGCCTGCCTGCCTGCCTGCCTGCCTCCCTGCCTGCCTGCCTGCCTGCCTGCCTGCCTGCCTTCCGACCTCTTTGCCTATCTGCCTGCCTACCGCCCGGCCTTCAAAACCTAACATATCTGCAATCCAAATATGCCGTAAGATTCACACAGTCCTCATCTAACTAACGATACCACCTACACAGAGAGGCAGGGCCAGGAGCTGGAGCCCAGTCCCTGGAAACACAGCAAGGAGCGAACACACTCACACGTCCCTGGCAATGACATGACCTCAACTAGGAACGGTACTGTGGTGATCGAGAGCAGGCGTGTAGGGAGGCTGCAGGCGGGAGTCAAGTTAGCACTGGCTAACTGGACCCCCACCACCGGTGGACCGCCGGTGGTGGAACCCCTGGCCCCCCCACAGGTACAGCTGCTCCCGTTGTTGTTGTTATAGATTCAGCTACTCGGAACAAGTTCCAAGTAGCACGGCTATGGTGAGCCCGTAGTGGACTTGCCCGGCACAGTAGCGGTGGATGCCGGTGCTCCCATTCAGTCAGGCTCTTATAATCCCTCTCTGGCCGCCGCCTCATTCCTCCCAGTGTTTTGCTCACTCGAACGGGATTTCTAATCTACTTTGCTGAGCAAGATTCAATTGTGTGTATGTTCTCACATGGTTGTGCTGGTGGGGGTTGAGCTCTGGCTCTTTGGTCCCGCCTTTCAACTGTCAATCAACTGGTGTACAGATTCCCGAGCCTACTGAGCTCTATCATATTTACATTTAAAACTGTGTATGGAAATCAGCCTCCACAGCTGGGTGGACAGCGCTTCGGATTCGTAGTTCTGAGGTTCCGGGTTCAATCCCCCGGTGCAGGCGGAGACAAATGGGCAAAATGGGCACCCTGATGCCCATTTCTCCCCCCAGGTGAGTTACACTCACCTGGGGGGGGGGGATTGTAACAAAAAAGAGGCCTGGTCGAGAACCGGGCCACGGGGACGCTAAGCCCCGAAATCATCTCAAGATAACCTCAAGAAAAGATAACCACATCACTGCTTAATGCATTCCCTCTGTTAACTACTCTAACACTAAAAAAGTTCTTTCTAACGTCCCTGTGGCTCATTTGGGTACTAAGTGTCCACTTGTGTCCCCTTGTTCGAGTACCACCCGTGTTAAACCGCTTATCTACCCTGTCAATTCCTACGAGAATTTTGTAGGTAGTGATCATGTCTCCCCTAGCTCTCCTGTCTTCCAGCGACGTGAGGTACATTTCACGCAGCCTTTCCTCGTAATTAACGCTTCTTAGCTCTGGGACTAGCCTAGTGGCACACCTCTGAACTTTTCCAGCTTCATCTTGTGCTTGACAAGGTACGGGCTCCATGCTGGGGCCGCATACTCCAGGATTGGTCTTACATATTAAGTATAGAAGGTTCTGAATGATTCCTTACACAGGTTCCTGAAGGCTGTTCTGATGTTAGCCAGCCTCGCATACGCCGCTGATGTTATTCCTTTTATGTGGGCTTCAGGAGACAGGTTTTGCGTGATATCAACTTCTAAATCTCTGTCCATTTCATGAGGGACTTCATCTCCCATCGATATCCTGTGTCTGGCCTCCTGTTTCCACTGCCTAGTTTCATTACCTTACATTTACTTGGGTTGAACTTTAGGAGCCATTTGTTGGACCATTCCTTCAGTTTGTCTAGGTCATCTTGTAGCCTCATACTATCTTCCTGTCTTAATCCTCCTCATAATTTGTGTGTGTGTGTGTGTGTGTGTGTGTGTGTGTGTGTGTGTGTGTGTTTGTAAGGATAAGCATGTGTGCGTGGTTTTTGTATGACCAATGTGTACTCACCTATATGTACTCACCTATATGTGTCTGCAGGATCGAGCATTGACTCTTGGATCCCGCCTTTCGAGCATCAGTTGTTTACAGCAATGACTCCTATCCCATTTCCCTATCATACCTGGTTTTAAAATTATGAATAGTATTGGCTTCCACAACCTGTTCCTTAAGTGCATTCCATTTTCCCACTACTCTCACGCTAAAAGAAAACTTCCTAACATCTCTGTGACTCATCTGAGTTTCTAACTTCCATCCATGTCCCCTCGTTCTGTTACTATTCCGTGTGAACATTTCGTCTATGTCCACTCTGTCAATCCCTCTGAGTATTTTATACGTTCCTATCATGTCCCCCCTCTCCCTTCTTCTTTCTAGTGTCGTAAGGCATAGTTCCCCCAGGCGCTCCTCATACCCCATCCCTCGTAGCTCTGGGACGAGTCTCGTTGCAAACCTCTGAACCTTTTCCAGTTTCATTATGTGCTTCTTTAGATGGGGACTCCATGATGAGGCGGCATACTCTAAGACTGGCCTCACGTAGGCAGTGTAAAGAGCCCTAAATGCCTCCTTACTTAGGTTTCTGAATGATGTTCTAACTTTTGCCAGTGTAGAGTACGCTGCTGTCGTTATCCTATTTATATGTGCCTCAGGAGATAGATTAGGTGTTACGTCCACACCCAGGTCTCTTTCGCGCGTCGTCACAGGTAGGCTGTTCCCCTTCATTGTGTACTGTCCCTTTGGTCTCCTATCTCCTAGTCCCATTTCCATAACTTTACATTTGCTCGTGTTGAATTCCAGTAGCCATTTCTCTGACCATCTCTGCAACCTGTTCAGGTCCTCTTGGAGGATCCTGCAATCCTCATCTGTCACAACTCTTCTCATCAACTTTGCGTCATCCGCAAACATCGACATGTAGGACTCTACACCCGTAAACATGTCGTTAACATATACAAGAAATAGAATTGGTCCCAGCACCGATCCTTGTGGTACTCCACTTGTTACTGTTCGCCAGTCCGACTTCTCGCCCCTTACCGTAACTCTTTGGCTCCTTCCTGTTAGGTAGTTCCTTATCCATGCTAGGACCTTTCCCCCTACCCCCGCCTGCCTCTCGAGTTTGAATAGCAGTCTCATGTGCGGTACTGTATCAAAGGCTTTTTGGCAGTCCAGAAATATGCAGTCTGCCCAACCATCTCTGTCCTGTCTTATCCTCGTTATTTTATCATAGAATTCCAGAAGGTTTGTTAGGCACGATTTCCCTGTCCAGAACCCATGTTGATGCTTGTTCACAAACCTAATGTTCTCCAGGTGTGCAACCAGTCGTAGCCTAATTATTCTTTCCAGTATTTTACAGGGGATGCTTGTCAGTGATACAGGTCTATAGTTAAGTGCCTCCTCCCTATCGCCTTTCTTGAAGATCGGCACGACATTTGCCTTCTTCCAGCAACTGGGCAATTCTCCCGACATAAGTGACTCATTAAAGATCATTGCCAGAGGCACGCTGAGGGCCTGCGCTGCTTCTTTTAGTATCCACGGTGATACTTTGTCTGGTCCTACTGCTTTAGATGCATCTAGAGTTGTCAACTGTTTCATTACCTCCTCCACTGTCACCTCTATATCTGATAGTCTTTCATCTAGGGTAACCCCTTCCAACAATGGGAGCTGCTCGGGCTCGGTAGTGAACACTCCATGGAAACTGGCATTCAGTGCCTCACAGATTTCCTTGTCACTTTCAGTATATGTCCCCTCTGCCTTCCTTAGTCTTGTCACTTGGTCGTTCACCGACATTTTTCTTCTTATATGACTGTGTAGTAGCTTAGGTTGTTTTTTCGCTTTGATTGCAATATCGTTCTCATAGTCCCTTTCCGATGTCCGTCTGATGTTAATGTAATCGTTCCTAGCTCTGTTGCATCTGATCCTGTTGTCCTCTGTCCTTTGTCTTCTGTATTTCCTCCACTCCCGCCTGCTGGCCATTTTTGCTTCCTGACACTGTCTATTAAACCATGGGTTATTATATTCCTTCTTATTTTTTCCCTTTACTGTTGGTATAAATCTCTCTTCGGCCTCTTGGCATTTCTGTATGACTAGGTCCATCATATCTTGGACTGTTTTTCCTCTAATTTCTTCCTCCCACTGCACTTCTCCCAGATAGTCCCTTATCCTCCTATAGTCCCCTTTCCTGTAGTCAACTCTCCTTTCCCAGATCTCTTGTCCCATGGTCACAAGTTTGAATTCCATCATGTAGTCAAAGACTAGGACACAATGGTCACTGGCCCCTAGAGGTATTTCATGCTCCAAATTCTCGATATCTTCTACGTTCTGGGTGAAAATCAGGTCTAATAGGCTCGGTGCATCTCCTCCTCTTTCCCTTGTGTCTTCCTTCACATGCTGTGTTAGGAAATTCCTGTCTATAACATCTACTAATTTTGCTCCCCACGTTTCGTCCCCTCCATGGGGATTCCTTGATTCCCAATTTATCTCTCCATGATTTAGGTCCCCCATGATCAGCAGCTTCGCTCTCATTCTGTGGGCTAGTGTTGCTGCCTTCTGCAGTTCATCTATGCATGCCTTGTTGTTGTCATCATACTCCTGTCTGGGTCTTCTACTGTTTGGTGGGGGATTGTAGATTACCAAGATCACAATCTTCCTCCCATCTACTGTCAAAGTTCCATGTATAAAGCTTGTGCACTCATTGGTAACCCGATTTCCCAGGTCTTCAAACTTCCATTTCCGCTTTATTAGGAGTGCCACTCCCCCTCCCTGTCTCTGTGTCCTCTCTTTTCTTATCACCTGGTACCCTTCAGGAAAGATTGCATCTGAGATCATGTCATTAATTTTAGTTTCCACAATTGCAACTATGTCAGGATTTGCCTCACTCACTCTTTCTTTTATCTCTTCTGCTTTATTAGATACCCCATCAGCATTGGTGTACCAAACCTTGAGATTCTTCATGGAAACTCCTGTACCAGAGTTCTCCCTTCCTCTGGGGTCTGGGGGATCTGGGGGGTGTCTGGGGGGTGACTGGGGGCAGGGGGGACCTGGGGGATCTGGGGGTGTCTGGGGATGACTGGGGGTGGGGAGGATCCGGGGGTGTCCGGGGGATCCGGGGGGTGTCTGGGGGGGTCCGGGGGGTGTATGGGGGGTGAAAGAGGTCGGGAGGGGTGCTTGGGGGGTTAATGGGGGCTGGGCTTCTAGGAAGGTAGGTAGGAGGGTTTGGGGTAGGGCCTGGGTAGGTAGGTCTGGAGTAGGAAGGGCATACTGGGTCTGAAGATTAGGGAGGGTCTGATAGGCATAGAGGGGTTGCCAGATAGCGTAAGGTTGGGAGTCAGATAGAGGTTGAGAGGTCGGGAGGGGGAAGGATAGAGAGGGTGGGGGGAACCTCCCACCCCCCTCGCAAGGGTGGGGGGTCACATGGAAGGAGAGGGGATGAGGAGGGTGAGGGCTGGGTAGGTTTTGGGGGTTGAGGGGATGAGGGCTGGGTGGGTTTTTGGGGTTGAGGGGATGAGGGCTGGGTGGGTTTTGGGGGTTGAGGGAATGAGGGCTGGGCGGGTTTTGGGGGTTGAGGTGATGAGGGGTCCTTTGAATGTGGGATGAAATTGACTGCAGTGGGGTCAGAGGGGTCAAGGGAGGTGTTGGGGAGATAAGCCGGGGCAAGGAGGTCTGATTTGGGGAGGGAGTAACCTGAGAAGCAGTTGTGAGAAGCTGGTTATCCTGGGGTGGATTAGCAGTGGGGCGTGTACCTATGCTCAAATGGGAAGAGTTGTATCGTGGAAGTTTGCTTGCTCTGTGGGCTACCTGCTCCTCCTTCGTCATGAATTTGTCAATATATACGTTGAAGTAACTTTCGCTACCTCTGAGCAAGTGTTTGTGATTCAGTATGTAATCAACTGCCTCTTCGTTGGTGAACTGCACCAGGACAGGACGTTTTCTGTTACAGTTGTATGGTCCAATGCGGCGGTGGATTTCCACTTCATTCCCTGCCATATGGGCTCTCATGTCCCTCAAAATCCCCTGTAGCT
>WNGS01113158.1:35237859-35251915 GCA_020271785.1 Procambarus virginalis | reverse complement strand
ATATGTTTCACCATGGGTTCTGAGAGAATGTGCACCTGAGCTCAGCATTCCACTTCAACTGATTTTTCAGGCATCCCTGTTTACAGGAGTTGTAGCTGATGTGTGGAAAAAGGCTAACATAGTTCCAATCTACAAAAGTGGAAGCAGGGAAGACCCCCTTAATTATAGACCTGTATCATTGACAAGTGTAATAGTCAAAATATTGGAAAAAATAATTAAACTAAATGGGTAGAACACCTGGAGAGAAATGATATAATATCAGACAGACAGTATGGTTTTCGATCTGGAAGATCCTGTGTATCGAATTTACTCAGTTTCTATGATCGAGCAACAGAGATATTACAGGAAAGAGATGGTTGGGTTGACTGCATCTATCTGGACCTAAAAAAGGCTTTCGACAGAGTTCCACATAAGAGGTTGTTCTGGAAACTGGAAATATTGGAGGGGTGACAGGTAAGCTTCTAACATGGATGAAAAATTTTCTGACTGATAGAAAAATGAGGACAGTGATCAGAGGCAATGTATCGGACTGGAGAAATGTCACAAGTGGAGTACCACAGGGTTCAGTTCTTCCACCAGTGATGTTTATTGTCTACATAAATGATCTACCAGTTGGTATACAGAATTATATGAACATGTTTGCTGATGATGCTAAGATAATAGGAAGGATAAGAAACTTAGATGATTGTCATGTCCTTCAAGATGACCTGGACAAAATAAGTATATGGAGCACCACTTGGCAAATGAATTTAATGTTAACAAATGCCATGTTATGGAATGTGGAATAGGAGAACATAAACCCCACACAACATATATATTATGTGAGAAATCTTTAAAGAATTCTGACAAAGAAAGAGATCTAGGGGTGGTTCTAGATAGAAAACTATCACCTGAGGACCACATAAAGAATATTGTGCGAGGAGCCTATGCCACGCTTTCTAACTTCAGAATTGCTTTTAAATACATGGATGGCGATATACTAAAGAAATTGTTCACGACTTTTGTTAGGCCAAAGCTAGAATATGCAGCGGTTGTGTGGTGCCCATATCTTAAGAAGCACATCAACAAACTGGAAAAGGTGCAAAGACATGCTACTAAGTGGCTCCCAGAACTGAAGGGCAAGAGCTACGAGGAGAGGTTAGAGGCATTAAATATGCCAAAACTAGAAGACAGAAGAAAAAGAGGTGCTATGATCACTACATACAAAAATAATAACAGGAATTGATAAAATCGATAGGGAAGATTTCCTGAGACCTGGAACTTTAAGAACAAGAGGTCATAGATTTAAACCAGCTAAACACAGATGCCGAAGAAATATAAGAAAATTCACTTTCGCAAACAGAGTGGTAGACGGTTGGAACAAGTTAGGTGAGAAGGTGGTGGAGGCCAAGACCGCCAGTAGTTTCAAAGCGTTATATGACAAAGAGTGCTGGGAAGACGGGACACCACGAGCGTAGCTCTCATCCTGTAACTACACTTAGGTAATTACACACACACACACACACACACACACACACCACACCACACCACACACACACACACACACACTCACACACACACACACACACACACACACACACACAAGCAGCAGGTGACAGTGTAGCGTCTGCAGCCATCAAACAATGCCTCAAAATCCAACACCCTGAAGACACTATACATTGCTGCCCAATTCCTGAATTATCTATATGTCCTAAGTTAATACTGTAATACATAATGACATTCACCTCAGTGATCTTACCCACCTGACCTTACCCACCTGACCTTACCCTTGCCACTTCATAAACAGCACCTCTGGGCTCCTCAGTTACATCTGATCTCATTATGGGATCATCTAATAAATTATTTATCATCTAATAAAGTCTTCTTTCTCCTTGGTGTTTACGTCGCTTTCATCCCGTTGGGCTCTTCACTATAATTATTATTGGTTATTATTTAGGGTAAAAATCCCACACTTGTGTATTTGTGAAATTTATGTAATGATTTACACCAAGTCTTTCGCACTCTCCTGATTGTTTTGTCAAGGTGTGAGTGTGTGGTGAGGACGAGACTTACATCTCAACGTCTAATTAACGTTCATTAGACGTTGAGATGTAAGTTTGGTCCTAATCACACACTCAGACCTTGACTAAGCACTCAGGAGAGTGCGAAAGACTTGGTGTAAATCTTTACATAAATTTCACAAATACAGAAGTATGGGTTTTTTATCCTATTTTATTATGTCTATGAGAAAACATTATTATTATTATTATTACTGTATAATTTCATGGAGGCGTTCGAGGCATCGATACAGCTTTTCAGTGTCTTATATTTGAAGGGCGGACTAGAGAAGCCGTAGACTAGCGAACATAGGATGTTAAACTGGGAGGAACATGCAGGAGTATAATAAGGAAGCCGTACGACACTCTCCACCATCAGATCAGCAGCGCCAAGCAGCCGGACTTCCCAACAACTGCGCTGCCAACTGCATGATGAGGCAGTTCCCATGGTTATGGCTGGTCACTTCAGTATCTAAACTGATCATTGATATTCACTCTGCAAGCTGCGTCAGATGTCTTTTTGCCTTGGTGGACAGGCAGCGAATGGACGAACAGAGGCTGGATAATAATGAAGGGAAATATCGGGGTAATGATAATGAAGAAATAGAGATTCAAAGAAGAGGAAAAAACCACATGTCCACATGTAGAGAGAAAGAAAATGGGCATAGAGCCTTTGGCTTACTCCAGGAAATCTTCACACATACCTTGTTGTTGTTATTTAAGATTTGCTACCTGGAACAAAAAGTTCCAAGTAGCACGGGCTATGGTGAGCCCGTAGTTATTAATTCACACATACACTTTGAAAACATTAACCATGAAATACCATTAGTATCACGTGACCACTGTGTCTTAGTCTTTAAATACACAGTGAGAGTGAAGACCCAAGAAAGATGTAACCAGAGGGAGAGTGTAAGGCCAGCTTACAGGAGAGGGAAATACCAGAAGGTCAGAGAATTCCTCGGGGAGGGGAGGGATAGAATGGGGAAGAGAGCTTAGAGGGAAATCAACACAGGACAAGATGGACAAGGTAAGGAACGAACTCAAAGAAGCTAAAGGAAGGTTTGTATCACCACTAAGGGGTAAGGGAAGCAAGACGAGCATTGCCCCCATGGTTCAACAGTGTCTGGAGGCAAAGAGAAGAAGCAAAAGAGCTTGGAAGAAATATGGAGAACACAGAACGGAAGCAAAAGTGCTTGGAAGAAATATGGAGAACACAGAACGGAAGCAAAAGTGCTTGGATGAAATATGGAGAACACAGAACAGAAGCAAAAGAGCTTGGAAGAAATATGGAGAACACAGAACGGAAGCAAAAGTGCTTGGAAGAAATATGGAGAACACAGAACAGAAGCAAAAGAGCTTGGAAGAAATATGGAGAACACAGAACAGAAGCAAAAGAGCTTGGAAGAAATATGGAGAACACAGAACAGAAGCAAAAGAGCTTGGAAGAAATGTGGAGAGCACAGAACGGAAGCAAACGAGCTTGGAAGAAATATGGAGAACACAGAACGGAAGCAAAAGTGCTTGGAAGAAATATGGAGAACGCAGAACAGAAGCAAATCACAATACATACAAAAAGGCCAGAAATGAGTACACACAAACTAGGAGAGTGGCAGAGCAGCAGTAGGGGAATGACATCGTATACAAGGCTGTTGTGGGCGCCGCTGTTGGCCCCCAACAGCCAATCATACTAAATAGTTCACGTCTTAAAACTCCTCTTCAAGGATTTTCAAACCTCTATAAGCCTCATTCATGGGACGTCTACAAAGCTCCGTACAAGGCAGTCCAAATCTTCAAGGCTGCACGAGGAATCATTAAGGTCTTCAAGACTATGGAAGTGAACATTCCTATTATTCCTCACTCATTAACAAGTCACAATCATGTATCATTAACAATTTTGTTACAAAAATACAACCCATTCACTTCTAATTAACCTGGATATTTAGCCAGATAATTACATTACACAATTACATCCATCGGTTTACCTGTCATTTTCTATTTGAATTGTTAGCATTATGTATAAACTTACCTACCGTCATTCACCAGATTATTCACTGACAGATTCTCCCCCATATATTACAGCCCACCTCCCACGTAGTCCCCCATTGGGACACCCATTCGTCTTATTACTTATCCATTAGCCCCACAGTCTACCCATCAGCCCCACTACATATCCTTGTTGCGTCAAAAACAACAACGAGAGACTTCAACGCCCGGTGGATAGTGATCAGAGGACCTCGCCTGTGTGGGTACATGGCCTTGCTAATGGTGAGTTTGGCGATAGTGACCACTTAATGCCACACCATATCCAGTCCCATGGCTCACCACTCACCTTCTCAAGACCTCTGGCCTCACCACGTTAATCCTGGACTATGTCCAGGATTAATCCTAATCCTGGACTTACTTGTACTTGCTGGTTGATCAGCAAGTACAAGTATATTTATATACTTAGTATATAAGTATAATTAGTATATTGAAGCCAGTATAGTGGCCTCAATAACCTCTCAGAGGATGGTATAGGGCATCAGCCCAGCACCAGTCGAAACAGAGTACTTCAAAATCTGATGTGATTATATCCAGATAGTACTATACCCAAGCAGTCCGGAGTACGCAAGAGACACAAGTTGCATCACCAAGATCTTGCATGACGTGGCCTTTATGCAACTTTAATAGCATCCAGATCTTACTAACCTTGCATGTATCTTAAGATGGAATCCTTCTCCTTAGCCCGTCATCGACACATCCTTCGAATTATGTTATGGAGGAAGACGAAGCTGCTTTATGGAAGGTCATGAATTGTATGGAAGGTCCTAAGCTGTTGTATGGAAGGTCCTAAGCTGTTGTATGGAAGGTCCTAAGCTGTTGTATGGAAGGTCCTAAGCTGTTGTATGGAAGGTCCTAAGCTGTTGTATGGAAGGTCCTAAGCTGGTTGTATGGAAGGTCTTTTTTTTGTGCCCATTATACGTTATTGTGGTTTGTGATCCTCCTCTGGTACGTGTGGACCCTGGAGTAGCCCTGTGGTAGCCCTGTGGTAGCCCTGTGGTAGCCCTGGGGTAGCCTGGGGTAGCCCTGTGGTAGCCCTGTGGTAGCCCTGTGGTAGCCCCGGGGCGACCCTGACAAACACTCAGCAACCACAAGGGTCCTCTTGCACCACAAGCCACACTCAGACAGCCTCATTATCTGCAAAAAAATATATCCTCACTATTCTTTATTTTCTCTCTCTCTCTCTCTCTCTCTCTCTCTCTCTCTCTCTCTCTCTCTCTTCCTCTCTCTCTCTCTCTCTCTCTCTCTCTCTCTCTCTCTCTCTCTCTTTGTGGACGATCGAGAAGCAGCACACAGTATATATCCACACCTCAGACCATATATATGAGTTGTTAATACCAACCAAAAGCAGAACGGCCTAGTTTGGTTGTTAAGCTAAGACTCTAACGCGCAGGCTATATAGCCAGCTCCCAGACCGGCTAGCAAGGTGCCCGACAGGCAATCCTCTTTCCCAATTACAATCCATAAATGACGCTTTTGCGCTCATGATTTCAAAGCATTTCAGCCGGTTTTTATCCATCATTTCCGGGAACAGTTTTCCTACACTGGCGAAGGAGACGTTACCACAGGCGGCTATTCCGGGATTTTAACCCCCGACAGAATCTACGTCCTCAGAAACAGCATGAAATAATCGTACAGTATCTCGTGTTCCGGATAAGAACGTGCACCATCGGTTGTAGGCAGTGAGTTACAGATAGTCGGTGGCGGCTGGATTCGGTTGTCGTCGGGGGGGGGACTGGAAACCGAGTAGTCGGCAACAGATAGCCAGGTACATATACCGGTGGCGCGGGCGGCCCCGCCGACCAGACCATCCGCGCGCTATGAAGAGTGCGGTAAGTGACATTATATTACGCTTGTTCTTCAATATATATCAATTATGTCTATCAAAGGGACTTTTTCGTATCAGTGAAACGGCAAACAAGGCCTATCCGAGGGACCGGAAGAGGAAGTGATTGGTGGTACGCAAAGTGTGGATTCTGTAAACTGTTTTATCAGAGGGAAGATTACCGGGGCAAAGCCGCAGGTCGCTGTCAGGCAGACTGCCACCGTAGCTGATTGTCTGCCTAGCTCACTGACTTCCTGATTGTCTGCCTGGCTAGCTTGCTTGATGGTCAGGTTCATTGGCAGCTTGGCTGATTGTCAGGTAGACTAGCGAGCCACCTGTCAGGCTAGTGGGCTACCTGGCAGGCTAGCAATCTGCCAGACTGACTACTGGGCTATCAGGCAGGCCAGGAAGTCTACCGTGCTACTTTAAAGGCTAGCCGGATACGAGGCAAACCTGGAAGACTAGCGGGCTACCAGAAGGCTAACGGCCTACCAGCAAGCCGGCCAGAACGGTTATCGGGCTACCAAGAAGGCCAGGAAGGCTAGCCGGCTACCAGGCTACCTGGCAGGCTAGCGGGCCTGCAGTAGGAAGGGCAGGCATTATCTTCGGCTAGTGCCATTGTTTATAACTTTCAATAGCGTCTTGTTCATTGTTGTTGCACTAGTTGTTAATGTTGTTGCAGAAGTTATTGTTGTTGTTGTATTAGTTATTGTAATTGCAGTAGTTATTATTGTTGTTGCAGTAGTTAATATTGTTGTTGCAGTAGTTATTATTGTTGTTGCACTAGTTGTTAATGTTGTTGCAGAAGTTATTGTTGTTGTTGTATTAGTTATTGTAATTGCAGTAGTTATTTTTGTTGTTGCAGTTGTTGTTATTGGTGTTGCAGTAGTTATTATTGTTGTTGCATTAGTTGTTATTGTTGTTGCAGTAGTTATTATTGTTGTTGCAGCAGTTAATATTGTTGTTCCAGTAGTTATTATTATTGTTGCATTAGTTGTTATTGTTGTTTGCAGTAGTTATTATTGTTGCAATAGGTAATATTGTTCTTCCAATAGTTATTATATTTGTTGCATTAGTTATTGTTGCAGTAGTTTATTATTGTTGTTGCAATAGTTAATATTGTTGTTGCAATAGTTTTATTGTTGTTGCAGTAGTTATTGTTGTTGCAATAGTATTATTGTTTCAATAGTTGTTATTGTTGTTGCAATAGTTATTATTGTTGTTGCAGTAGTTGTTATTGTTGTTGCAATAGTTAACATTATTGTTGCAGCAGTTATTATTGTTGTTGCGGTAGTTATTGTTGTTGATGCAGTAGTTGTATTGTTGTTGCAATAGTTAACATTGTTATTGCAGCAGTTATTATTGTTGTTGCAATAGTTAACATTGTTATTGCAGCAGCTATTATTGTTGATGCAGTAGTTATTATTGTTGTTGCAGCAGTTATTATTGTTGTTGCAGCAGTTATTATGTTGTTGCAATAGTTAACATTGTTATTGCAGCAGCTATTATTGTTGATGCAGTAGTTAATATTGTTGTTGCAGCAGTTATTAATATTGTTGCAGCAGTTATTATTGTTGTTGCAGTAGTTATTATTGTTGTTGCAGTAGTTATTGTTGGTGTTGCAGCAGCTATTATTGTTGATGCAGTAGTTATTATTGTTGTTGCAGTAGTTATTGTTGTTGATGCAGCAGTTATTATTGTTGATGCAGCAGTTATTATTGTTGTTGCAGCAGTTATTATTGTTGATGCAGCAGTTATTATTGTTGTTGCAGCAGTTATTTTGTTGTTGCAGCAGTTATTATTGTTGTTGCAGCAGTTATTATTATTGTTGCAGTAGTTGTTATTATTGTTGCAGTAGTTGTTATTGTTGTTGCAGTAGTTGTTATTGTTGTTGCAGTAGTTGTTATTGTTGTTGCAGTAGTTATTGTTGTTGATGCAGTAGTTGTTATTGTTGTTGCAGTAGTTGCTGTTATTGTTGTAATTGTTGCATATTGCGTAGTTTCGTCCTCGAAACTCCACATGTCATTATTACATGTATTCATCACTGACTTCAGCTCCTCTGATCTACGACACGATGAGTAATGATGAGAACTTGACCTCGCGGGACGAGTGTTCAGTCTTTTCCTACTGTGGAAGCCTCAGGCTGGTTGGTGACTGACACCCTCCCGTCCCTGAGGTATCCAAGGGGCAGGGAAAGGTGTCCAGGGGCAGGGAGAGGTGTTCAGGGGCCGGGAGAGGTGTCCAGGGGCAGGGAGAGGTGTCCAGGGGCAGGGAGAGGTGTCCAGGTGGCAGGGACAGGTGTCCAGGGGGCAGGGAGAGGTGTCCAGGGGAAGGGAGAGGTGTCCAGGTGGCAGGGAGAGGTGTCCAGGGGCAGGGAGAGGTGTCCAGGGGCAGGGAGAGGTGTCCAGGGGAAGGGAGAGGTGTCCAGGGGCAGGGAGAGGTGTCCAGGTGGCAGGGAGAAGTGTCCAGGGGCAGGGAGAGGTGTCCAGGGGCAGGGAGAGGTGTCCAGGGGGCAGGGAGAGGTGTCCAGAGCGTAGAGAGAGGATACATGGGAGTATATGTATGATGGTGTGGAATATATCATATCCGTGTGTATGTATACCGGTGTTGCCATCGAGGCTTCAGGATATATTACACTAGTGCATCACCTGGAAATTATCATCAGTAAACCTTAGATGGCCTGGCCAGGAGGTACGGCCCCTGGCCAGGAGGTACGGCCCCTGGGCAGGAGGTACGGCCCCTGGGCAGGAGGTACGGCCCCTGGCCAGGGTACGGCCCCTGGCCAGGAGGTACGGCCCCTGGCCAGGGGTACGGTCCCTGGCCAGGGGTACGGCCCCTGGCCAGGGGTACGGTCCCTGGCCAGGGGTACGGTCCCTGGCCAGGGGTACGGTCCCTGGCCAGGGGTACGGCACCCTGGCCAGCGGTACGGCGTACACCCTGGCCAGCGGTACTGCCTACACCCTGGCCAGGGGTACGGTCCCTGCCAGGGGTACGGACCCTGGCCAGGGGTACGGTCCCTGGCCAGGGGTACGGCACCCTGGCCAGCGGTACGGCGTACACCCTGGCCAGCGGTACTGCCTACACCCTTGCCAGGGTACGCCCCCCCTCACCACAACTCATGGAGCGGGAACTCTCTAAGTTTGAGGTCAAACGTTCAAGACCAACTTTTTTACTCAAGCTTGTCTTGCCTTACTGTTACCCGGAGTATTGTGCTACTTACTGCGGGACCTGCCTGCGTCTGCTGGCCGCCTCTGCTGCTTGTCTGCCTGCGTCTGCTGGCCTCCTCTGCTGCTTGTCTGCCTGCGTCTACTGGCCTCCTCTGCTGCTTGTCTGCCTGCGTCTGCTGGCCTCCTCTGCTGCTTGCCTGCCTGCGTCTGCTGGCCGCCTCTGCTGCTTGTCTGCCTGCGTCTGCTGGCCGCCTCTGCTGCTTGTCTGCCTGCGTCTGCTGGCCGCCTCTGCTGCTTGTCTGCCTGCGTCTGCTGGCCGCCTCTGCTGCTTGTCTGCCTGCGTCTGCTGGCCGCCTCTGCTGCTTGTCTGTCTGCGTCTGCTGGCCTCCTCTGCTGCTTGTCTGCCTGCGTCTACTGGCCTCCTCTGCTGCTTGTCTGCCTGCGTCTGCTGGCCTCCTCTGCTGCTTGTCTGCCTGCGTCTACTGGCCTCCTCTGCTGCTTGTCTGGCTGCGTCTGCTGGTCTCCTCTGCTGCTTGTCTGCCTGCGTCTGCTGGTCTCCTCTGCTGCTTGTCTGCCTGCGTCTGCTGGCCTCTTCTGCTGCTTGTCTGACTGCGTCTGCTGGCCTCCTCTGCTGCTTGTCTGGCTGCGTCTGCTGGCCTCCTCTGCTGCTAGTCTGCCTATGTCTGCTGGCCTCCTCTGCTACTTGTCTGTCTGCGTCTGCTGGCCTCTTCTGCTACTTGTCTGCCTGCGTCTGCTGGCCTCTTCTGTTGCTTGTCTGACTGCGTCTGCTGGCCTCCTGTACTGCTTTTCTGCCTGCGTCTGCTGGCTTCCTCTACTGCTTGTCTGCCTGCGTCTGCTGGCCTTCTCTGCTGTTTGTCTGCCTGCGTCTGCTGGCCTCCTCTGCTGCTTGTCTGCCTGCGTCTGCTGGCTTCCTCTACTGTTTGTCTGCCTGCGTCTGCTGGCCTCCTGTACTGCTTGTCTGCCTGCGTCTGCTGGCTTCCTCTACTGCTTGTCTGCCTGTGACCAGTGACCTCCTCTACTAGTTTCTGTCTGTGCCTGCAGACTTGCTCTACTAGTTGTCTGCCTCACTACCGCGAATTGTCTGCCTCGCTCCTACTAGTTGTCTGCTAAAAAGGTGAACCCCCCCCCCTCTTAAGCTCCAGGCCCCCCCCACCCTCGCGTCACCTGACCCTCACCTTGCTGGAGGCCACGAGGGCCGCTCTCACGCCCGGTACGCGTGTTCAAGTCTGTTGTAATGCATAACTTTCATGCCGGCTTCAAGGGCTCGAACCTGGCCACCTCGGTGGAAGCCCGGTACTTTTCCACTCCGCCACACTCCCTGAAGACATCTTGGAGTGAGTGTTGTGAATATTTCAACTCGTCCACGCTGCCTCTCAGAGTGGAGGTAGCGTGGAGGTAGCGTGGAGGCTGTGTGGAGGTAGCGTGGAGGCTGTGTGGAGGCAGCGTGGAGGCTGTGTGGAAGCAGCGTGGAGGCAGCGTGGAGGCAGCGTGGAGGTAGCGTGGAGGTAGCGTGGAGGCAGCGTGGAGGTAGCGTGGAGGTAGCGTGGAGGCAGCGTGGAGGCAGCGTGGAGGCAGCGTGGAGGTAGCGTGGAGGCTGTGTGGAGGTAGCGTGGAGGCTGTGTGGAGGCTGTGTGGAGGCAGCGTGGAGGCTGTGTGGAGGCAGCGTGGAGGCAGCGTGGAGGTAGCGTGGAGGCTGTGTGGAGGTAGCGTGGAGGTAGCGTGGAGGCAGCGTGGAGGTAGCGTGGAGGCAGCGTGGAGGCAGCGTGGAAGCAGCGTGGAGGCAGCGTGGAGGCAGCGTGGAGGTAGCGTGGAGGTAGCGTGGAGGCAGCGTGGAGGTAGCGTGGAGGTAGCGTGGAGGTAGCGTGGAGGCAGCGTGGAGGCAGCGTGGAGGCAGCGTGGAGGCAGCGTGGAGGCTGTGTGGAGGCAGCGTGGAGGCAGCGTGGAGGCTGTGTGGAGGCAGCGTGGAGGCAGCGTGGAGGCAGCGTGGAGGCTGTGTGGAGGCAGCGTGGAGGCTGGTGGAGGCAGCGTGGAGGCTGTGTGGAGGCAGCGTGGAGGCTGTATGGAGGCTGTGTGGAGGCAGCGTGGAGGCAGCGTGGAGGTAGCGTGGAGGCAGCGTGGAGGCAGCGTGGAAGCAGCGTGGAGGCAGCGTGGAGGCAGCGTGGAGGTAGCGTGGAGGTAGCGTGGAGGCAGCGTGGAGGTAGCGTGGAGGTAGCGTGGAGGTAGCGTGGAGGCAGCGTGGAGGCAGCGTGGAGGCAGCGTGGAGGCAGCGTGGAGGCTGTGTGGAGGCAGCGTGGAGGCAGCGTGGAGGCTGTGTGGAGGCAGCGTGGAGGCAGCGTGGAGGCAGCGTGGAGGCTGTGTGGAGGCAGCGTGGAGGCTGTGTGGAGGCAGCGTGGAGGCTGTATGGAGGCTGTGTGGAGGCAGCGTGGAGGCAGCGTGGAGGCTGTGTGGAGGCTGTGTGGAGGCAGCGTGGAGGCTGTGTGGAGGCAGCGTGGAGGCAGCGTGGAGGCAGCGTGGAGGCAGCGTGGAGGCTGTGTGGAGGCTGTGTGGAGGCAGCGTGGAGGCTGTGTGGAGGCAGCGTGGAGGCAGCGTGGAGGCTGTGTGGAGGCAGCGTGGAGGCTGTGTGGAGGCAGCGTGGAGGCTGTGTGGAGGCAGCGTGGAGGCTGTGTGGAGGCAGCGTTGAGGCAGCGTGGAGGCTGTGTGGAGGCAGCGTGGAGGCTGTGTGGAGGCTGTGTGGAGGCTGTGTGGAGGCTGTGTGGAGGCTGTGTGGAGGCAGCGTGGAGGCTGTGTGGAGGCAGCGTGGAGGCAGCGTGGAGGCTGTGTGGAGGCTGTGTGGAGGCAGCGTGGAGGCTGTGTGGAGGCTGTGTGGAGGCAGCGTGGAGGCTGTGTGGAGGCTCTGTGGAGGCAGCGTGGAGGCTGTGTGGAGGCTGTGTGGAGGCAGCGTGGAGGCTGTGTGGAGGGTGGGGTGTGGTGGAGGAGTAACGGTACAGGGCAGGTGGAGGATGACATGCGCGGTGTTCACTGGAGGGGGACCCGCCCCCCGCCCCGCGTCTCCCGTTACTCTCCTCGGTACCGTCTCTGGGAGGTCCCGTGTGGGCCTTCTAGCCATCATTCTGCTCTGGGGTGCACATGGCCCCCAGGGGCAGCTCTGGGGTGCCCATGACCCCCAGGGGCAGCTCTGGGGTGCACATGGCCCCCGGGGGCAGCTCTGGGGTCCTCATGGCCCCTAGGGGCAGCTCTGGGGGTGTCTGGGGCAGACAGCTTGAGCAGCGAGCGGGCCCGGGACACCCAGCAGTGGTCAATGGCGTGAACATTGAACTTTAACCAGTATGAATGGGGCGAGGCCTCGCGTGCTTGCCCAGGACCTGAGCTGAGAGATGGGTGTTGGCTGTGCGGGCACCAAGGTCTGACCCCAGTACCGGGTCTCTGAACACCATCACCAGAGTGGTGGTGGTAGTGGTGGTAGTGGTGGTGTCAGTGGTGGTGGTGGTGGTGGTGGTGGTGGCTCAGGGCAGGTTCACGGTCAGTTCTGAGGTACAAAAACCCAGGAAGTGGAGACCCGTGAGACTCTTGGCACTCTCCATGTTGGGTGAGGTTTACCTGGTCCCCACCTACGGCTACTGGGCACCCTTTGGCTGGCGCGAACGTCCATTCCCCCTCCTAGTAATGGATCACACCTGCTCTCGAGGCTGGCAGCGGAGGTGGCTTCCACCACCTCCCCTCCTGGTGCCGTCCAGCTGGTGGCTACATATTCAACAGCACCATCTCCAGGACCAAGGAGTGGACGCTACACACACACACACACACACACACACACACACACACACACACACACACACACACACACACACACACACACACACACACACACACACAGTGTAGATATGATAGAGCCCATTAGGCTCAGGAAACTGTACACCTGTTGATTGACGGTTGAGAGGCGGGACCAAAGAGCCAGAGCTCAACCCCCGCAAGCACAACTAGGTGAGTACAACTAGGTGAGTACACACACACACACACACACACACACACACACACACACACTCACTACACAGGTACACCTCAGCAAAACTTCACAAGTGTAGACAAAATTAGCAAACATATGAACACATTTTTTTGCCTGGTGGATTGCGCGCAGGACTTGTAATTCTGTGGCGCGGGTTCGATTCCCGCACCCGGCAGAAACAAATGGGCAAAGTTTCTTTCACCCTGAATGCCCCTGTTACCTAGCAGTAAATAGGTAGTCAGCTGTCACGGGCTGCTTCCTGGGGTGTGTGTGTGTGTGTGTGGTGTGAGAAAAAAAAATAATAATAGTAGTTAGTGTAGTTAGTAAACAGTTGATTGACAGTTGAGAGGCGGGCCGAAAGAGCAAAGCTCAACCCCCGTAAAATACAACTAAGTGAATACACACACACACACACACACACACACACACACACTCACTACACAGGTACACCTCAGCAAAACTTCACAAGTGTAGACAAAATTAGCAAACATATGAACACATTTTTTTGCAACAATGGAAAGAATTCTTGAGACCACAACACACAGTCCATCTTAGACGAGTCTGCTGCACCGGCTTGGAGTCCACAGCCACGGAAGGAAACACGTGAAGATAAATCCTGAGAGATTTGCTGCAAGGTTAATACCGTAAATACCACAACAGGCCTACTACGAGGCCAGTCTCAAGGAGATAGCCAAAAACTATAGGGAAGAAGACCTAGATGAGACATGGTCACGATATACAAAATACCGGGAGACACAGACAAGCTGTGAAACGACAGATACAGAAGAGTAGGTAAAAGGTGAGCGACTCAGGTGGACCCAGCAGCGTCTCTTGGCGGCTGTCACTCACCTAACCTAACCTAACCTAACCTTCCTAACCTGCAGCGGGACGGAGGAGTTAGGATTATTTTACCTGTTTTATCAGTACTACTCCTTGCCCCCATCCCCCTGTCGACCTGCGGCTG
>WNGS01113158.1:35219709-35237015 GCA_020271785.1 Procambarus virginalis | reverse complement strand
CGTGTAAACAAACACCAGGAGAGGATCAGATGTGTAAACAAGCACCAGGAGAGGATCAGATGTGTAAACAAACACCAGGAGAGGATCAGACGTGTAAACAAACACCAGGAGAGGATCAGACGTGTAAACAAACACCAGGAGAGGATCAGATGTGTAAACAAACACCAGGAGAGGATCAGATGTGTAAACAAACACCAGGAGAGGATCAGACGTGTAAACAAACACCAGGAGAGGATCAGATGTGTAAACAAGCACCAGGAGAGGATCAGATGTGTAAACAAGCATCAGCAGAGGATCAGATGTGTAAGCAAACACCAGGAGAGGATCAGATGTGTAAACAAGCACCCGGAGAGGATCAGATGTGTAAACAAGCACCAGGAGAGGATCAGATGTGTAAACAAGCACCAACATGGCTTCAGGGTTAGGGAAATCATACCTAACAAAACTTCAGAAGTTCTAAGACACAGTAACATAACTAAGTGAAGTCTGGTCAGACTGTGTATTTCTAGACTGTCAAAAAGCCTTTGAGACGGTTGTGTGCTACTATGTAAACTTAACAGGCAGGGAGGGATACATTGAAGAGTATGTAAGTAACTCCCTTACTCATCTGAGTAAGGGAGTACCTAACAGACATGAGTCAGAGAGTTAAAGTGAGTGGGTGAGAATTCTGACTGGTCTAGAGTGACGAGTGGAGTACCTCAGGGATCGGTCCTGGGACCCATACTAGTCCTCGTTCATGCTAATGACTTAACCACACAAGTGGAATTCTGTATGTTAATTTTTTTGGATGATGTAAAGTGAATGAGAAGAGTGGAGACATGAAAATTGTAATATATGCCATAATGACTTAGACAAGCGGCAGAGTTGGTCCGAGAAATGGTTATTAGAGTTCAACACAAACAAGTGTACTGAGAAGTCACAAAGATGTCAGAAAGATCATCATGTGTGAGTGAGGTCAACAAGTGGAGTGGGTTAGACGAGGATGTAGATGAGGCCAAGTGAACGCACACCATCATATATAAATACTATAAGAAAAATGCGGAATTGCATTGAACTAAAAACACATGAGACGATTCAGGAACTGAGAGATGAGCTGCACCCTGGACCTCGGCCGGGCCCACCAGCAGGGCCCTCACCATCAACACCCTGGGCCTCGGCCGGGCCCACCAGCAGGGCCCTCACCATCAACACCCTGGACCTCGGCCGGGCCCACCAGCAGGGCCCTCACCATCAACACCCTGGACCTCGGCCGGGCCCACCAGCAGGCCCTCACCATCAACACCCTGGGTCTCGGCCGGGCCCACCAGCAGGGCCCTCACCATCAACACCCTGGACCTCGGCCGGGCCCACCAGCAGGTCCCTCACCATCAACACCCTGGGCCTCGGGCGGGCCCACCAGCAGGGCCCTCACCATCAACACCCTGGACCTCGGCCGGGCCCACCAGCAGGTCCCTCACCATCAACACCCTGGGCCTCGGCCGGGCCCACCAGCAGGGCCCTCACCATCAACACCCTGGGCCTCGGCCGGGCCCACCAGCAGGGCCCTCACCATTAACACCCTGGGCCTCGGCCGGGCCCACCAGCAGGGCCCTCACCATCAACACCCTGGACCTCGGCCGGGCCCACCAGCAGGTCCCTCACCATCAACACCCTGGGCCTCGGGCGGGCCCACCAGCAGGGCCCTCACCATCAACACCCTAGACCTCGGCCGGCCCACCAGCAGGTCCCTCACCATCAACACCCTGGGCCTCGGCGGGCCCACCAGCAGGGCCCTCACCATCAAACACCCTGGGCCTCGGCCGGGCCCACCAGCAGGGCCCTCACCATCAACACCCTGGGCCTCGGCCGGGCCCACCAGCAGGGCCCTCACCATCAAACACCCTGGACCTCGGCCGGGCCCACCAGCAGGTCCCTCACCATCAACACCCTGGACCTCGGCCGGGCCCACCAGCAGGTCCCTCACCATCAACACCCTGGGCCTCGGCCGGGCCCACCAGCAGGTCCCTCACCATCAACACCCTGGACCTCGGCCGGGCCCACCAGCAGGGCCCTCACCATCAACACCCTGGGCCTCGGCCGGGCCCACCAGCAGGGCCCTCACCATCAACACCCTGGCCTCGGGCGGGCCCACCAGCAGGGCCCTCACCATCAAACACCCTGGGCCTCGGGCGGGCCCACCAGCAGGTCCCTCACCATCAACACCCTGGACCTCGGGCGGGCCCACCAGCAGGGCCCTCACCATCAACACCCTGGGCCTCGGGCGGGCCCACCAGCAGGGCCCTCACCATCAACACCCTGGGTCTCGGCCGGGCCCACCAGCAGGGCCCTCACCATCAACACCCTGGGCCTCGGGCGGGCCCACCAGCAGGTCCCTCACCATCAACACCCTGGGCCTCGGCCGGGCCCACCAGCAGGGCCCTCACCATCAACACCCTGGGCCTCGGCCGGGCCCACCAGCAGGTCCCTCACCATCAACACCCTGGGCCTCGGGCGGGCCCACCAGCAGGGCCCTCACCATCAAACACAAACCTCCCTGGCATCTGCTTCCATCTCGCCGCTCCCAACTAAACTTTTCAAACATTTTTTTTACCCTTACAAGAAAATGAGTTATATTCACTTTACAGCAAAACTCCCAGGTATTTTCCCTTTCCAAAGAGGAGTTAGTTTAATGGTCGGGAAAGATGAAAGGGCTGCTATGGCCGGCATATTTGGAGAGAACACACAGGCGGAAGAAGAGGCACCGGCCCGCCCCCTGGACTATGGCAAAAGATCACCAGAATTACAAATGGTCCTCACTTTGTCAACCCCCAGCCGCTCTTGCTCGCATGGACCGGAGGGATTTGTGTGCGTGTAAGATTTTCCTTTTAGCATTTGTTATTCCGCCGCGGACACTACAATAGCACATTGGTTGCGGAGCCCTTAACCCGGGAACAACAAGATGGAAGGGAAGTTGACCAGACCACACACTAGAAGTTGAAGGGACGACGACGTTTCGGTCCGTCCTGGACCATTCTCAAGTCACTTGTGGAAGGGAAGCACTTCTCTAATCACCGCGGCGACGCCCATAGATGCCCAGCTTGGCTGAGGAAAGACACATTTTGTTTTTCTATTTAAATATAAGGCGTTGCGTTGCTGTGAGAGTAATAGAGGAGAAGAGGTCTGGAGTGCAACTACGGGGAAGTGGGTGAAAACAGTTGTGCAGGTCGAGCGAGAACACTAGTGTTTCCGGGTGGTAATCCCTGAGGGTCGACGGGGGGTGGGGGGGGGGTGTAGTGTTTTCCTACTGTATACACAGATATTCAACATCACCTGCAGGCAACAGCAGAGGCAGGGTGAGGCAGCCTCGCCTGTGGGGGTGAGGCAGCCTCGCCTGTGAGAGTGACGCAGCCTCGCCTGTGGGGGTGAGGCAGCCTCGCCTGTGGGGGTGAGGCAGCCTCGCCTGTGGGGGTGAGACAGCCTCGCCTGTGGGGGTGAGGCAGCCTCGCCTGTGGGGGTGAGGCAGCCTCGCCTGTGGGGGTGAGGCAGCCTTGCCTGTGGGGTGAGGCAGCCTCGCCTGTGGGGGTGAGGCAGCCTCGCCTGTGGGGGTGAGGCAGCCTCGCCTGTGGGGGTGAGGCAGCCTCGCCTGTGGGGGTGAGGCAGCCTCGCCTGTGGGGGTGAGACAACAGAGCCTCGCCTGTGGGGGTGAGACAACAGAGCCTCGCCTGTGGGGGTGAGACAACAGAGCCTCGCCTGTGGGGGTGAAACAACAGAGCCTCGCCTGTGGGAGTGAGACAACAGAGCCTCCCCTGTGGGGGTGAAACAACAGAGCCTCGCCTGTGGGAGTGAGGCAACAGAGCCTCGCCTGTGGGGTGAGACAGCCTCGCCTGTGGGGGTGAGACAACAGAGCCTCGCCTGTGGGGGTGAGACAACAGAGCCTCGCCTGTGGGGGTGAGACAACAGAGCCTCGCCTGTGGGGGGTGAGACAACAGAGCCTCGCCTGTGGGGATGAAACAACAGAGCCTCGCCTGTGGGGAGTGAGACAACAGAGCCTCGCCTGTGGGGGTGAAACAACAGAGCCTCGCCTGTGGGAGTGAGACAACAGAGCCTCGCCTGTGGGAGTGAGACAACAGAGCCTCGCCTGTGGGGGTGAGACAACAGAGCCTCGCCTGTGGGAGTGAGACAACAGAGCCTCGCCTGTGGGAGTGAGACAACAGAGCCTCGCCTGTGGGAGTGAGACAACAGAGCCTCGCCTGTGGGAGTGAGACAACAGAGCCTCGCCTGTGGGGGTGAGACAACAGAGCCTCGCCTGTGGGGGTGAGACAACAGAGCCTCGCCTGTGGGAGTGAAACAACAGAGCCTCGCCTGTGGGGGTGAGACAACAGAGCCTCCCCTGTGGGGGTGAAACAACAGAGCCTCGCCTGTGGGGGTGAGACAACAAAGCCTCGCCTGTGGGGGTGAAACAGCAGAGCCTCGCCTGTGGGGGTGAGACAACAGAGCCTCGCCTGTGGGGGTGAGGCAACAGAGCCTCGCCTGTGGGGGTGAGACAGCCTCGCCTGTGGGGGTGAGACAACAGAGCCTCGCCTGTGGGGGTGAGACAACAGAGCCTCGCCTGTGGGGTGAGACAACAGAGCCTCGCCTGTGGGGGTGAGGCAACAGAGCCTCGCCTGTGGGGGTGAGACAGCCTCGCCTGTGGGGGTGAGACAACAGAGCCTCGCCTGTGGGGGTGAGACAACAGAGCCTCGCCTGTGGGGGTGAGACAACAGAGCCTCGCCTGTGGGGGGTGAGACAACAGAGCCTCGCCTGTGGGCTGATAATTGTAAACATACACAAAAGCGTAGCACCAGAAGCGCTCAACAACCACATCAGAAAAAGTATCTCTTATCTATATAGATATGGAGTATCTATGGAGTATCTCATAGTTACATCTGTTCTAAGCGCCTGGTGGTGTAGGAACGTGGGTTGACGCAGGGAACGTGGGTAGAGGCAGGGAACGTGATAGGTAACATGGGTAGATGAGGGTAACAAGGCTAGACGTAGGTAATGTGAGTATCATGGGTAAATACAGATAGATGCGAGTGAGGTGAGGATGAAACTTTCCTCACAACCTATAACCATTGCCTTCTCCTCATCTCCCTCCCTCCACCCTCCCTTCCTTCCCTCCCTCCCTCTCTCCTACCTTTCCTTCCTCCCTCCATCCCTCGTACCCTCCCTCTACCCTCCCCATGCCTTGCTCCCTCCCTCCCTCCGGACACATTCATCTCATGAAGTGTTTTGCAAGAAGGTTCCGTATGTTATCACCCTATGGAATTATAATACTGCAGTTGTAGGTGTTATGGCACGTGTGTGTGTGTGTACTCACCTATATGTACTCACCTATATGTGTCTGCAGGATCGAGCATTGACTCTTGGATCCCGCCTTTCGAGCATCAGTTGTTTACAGCAATGACTCCTATCCCATTTCCCTATCATACCTGGTTTTAAAATTATGAATAGTATTGGCTTCCACAACCTGTTCCTTAAGTGCATTCCATTTTCCCACTACTCTCACGCTAAAAAAAAACTTCCTAACATCTCTGTGACTCATCTGAGTTTCTAACTTCCATCCATGTCCCCTCGTTCTGTTACTATTCCGTGTGAACATTTCGTCTATGTCCACTCTGTCAATCCCTCTGAGTATTTTATACGTTCCTATCATGTCCCCCCTCTCCCTTCTTCTTTCTAGTGTCGTAAGGCATAGTTCCCCCAGGCGCTCCTCATACCCCATCCCTCGTAGCTCTGGGACGAGTCTCGTTGCAAACCTCTGAACCTTTTCCAGTTTCATTATGTGTTTCTTTAAATGGGGACTCCATGATGGGGCGGCATACTCTAAGACTGGCCTCACGTAGGCAGTGTAAAGCGTCCTAAATGCCTCCTCACTTAGGTTTCTGAATGATGTTCTAACTTTTGCCAGTGTAGAGTACGCTGCTGTCGATATCCTAATTGTATGTGCTTCAGGAGTTAGATTAAGTGTTACGTCCACGCCCAGGTCTCTTTCTTGAGTCGTCACAGGTAGGCAGTTCCCCTTCATTGTATACTGTTCTTTTGGTCTCCTATCACCTAGTCCCATTTCCATAACTTTACATTTGCTCGTGTTGAACTCTAGAATCCATTTCTCAGAGCATCTCTGCAACCTGTTTAGGTCCTCTTGGAGGATCCTGCAGTCCTCATCTGTCACAACTCTTCTCGTCAACTTTGCGTCATCCGCGAACATCGACATGTAGGACTCTACTCCTGTAAACATGTCGTTAACATATATTAGATTTAGAATTGGTCCAAGCACTGATCCTTCAGGTACTCCACTCGTTACTGTTCGCCAGTCCGACTTCTCGCCCCTTACCATCTCATTTGAATTAACTTAATTACCAGTACTAAAATAGAGTAGATGTGACCTTTCTACCAATTATTGACATCTGGACAAGGAGCCGCGTCAGTGATGAGAGAGAGGTCAGCCATTGTTTAAGACCAGAGTCGCTGGAGCAAATTCAGCTCCTATAATTCTCCTTTTGGACGATGTGTTATGGAGATCAAATCAGTGCTTCTTCCATCATCAACACGCAGTCAACATCCACACAAGGGAAGTGTCTTATCGAAACCCGTTTATTACCACATTTCTGGCCAGTTAATGTTAGGTGTTATAGGGCGAACTGGTTAGAACACGAACAAGCGACTAAACCCAGGTAATTACTCCTTGGTCCTTATCTTATATAATATACAGTATTTTCTCTGATATAGATGTCATATATATAGGATTCTTGCTTTTGCAGCAAGTGTCCTTTTAACAGGTATAGAAGAGGGAGCAAGAATTAATCTTGGTACATCAGAACATGGGTGGTGGATGCTAGTCTCAACTGAGGATTAATTTGGTGTCATCGTCCTGGTTTATATCTGGTGGACTATGCCTACTATACAATAATATAAGGCCTCTCAATTATCATTACTAATATATGTAGTTTATTACTGTAGTTTTATTGGCTGCATATATATAAATTTATTATAAACTCCCCCCCCCCCCTATTGTGCAAGGAGTCCATTTGTGAGAATATTGCAGAAATACAGTCCGCTAAACATGCAAATTGCTATCGAAATGTATAAATTAATGTAAATATAAATTCTATATAAATTCATATAAATTAAATAAATATAAATCTCACAGTCGGTTCCCCACACATCTCGGGTTTCAATCTATGACCCCTAGTTCTTCTGTTCCTTATTTTGAACCACGCTGCTTTGTCTATCTCTTCAATTTTCCTTAGAATCTTGAATGTTGTTATCATGTCCACCCCCCTTCTCTTTTCTTTCCTGCAGTGTGGTAAGGGGCCAATTCCCTCAGTCTGTGTGTGTGTACTCACCTTGTTGCGCTTGCGGGGGTTGAGTTCTGGCTCTTTGGTCCCGCCTCTCAACCGTCAGTCAACTGATGTACAGGTTCCTGAGCCTACTGGGCTCTATCATATCTACACTTAAAACTGTGCATGGAGTCAGCCTCCACCACATCATTTCCTAGTACACACACACACACACACACACACACACACACACACACACCACACACACACACACACACAAACATCATGTGTGTGTGTGTGTGTGTGTGTGTGTGTGTGTGTGTGTGTGTGTGTGTGTGTGTGTGTACTCACCTAGTTGTACTTGCCTAGTTGTGTTTGCGGGGGTTGAGCTCTGACTCTTTGGTCCCGCCTCTCAACCGTCAATCAACAGGTGTACAGATTCCTGAGCCTATTGGGCTCTATCATATCTACACTTGAAACTGTGTATGGAGTCAGCCTCCACCACATTACTTCCTAATGCATTCCATTTTTCAACCACTCTGATACTAAAAAAGTTCTTTCTAATATCTCTGTGGCTCATTTGGGCACTCAGTTTCCACCTGTGTCCCCTAGTGCGTGTGCCCCTTGTGTTAAACAGCCTGTCTTTATCAACCCTGTGTGTGTGTGTGTGTGTGTGTGTGTGTGTGTGTGTGTGTACTCACCTAATTGTACTCACCTAATTGTGCTTGCGGGGGTTGAGCTTTGGCTCTTTGGTCCCGCCTCTCAACTGTCAATCAACTGGTGTACAGATTCTTGTGTTCAATCTGTACAGATTGTGTGTGTGTGTGTGTGTGTGTGTGTGTGTGTGTGTGTGTGTGTGTGTGTGTGTGTGTGTGTGTGTGTGTGTGCGTGTGTACACGTAGTGGAGATGAACTGCATGTGATATAATGAGTTCACTGTCCTTGGCACGGAGGGGAGTGAGGTGGAGGAGGAGAAGAGGAGAGCGGAAGGAGGAGGAGGTAGAGATGGTAACAAAGAGGAGGAAGAAGATAGGGGGAGGGGGGGGGGGAGCAGAAGGAAGGTAGTTGCACAAACATATATGCAAATCAGTTTATTACATACACTCACACGCATTGATACAGAAGCATTGACGCATGTTCTTATACTTGATATGCGCAGGTACTGGGGCTCAGTGGCCTTGCGCGCACACACACACACACACACACACACACACACACACACACACACACACACACACACACACACACACACACACACACCAAGACAGCTGAAGACACAGACACAAGATAAAACAGACCGAGAAACAATAACCTTTCTGGAAGAAATGTAACAAAAATCTTGAACATGACATTAACTTAATCTTCATTTTTCAACAAATTATGGAAACAACGTGGATGAGAAAAGACAGCAGTCGTGGCAGCTTTTGCAAAACTGTTCGTTGGAAAATTAAGTGCGAAATAAGTTCATTAGAGAAGTAAATATAAGATATAAAGAGCTCAGGTTTTGAAACACTCTCACTCTAAATTCAAATGACAGTACCATCATGCTACTTATCGTGTTCATGAAGAAATTTGATAAACGTCTGCAAAGGGAACCTGATCAACTAAGCTCCGGCGCCTACTTCATAATGCAAACTGCACACATCAACAGTCTGGCGGTTTAGCAAGCATTCTTCAACCGGTGTGACCCGGCACACTGGTACGTGGCCAAAAGGCTCCACATTGTGGACAATGTTCTCGTGCTATATAAATATAGAATATCTGGATCAATGTTGACCAGACCACACACTAGAAGGTGAAGGGACGACGACGTTTCGGTCCGTCCTGGACCATTCTCAAGTCGGTCTGGTCAACATTCTTCAGCCACGTTATTGTGACTCGTCGCTTGCATCTGGATCAATGGTAGCCGCGTAACCTTCTGTACATTTACGCATTTAAGAAACAAAAAATACTGCATTGAGAATAGCGATCACTTATGAAGCGTAGGTTTGTGTGGACCACTGAACGATGTGTCGTTATTGTTAAATAACTTATAATAAATGTGTTTAATTTATTTATTAGCTCTCACAGTATGTCAAGAACGATGTTCTACCGAAAGTGGTAAGATATAGATGTCATAACACCGAGATATACCCGTGGTATGTTAATATAAGTCCACAATGATTTTTTTTCTTTTATTTATTATTAAACAAAATACATGACAATTAAAGCATACAACACAAAAGCACCGAAGCACCAACATCCATAAATGCATCATACAACAAAACAAGTACAAAAGCCACAGCAAAATGCATAACTCAAATGAACACATTGCAACAAAAAACACAGAACAAATGGCATATACCAAATAAAGTTAACTGAAAAAAACATGAAACAACAAAGAAAAAGACATGAGCACACACAATAAGTACCAGCACAACCCAGACGGGGCGCGCCAAATAATATACAATTCACCACACAAGGCGCAAAAGAAACATCAGAACAAAAGGCACAAAATGAAAAATAAAATTGCTAAACACACACACAACTCACGGAACACCCAACACACAGACAGTTGTGTGTCCAACATTCGAACACCCGTCCGGAACACGCAGGAACCGGGAACAATCGTCAGTCACACCCCAAACACATGAATGAAAATACCGGAACGCGCAGGACCCGGCAAAAAAAAGAACACACACACCAGAAAACACACACTAACATTCAATTTCGCACAAGACATCCACACATCCATCGAGAAAATAAACAGCGAGGACCACACTCACACAACACTACCACTACACCCCAGGGTAGCTGCGCACCCAACAGAAGAGCCCTCCAATTTAGTATATGTACTGCCGAAGCGAGTACAGAAGAGCCCTCAATCCCATCCCCCCAAAACTACCGGAGAGGGAGCCACATCGGCAAGCGTATCCACAGAACTCTTCTGGAGCCTTACCACCAAATCGCCCCCTTCCGACTCCTCCTGGACGCTCCTTCACAATATCCCACCAATCCACATTCTGTGTACCTCCAGGTGGTGGACCACTTCCACGAATCTTAGGGACACCATCATCCATCACAGACACGTCCCCACCAGAAGGCGGATATCCGAGTCGGACGGAACCACAGGGTCACACTGCACAGCCGTCAAGGAAAGAGGGTGCAGACTTCCAACCCCCTCCTTGCACCTAGGACATTCTGAAGAGAACCCCCAAATTTCCGTCGCTTCAGGCTGTGCTGCCCACAGCTGACAGGCAACATGCAATCTGCTTCACGTCGTCCAGAACCGCGACTGGGAGAATGTACATCCTCCATTTGCACTTCCGCCACCACCTCAGTTGCCCGAGCAGCAGGCCGAGCAGCACCAACACCATCACGGATCACTTGCTGCGGGTTCCGATGTACACCAGTTGGCTCAGCACTGGAGCACACATCCACCGATGAAATACCCACCACTGCATCCACCACCTCACCAGAGTTGGCAGTCACGACAGCACACTCGCCCTCGGGGCAGGCCTGCACGGACACGCACGGGCTTGTAGGGAGATCAACACCCACACCAGACCGTCTGGGAGACGACACATCAGTACGGACGTCATCTCCACCAGTAGAAACCAATGAAGCAGCACTCGTAGAACCCGGATCGGTGCGAACCACCACTGCATCCGTTCCCATACAAGGGGCACTGCGCAGAACCGAGAGATCTTCTTGCCCGTGCAATGGAGGAAAATCATTTTCATTAAACAGGTTAACCCGGTCAAACATCAAAGTGGTGCAGGCAGCAGCCATATGGCCAACATGACCACACATGAAATATGTCAGTCAGCCCCCGGTAGAAGAATCTGACCATATAGCCAGCAATCGATAGAGAAGAAGGCACATTTCCACGAAGAACCATCTTAGTCGTCCTGTAACCATTAATGAGTCCCTTGACGGCTCCAGACGTGTGCCTACACACACGAATTAATTCCACACGCCCATTCCTGGCAAGAGCCCGACGAAGAAGATCCTCCGACATTTCAGTTGGAGTATTTTTAATAGACACGTATGTGTATTCAACACTCAAATTAGTCACAGTCACAGAGCCTCGACCGTTGCTCAGCCGCACCTCCCGATCACTTGTACTTGTCGATAAACTGCCGGAACAAACCATTCTCGGTGAACTTCACCACCACTCTGTCCTCGCGAACGACCTGCAGACCAACGAGATCTTCCACTTTCACGTTCATAACACCAAACAGTGTTGCTGATGACTCCAATATCCACCTTACAGGTAAACGTCAGCCCAGCCGACTCCTTCCTCCGCAGTGGCGGCACGTAAGTCCCCATACTGAGACTTAAGAAACAGTCACCCCGCAGTGGCAAACAACTACTCGCCAGGGCAACCGAGAAGCGACCAATGTAAACACCAGCAGAGAGACCTCAGGAACCTCCGACCCGGCTGGTGGTTCAGAGTGGACTCAAAAAAAAAAAAAGAGACGAGTCAACCAGTTCCCTGGCCTATTGCCCCAACAGTGGCAACACACTATTTAATCATCTCACAGTAACTTGTGTCAACCACTATTCTGTCCATTGGATATCAGTCTCGTTAATTGTGCCTCAAGGGAGACAATATGTGAGAGGCCGGACGACACCAGCTAGGCTACAGAAGGGTCCAGGGGCCAGATTCACGAAAGCAGTTACGCTAGCACTTACGAACGTGTACATCTTGCCTCAATCTTTAACGGCTTTGGTTACATTTATTAAACAGTTTACAAGCATGAAAACTTCCCAATCAACTGTTATTATTGTTATAAACAGCTTCCTGGTGCTTCGGAGCTCATTAACTGTTTAATAATTGTAAACAAAGCCGCCAAAGATTCAGGAAAGACGTACACGTTCGTAAGTGCTTGTGTAACTGCTTCGTGAATCTGGCTCCAGGTCTCCATCATCAACTATAATTCAGATAAGCTTGACGTGGTTAAGCTGTTCATGTCCCAGTTACTAGAAGGTCTTTATAGTATTAATATAACATAGCTCTGACTGGCCTCAGGAAGCAAAGAAACATCACTGCACCAGCAAGTCTATATTCCCGCTAATAAAGTGTTTTTCTGTGAAGATTATGTGTAATATTGTTTTAGTTATTGAGAATAGACGAATTGATGTGTATGATTATATGGTGTCGCACGAGCAGTTTGTGTGTGTGTGTGTGTGTGTGTGTGTGTGTGTGTGTGTGTGTGTGTGTGTGTGTGTGTGTGTGTGTGTGTGTACTCACCTAGTTGTACTCACCTAATTGTGCTTGCAGGGGTTGAGCTTTGGCTCTTTGGTCCCGCCTCTCAACTGTCAATCAACTGGTGTACAGGTTCCTGAGCCTACTGGGCTCTATCATATCTGTGATAGTGTGTGTGTGTGTGTGTGTGTGTGTGTGTGTGTGTGTGTGTGTGTGTATGGTAAATTTTGGTTTTGTGATGTAGAGGAGCTTGGGTATTGAGGCGCTCCTCCAAGAGGAGCGCCCCAATACCATCCGTTGGTCTACCGTCCTGCCCAACCACTTGGACTGGACGGTAGAGCAACGGTCTCGCTTCATGCAGGTCGGCGTTCAATCCCCGACCGTCCAGGTGGTTGGGCACCATTCCTTCCCCCCCCCCCCACCCCGTTCCATCCCAGATCCTTATCCAGACCCCTTCTAAGTGAGTGCTGTATAGTTGTAATGGCTTGGCGCTTCCCCTAATATTTCCCCCCTTCCTCCGAGAGGTAACAATGGTTTCGGAATTAACAGCGGGTCACCTTGCGTCTGCAGTCGTGTAAGGGTCAGGTGGGATGGACGCACCAGTAGTAGGCTCCGGAGGTAGATGGGGCAGGAGGTAGATGGGGCAGGGGGGCGAGGCTTCAACTACCGCCAACATGTAGGAACTAACCGGAAGTGTAGCAGGGGAGGAAGCCTCAGGAGTCAGTCCGGCACGGTGGGGGGTTGTCTTTCCCCAGGGGGTGCGCGGCCCCGGGGGGTGCGCGGCTCCGGGGATCGCACTGCCCCAGAGGGCGGGGGGTGCGGGGGGTGCGCGGCTCCCCTGCGCACATCCGCCCCACACCAGTCAGGGCTCACCCCCCTCACACTCCGGCCGCCTGGTACTGTGGGTGTGACTCCCTCGACCACAGTACGGATAAGGGATCAACCAACAACAACAGCGTCCTCATCCGAGACCTAGGCGTAGTTTCCACACACTAGTCTGCCGAGGGAGTTCAGGGAAGGTCAAAAAGAAGTGATGAACAATAACAACACACACAGATGAATTTTAGAAGTACGTTATATTTTTCAAAATGTCGTCAGGCTATTTCTTCCATCTAGAGCCCATCCTCTTTCTAATTACGTCGCTTTTCGCTCATATGCGCACTAAGGCTAAAAATAGTCGTAATAGAAATTTAAATCGGCTCACGAAAGTGATGTTCTGTCCCGTTTTCTGTGTTGGGGCTTCTGGCTTACTTGGTTAGGTTAGAAGAGGACATTTTAAATTAACGGTTTTCATGACGTTTTCAACCCTAAGGAGAACTTGCTGCTCTGCTAACTTACCAGAGGATCCTTAACTTGCTGTTTTGGGTACATTTCATTTGGAAATTTTATTTTCATTTGTTTGAAAATTCCAATAGGGCGATTTTTGGTCGTAATGCATACGAGCGAAAAGCGACGTAATTTGTAAAAGGCCGGCCTGGTCCATCAGCTGACGCCAAGGACACGTTCATCAGTGTTAACACATTGTGCATTCAAAGCAGGAACTTTCTCAGATATAAATGAATATTATTATATTACCATATTGTGTATATTTAGACGTTTACATTCTGTTGGCGATTATTTGTATTCGTAGTAGCATTCAGAGTTGTGATTCGAACTGAGGTCGTAATTGAAGCACTTCCAACGTCATCAGCTGTGAATCAAGCATTTTTTTTTTTTTACTCTTAAACGGTGCCTGCATGGAATAAGCATTGACCTTCTTTCATGAGGATGTGTTGCTTTACACACGCACTCGTCCTCGACTCAAGTCCATTACATCCAGCGGTCGACCCCACAGACGCATTCATAAATTTTTCCATGCAATTCATTCAAAACGGGAATTTTCTCAAATATAAATTAATATTATAATATATTAGCATATTGTGCTTGTGCATATATAAGCATAGGTTAGGTTTGGTGTTTAGGTTCTGTTGGCAATTATTTGTATTTGTAGTACGTGGGTGAAGCATTTACAGCGTTGTGGTTCGAACGAAATTCGTCAGTGAAGTACTTGTTCCGGAAGTGTTCGAACGTCAGCAGTTGTGAGTCGTGTGTAAACCGTTTTTCATTCATAAGCACCTGGGGGGTTTGGCGGGTACATGGAATCACTTTTGGGTCTTTGTTTGGAGGACGGGCTGGGCTGGACACACGACTCCAGCCCGTCCTCCAAACAAAGATCCAAAAGTGATTCCATCCACCCGCCAAACCCCCTGTTTATGAATGAAAAACGGTTTACACACGACCCACAACTGATTTCGTTCGAACACTTCCGGAACAAGTGCTTCACTGACGAGTTTCGTTCGAACCACATCGCTATAAATGCTTCACCCACGTACTACAAATACAAATAATCGCCAACCGAACCTAAAGACCTAACCTAACCTAACCTATGCCTATATATGCACAATATGCTAATATATTATAATATTAATTTATATTTGAGAAAATTCTTGTTTTGAATGAACAGCATGTTAAAATTTATGAATGCGTCTGTGGGGGCGACGGCTGGATGTAATGGACTTGAGTCGAGGACGGGTTGCACGACTCACAACTGATGACATTCGAACATTTCTCGAACAGCGCTTCGCTGACGACCTCTGTTTGAACCACAACCCTGTAAATGCTTCACTAAGTACTACAAATACAAACAATCGCCAACAGAACCTAAACACCTAACCTAATTTACGTCTAACTATACAGTAAATTCTAATACATATATAATAGTATTAATTTATATATAAAAAATACAAATTTTGAGTACACATTATGTTAATGTTTATGAATGTGAGAGTAGCGTCGACCGAGGGATGAACGACCCTTGTCTGAGAGCGGGTCAAAGTCTTGTTACGTTTTCATTTATTTATGAAATTAGTTAATTTTAATTTTTTCACTGCTCACAATAAGTACAAGTATAGTTATACAGTATAATAAGCCAGATATATTAGTATATGATATAAAGACGATGATGCACCTTGGTAATTTAGCGACTATTTTCATATAGCGTTCAGTATGCTGAGTTGAAAAAGGTTGAAATTTTGTTTGGAGAAATACCCAGGAGGCCTGGTCAGAGACTCGTCTAATGGCTGTCAAGCCTGGCCTCGGGCCGGGCTTGGGGAGTAGACAACTCCCAGAACCCCATCAACCAGGTAATGGTTATAGAGACGTGGGTACCACTTCATGACAGGACTCTGAGTACTGAGAGTCCAATAAACTGTCAGAACTGAAAGCAAAGGACACGTAATATAGGACAAAACCAAAGAAGGAAGAACACAAAGGGGAAGGGAACTGACGGATATTCACTGAAAGCCAAACAGTACGGAAGGGAAGTATCTGGGGTAAATGATGCTGATGTATCGATAGATCAACGATGTAGACATTGATCCAAAGTTGATATTAAACGCTGTTCAAGCATGTTTTTGCCCTCTGGGGTATACTGGAGAGAAATGGGGGCGTCAGACATTACTGAGACGAAATGCAGTTGAAGCTAAGCAGAATTCTGACGAAGTACAGTGACAAGCAATGATTCAGATGGTACAAATGGTGTGCCACAGGGCTTTTAGCACAGATCTGCGACAGTCTATCAAAACAGACGGCGATAGCATAATCACAATTCGTTAGAAACGACCCCGAGAAGCCATGACTACGACATGCAAGATAGTCCTAAGTGCACACATAGCCAACAAAAACAAACTGTGCAGCATGAGCAACAACAGAAAGCTCACAGAGGATCAACAACAGGCAGGTTACATGTGAGTAGCAACAGAAAAGTCACATATGGGTAGCAACAGGAAGATCACATGTGGGCAAAACATACACACACACACACACACACACACACACACACACACACACACACACACACACACACACACACACACACACACACACACCACACAGGCGGGATCCAAGAGTCAATGCTCGATCCTGCAAGCACAAATAGGTAAGTACACACACACACACACACGCACACACACGCATGCACGCACGCACGCACTAAGAAGGACACGAGGTCAGTGTAACTCTAGGAAAACTTATACTTGGAGGAACCATCAATTTGATGGACCGGCTCTGTTTAGTGGAGGTTAATACTGGTGGTTCGTGGTGGTCAGTACTGGTGGTTCGTGGTGGTCAGTGGTGGTTTGTTGTGGTCAATATTGGTAGTTTGTGGTTGTAAATATTGATGGTGCCTGGTAGTTAATATGAATGTTTTGTGGTAGTGAGTATTGGGGGTTTGTGGCAATAATATTGTGGTTTGTGTTGCCCATATTGATGGTTTGTGATGGGCAATATTGGTGGTTTGATTGGGTAATATTGGTATTTGTATGTTAATATTGGGGATTTTTGGTGGTTTGTGTTGGATAATATTGGTTAATATTATTTGGTTTGTGGTGGTTAATGGTGACGGTGGTGGTGGAGGTAATGATGGTTTGACCCTTCATGATAAAGACTTTTCTTACTGCGCTAAACAGCGGCATACAGCCCCACTACGGTCTTAACTGCGCTCGCCCGTTATATATCCCTCACTCTTAACTGCGCGAGACCGTTTTATACACCAAGGTCTAACTTCACTTACCCGTTACAAAAAGACTATAATTAATTTAGACCTTTATAACTGCATTTTTTTGGTGTAACTTTGTATTAGAATGTGTGAGACCTGGTCCGAGCAGTCAGAGAACGTCAGTGTTATTTTTAGCCCCGAGGCTGACCAGTCAAGGGCTTGTGTATGAGTACTATATGCAGTTCTATAGCCTAAATCCTATATTTGTAGCACCATTATCC
>WNGS01113158.1:35154902-35165879 GCA_020271785.1 Procambarus virginalis | reverse complement strand
GTACTGAAAGAGTGTGCAGAAGTACTTTGCTTGTCACTCTCCATAGTGTATAGTAGGTCACTGGAGACGGGAGACTTACCAGAAATACGGAAGACGGCTAATGCCCAATATACAAAAAGGTTGACAGGCAAGAAGCACTGAACTACAGGCCAGTTCCTTTAATGAGTATATCATGCAAGGTGATGGAGAAGATCGTGAGAAAAAATCTAGTAACACATCTGGAGAGAAGGGACTTCGTGACAACCCATCAACATGGGTTCAGGGAGGGTAAATCTTGCCTTACAGGTTTAATATAATTATACGATCAAGTAACAAAGATTAAGCAAGAAAGAGAAGGTTGGGCAGACTGCATTTTCTTGGACTGCCGGAAAGCCTTTGAAAAAGTATCCCATAAGAGGCTGGTGCATAAGTTGGAGAAACAGAGAAAAGTAACTGGTAAGGTGCTCCAGTGGATAAGGGAGTACCTAAGCAATAGGAAGCAGAGAGTTACTGTGAGGGGTGAGACCTCAGACTGGCGTGAAGTCACAAACGGAGTCCCACAGGGCTCTATAATTGGGCCTATCCTGTTTCTGATATACGTAAATGATCTTCCAGAGGGTATAGGCTCATTCCTCTAACAATTTGATGATGATGCCAAAATTAAGAGAATGATTAAGACAGAGGAGGACAGCATGAGGCTTCAAGACCTGGACAAACGGAAGGAATGGCCCAACAAATGGTTGTTAGAGTTTAACCCAATCAAATGTAATGAAGATAGATGTAAGGGAGCAGGAGGCCAGATACAGCGAATCATTTGGAAGATGAAATTCTTCTAGAATCGGAGAGAAAGACCTGGGGGTTGATATCACGCCAGACCTGTTTCCCGAAGCCCACATCGAGTGGATAACATCAGCGGCATATGCCAGGCTGGCCAACATAAGAACGGCATTCAGAAACTTGTGTAAGAAATCATTCAGAACTTTGTATACCACATATGTCAGACCAATCCTCGAGTATGCAGCCCCAGCATGGAGTCCATATCTAGTTAAGCATAAAACAAAATTGGAGAAGGTTCAGAGGTTTGCCACCAGACTAGTGTCCGAACTGAGGGGCATGAACTATGAGGAGAGACTACGGGAATTAAACCTCACGTCGCTGGAAGACAGGAGAGTTAGGAGGGGACATTATCACCACATACAAGATTCTCAAAGGAATTGAATGGGTAAACAAAGACAGTTTATTTAACACAAGGGGCACACGCACTAGGGGACACAGGTGGAAACTGAGTGCCCAAATGAGCCACAGAGATATTAGAAAGAACTTTTTTAGTGTCAGAGTGGTTGACAAATGGAATGCATTAGGAAGTGATGTGGTGGAGCTGACTCCATACACAATTTCAAGTGTAGATATGATAGAGCCCAATAGGCTCAGGAACCTGTACACCTGTTGACGGTTGAGAGACGGGACCAAAGAGCCAGAGCTCAACCCCCGCAAACACAATTAGGTGAGTACACACACACACACACACACACACACACACACACACACACACACACACACACACACACACACACACAATAGGAAAAAGAAACATTTCTAGCTTTACCTGTAGCCTAACGCAGGATAAACACATAACAGAGAGGTGAGGCCTTGAAGCATCAGGGACATCACTGCGGCTGACACAATAAATATTGACCGCCCTCCCAGGCAACCTTCCAAACACTAATGATCTGCACACACACCTCCAACCTCTATTTTTCATTTCTTTAGCTTTGAATTTACAGGTTTGTGAAACGTTTTTGAAAATATATGGCTTGTTAGGGTGAGTTAGGACGTGCTACTCCCCCTAGTGGTGCTTGCGGGGGTTGAGCTCCGGCTCTTTGGTCCCAGTGTGTGTGTGTGTGTGTGTGTGTGTGTGTGTGTGTGTGTGTGTGTGTACTCACCTATTTGTACTCACCTATTTGTGCTTGCGGGGGTTGAGCTTTGGCTCTTTGGTCCCGCCTCTCAACTGTAGTGTGTGTAGTGTGTGTGTGTGTGTGTGTGTGTGTGTGTGTGTGTGTGTGTGTGTGTGTGTGTGTGTGTGTGTGTGTGTGTGTGTGTGTGTGTGTACTCACCTAGTTGTACTCACCTAGTTGTGCTTGCGGGGGTTGAGCTCTGGCTCTTTGGTCCCGCCTCTCAACCGTCAATCAACAGGTGTACAGTTTCCTGAGCCTAATGGGCTCTATCATATCTACATTTGAAACTGTGTATGGAGTCAGCCTCCACCACATCGCTTCCTAATGCATTCCATTTGTCAACCACTCTGACACTAAAAAAGTTCTTTCTAATATCTCTGTGGCTCATTTGGGCACTCAGCTTCCACCTGTGTCCCCTAGTGCGTGTGCCCCTTGTGTTAAACAGCCTGTCTTTATCAACCCTGTCGATTCCCCTGAGAATCTTGAATGTGGTGATCATGTCCCCCCTAACTCTTCTGTCTTCCAACGAAGTGAGGTTTAATTCCTGCAGTCGCTCCTCGTAGCTCATACCTCTCAGCTCGGGTACTAGTCTGGTGGCAAACCTTTGAACCTTTTCCAGTTTAGTCTTATGCTTGACTAGATAGGGACTCCATGCTGGAGCCGCATACTCCAGGATTGGTCTGACATATGTGGTATATAATGTTCTGAAAGATTCCTTACACAAGTTTCTAAAGGCCGTTCTTATGTTAGCCAACCTGGCATATGCTGCTGATGTTATCCTCTTGATATGAGCTTCAGGGGACAGGTCTGGCGTGATATCAACCCCCAGGTCTTTCTCTCTCTCTGACTCTTGAAGTATTTCATCTCCCAAATGATACCTTGTATCTGGTCTCCTGCTTCCTACTCCTATCTTCATTACATTACATTTGCTTGGGTTAAACTCTAACAGCCATTTGTTCGACCATTCCTGCAGCTTGTCCAGGTCATCTGTCCTGCAGCTTGTCCAGGTTCCTGTGTATGTGTGTGTGTGTGTGTGTGCGCGCGTGCGTGTAAATACCTAAGTGTAGTTACAAGATGAGAGCTACGCTCGTGGTGTCCCGTCTTCCCAGTAGTCTTTGTCGTATGACACTTTGAAACTACTGACGGTTTTGGCCTCCACCACCTTCTCACTTGTTCCGACCATCCATCACTCTGCAAAAGAAAACTTTCTGATATTCGTTTCGGAACCATTGTTTTCTTAGTTATGAATCTATGACTTTGTATTCATAGGTCATTTCTCAAAACCCAAATGTCGAGTACACAATGTGTCAACTTTGTGAAAGAGAAAACATGCACTCTCTTGAACATTATATTGTATAATGTCCCATACTGGCTGACTTTCGCCCTCCTGGGCTGAGGTATGCTGAACTGTGTAATTACTATATGAATACTGGAACACTTGATGATATATTGGACTTGTACCCAAGATTGACCATGTAATGTATCATTATACAATGTATGTATGTGATGTAACTATATAACCTGAGCTTGTAAAAACATCTTAATCACCTTCAGTGATTAAGTGCTTTATTGCGCACTAGTTTCTCTATCAGCTATCTCACCCAGTCAGAGTAAAAGAGACAAATGTATGTGAATGCATGTGTGTGTATATATGTATGTATATATGTATATGTACGTATATGTGTGTGTGTGTATGTATATGTATGTGTATAAAGTATATATGGAAGATGATCAGAATTACATTTCACTTTTGTAAATGCACTTTAATGACACTATGTAAAAGACACATCGAACACTTTATGTAGGGCATACGTAAATCTGTGTATCTATGTATTTGCGTATGTAGCTTAGCCTAGCATTTTAAAAGCACTACAATCACCTTCTGTGGTTGATTGTTCAATAAACCCTGAACCATATGTTTAACACATCTCTAACTCTGTCCATGGAGGACAGAAGAAAATGTATATATGCTGGTTAGCATTGTAAATGTGTGGCCACGTCTGTGGTAGAAAATAATAATAATAAAAAAATCATAGGTCATGTACTATATCAGGCCTCAGATATGCTGAGGCCTGATATAGTACATGACCTATGTACTATGTACTATATTAGGCCTCAGATATTGTGTATTAGGCCTAGGAAGATTAGGTTAGTTTAGCTTGTCAAAGCTCTTCCGTGTCTCCGGAGTCATCAGTCTCCGTGGTGCAGTGGTAAGACACTCGCCTGGCGTTCCGCGAGCGTTTTGTCATGGGTTCGTATCCTGGCCGGGGAGGATTTACTGGGCGCAAATCCTTAACTGTAGCCTCTGTTTAACTCAACAGTAAAATGTGTACTTGGTTGTAACAACGATTCTTCGCGGCGGGGATCGTATTCCAGGGACCTGCCCGAAACGCTACGCGTACTAGTGGCTGTACAAGAATGTAACAACTCTTGTATATATCTCAAAAAAAAGCAACAAGTAAAGAATAGCTTTCCGGTTTGTATAACCCAATAGTTCAGATTTTTAATTTCTAGTTTCGTAGCACGTTGGTATATATATATATATATATATATATATATATATATATATATATATATATATATATATATATATATATACTATGGTCCTCGTGGTTACTATAAGTACTCCCACAACAGGATGATGGGCTGAGTCTCCGCACAATTTTCAGTTCCTGAAGTTCTTGGAATCACAGTAGAAAAATGAACCTAATTATTATTCTAATATGCAACCCACCAGACGCAACAGTTGAAGAATTCACAGAGTAGATACACAAGGCTTGAGTAGGCACGTCTATCGCAACAAATAAAAGGAAAACTAAACAAGGAGATCGAAGAAATAGAGTAGACGCTGTAGCGGTAGTAACAGTCTGAGGAACTGAACTTGGAACAGAAAGCTATTCAAGGTTGATTGTTGCCGTCGGAGGAGGCTAGTTTATTGTGCACCCCATACTCATCCTGTGAGCGGTAGCGCAAAAGCATTACAGAGGGCACAAAAGGTCATTATCAGTCCGCATCTTAGATTATTACATAAACAATTCCATCTATCCTTCACACCTTATAGTTACAATGTCAGCTAGTTACAGAGAATGTTCTATTTCAATAGCTATATATTTACAGTAAGTCATCATACATTAATGGTAGGTCTTATCGCTAACACAATTGTTTGACCAATGGGGATATTACAGAGTCATAGGGGAGCTTCTGTTATTATTAGTCCTCACAGTACACTACTTGTTCCTGAATCTCATATGTCGTTCATCTACTGGAAGCGAAATGTGGATACAGTGCAAGGATTTCAGGTAATTTATCCATGGTAATAAGATAAGTTGCCATATCATACAGAGTGAGCTTAGATTTATCTCTAAATGTCTCAATTTTACTACAATCCAAGATATAGTGTTCGAGTGTGTCCCTGTCTTTGTCCACACACTTTACACTTTACTTCATCTAGATCCCTATACAAGCCCAACTGCAAGAGATACTTGTAGCCAAGTCTTATACGAGCTGTGACAACATCTGTTAGTCTACTGACTTTGTTACTTGCCCCATACACATGTTTTACTTCACACATTTCATTGTGATGAACAATGGACCTGCTAGTTCCAGTTTGCACTGTTCTACTTTCTTCAAATTCATCCAGGAGTTCTCGTCTAATGACACTTTTAAGGGACCTATTTGATAACTCAAGATTCCGTTCAATACTGTCTTTATTTACTGCAGCCTTAGCAAGGGCGTCAACTTTGTCATGTTCCTGCAGGCCAATGTGAGAAGGAATCCACAACATTTTTATATTTACCCTCTTGCTAAGTATGCTTATATATCTACGTCTAGCTTCCAAGACAAGCACGTTATTACTTGATTGCAAACTGTTTATTGCTCGTAGTGAGGAAAGGGAGTCGGAAATAATTAAGCTGTCTACTTCAGTGTTGTCGATAATTTCGAGTGCTACCAGTATTGCTACCAACTCGGCTTGCATAGTGGACGCCCAGTTACTAATTCGGATATTCCTTTGAATTGTGCTGCCATCGGGCTGATGAGCAATAACAGCACTTCCTGCCCTCCCTGTAGCTGTATTGAGTGATCCGTCAGTGTATATGATCTGTGCAATGTTGTTTTCAGCTTGTATATTGTGAATGTGTTCTATGGTGCTTAATTTAGCAGCAAGCTGAGCATGAGGATTGTTTGTGATTAGTTTCTTGGTGGGGTATGCAGGGGTCAGGATGTCAAAAGGTACTATCTGCCAGGGTGGAAGGAAGTGCTGTACTCTTTCATCTGTATATACATCGTGCAGTCCCATCATTTTAATATGAGCGGCTGTTCTTTGAATCCATTTAGACTCGCTAGTTCCATTTCGTATGTGTTCTAACAGAGCAACTGACACAATGTTGTTTTTGTTATCACGCAGAAGCTCTAGTCCCATAATTAGATTGATTTCAAATATTCTATCTCGAATGCTAGGTATAATTAATTCTTTCCGCATATTGAGAACTTTGGTAGTTATAGGACAGCCAAGTATAATTCTGAGTGCTTCCTTTTGCATTTGTTCCAGTCTATCAATACTTTTGCCATTTTGCAGGACTAAAGCTGGTGCATGATAGTCTATCAGAGACCTTATATATGCTAAATACATAAGTTTTGCTATTCTAATATTACCACCGTACTTAGGGCTGTACCCCACTACAGTTCTGAGAACCTTGAGTCTGTCTCTACATTGTTGATGTAACTTATTGACTGCAGTTGAGGTACAAGGGACATAGACACCAAGGTATATGAAAGAAGAGACATAGTCTATTGGTATGTTATCTATCATAAGTTTTCGTGGTCCACTTTTGCAGTTGCCAATTTGTCTGTTAAAAAACCAAAACATTTGTTCCCAAATGTCAAAATCAAAATCAAAAACCCTCCACCATTAGCCTGTACGTCACAGATGAAGGTTCACACAACGAGGATGACAAAAACCAAAAAAATATATAAAATATATATATAAAAATATATATATATATATATATATATATAAAATAGTAAAATCCTAAACGACCCATATGACCCATATACCCCAATAAGCAACACTGAAGACCCGGATCGCTTTCTTACGAATGATATCCAAATCCCTGATCATTTAACTAATATTAACAGAAGCACAGAAAACGTTTGAAAGATAAATTGAAAGATAAAACAACTATAGACCGGCCGCACAAACATCACACAAAATAAAAGATTTTGAAAGAATGATTTGAAATTAAGTTTCCAGTTTTATGGAGAATAATAATCTTCACAACCAAGATCAACATGGATTTAGAGCAGGGAGATCCTGTCATCCGCAATTACCCAACCACTATGTCAAAATCCCTGAAGCGTTAGAAGAAAAACTAACATGCAACATGCAGATGTTGCACGCAGACTTTGCAAAGGTATTTGGTAACGTGCAGCGTTGGATTTAACATTTTCTGTCAATCAGGATGCAAAGAGATACACTCACTCAAAATCAATTCCAAGTGCAGTGAAAAGCTCTGTACCCCAGATCACAGTCCTTGCACCACTGGCTTTTCTCATTCTCATATGTGTTTGATGCCTCCAGCAGCTGAGCTCAGTATGTGTATGCTCCTTAACTATTAGTAGGGAGAGGCCTGCGATACGCCCAGTTTCCCCAATCAATATTGTATTGGTTAAAGTCACTCAGAGTTAAAAAAAATAACTACTTTCCTACTGGTTGAAAAAATAACAGATAGGGTTAACAAGAGCGATGCAACGACAAAAAAGGTAAACATTATTTTTAGATTTGATGTGACGAGACCTGAAGGCATGACAGGATGTGCTCCACTGGAAAACAGAGGTGTAATGGGTACAGTTATTTTTGTTTTAGATTTAGCTACTCAGAACGAAATGTCCATGTAGCACGGGCTAAGGTAAGCCCGTAATGGGTACGCTGAGAGAGAACTCTTATGTACCTCAAAGCCCCCAGACTTTTCAACATGTTCCCTCCCTCCTCATGACCGGTACAACTGGCCAGCCTCTTGCATTGTTTAGAAGAAAATTGGATAAACACCTTCAAAGGATACCTGATCAACGAGACTGTGACCCTTACGCCAGGCTGCGTCTAACAGCCTGGTTGACCAGAGCACGAATCACGAGGCCTGGTCAGAGACCGGGCCGTTGGGACGCTGACCCTGGGAATCATCAACAGGTATACAACAGGTATAAGGCATCCTTGCAGGTGTAATATCATCTTCAATCAATTCTATTTTAAATTGAGATTCGCTGCATGTTTTGTCCACTGTCCGGGACCTTTATCTATGTCCATAGTCGGAGTCCTTTGTCCGTGTCCACTGTCCGGGACTTTTGTCCGTGTCCACTGTCTGGGACCTATGTCCGTGTCCATAGTCCGCGTCTACTGTCCTAACCCTTAGTCCGTGTCCGTGGCCCGTGTCCTCACACGTAACGAAACATGACAAGGAGATTCTTTGTTTTAGTCCGTGTCGATGAGTGGCACACGGGGCGCCGTGTGCCGTGTCCTTCAGTGTCCGTCCGTGCGTGGAGATAATGTGGGGGGGGGGGCGGGCGGCCCGTGCGGCAGCTGCGGCATAAAAGAGACATTCCGTCCACGGGTCTACCGCCACAAATTATTTCATATCCCAACTGAAAGCGCCGGACGCCCTTAATGAATATATTTCAACCATGTTTCTCGATATTTTTCATCACTATAATTTTTTTTTGAGGGCGAGGGAAGTGGGGCAGGGAGCGACACGGATGGATATGCTTCTCTTTATTCAGGAATTTTAACATTTTAAGCATTGAGAGAGAGAGAGAGAGAGAGAGAGATAGAGAGAGAGAAGAGAGAGAGAGAGAGCACCACCACAAAACACTACCCAACGTGCCTAAGGAAACAATGCAGCGTGGTTAAAGATGATAGTGATTTATGGTGCAATTTTATATTGCTCTTCACATTCCTTCGTATATACTCTCCCTCTTGGTGTTCTTTATACTTCTCCTCTCCTTCTCGCTCCTTCATACGTCTTCCCTTCCTCCCTCTCGCTCCTTCATACGTCTGCCCTTCCTCCCTCTCGCTCCTTCATACATCTGCCCTCCCTCTCGCTTCCTCTTCTCGTCTTATGCCTACTCCCTCTTTCTCCAACATCCGCTTTCTCTTGTGCCTCCTTCCTAACAGTTCCTGCCTTATCTTCCCTCCCTTTACCCTCCCTCCCTCCCTCCAGCAGCCTCTCCAACCATCTTCCCTCCCGCAGATTCTCTGCATTAATATCCCTCAGCACCCTACTCTCTCTCTCTCTCTCTTGCCTCCATCGAACTCTCCTCTCTAATCGTCTCTCTGTTCTCCCTACGTCCTCTCCTCCCATGTCCCTCCCCTCCTCTCCCTCTCCCTCCACCTCCTCCCATCCCACCATTACCGCGAGCGGTATTGAATGTCTACCGATCCCAGATAATTCAAACAACCTTGCAAGGACATAGTATAGACGAGCGGCCCTCAGCTCAGACGGCTTCCCGATCTTGCTTTGCTTCTAGTACGTTACAAGGAGGCTGGAGGACGTCACAGAGAGGCTGGGAGGACGTCACAGGAGGCTGGGAGGACGTCACAGGGAGTCTGGGAGGCTTAATTATTTCAGAGTGTGGCCATGATGATGGGCGGCAGGTATTGTAAATGTCTGCAAACGCGGGTACACTGATAAACTTGTATTGTACTGTAAAGCTATAAGCGGCTAAACGATTATATCGATTATCTCCTCCTTGGGTTGAGGCGGTGGCTCAGGCACCTGGTGGGGTGGTGGTGGTGGTAGTGAGTGGTGGTGGTAGTGACGGTGGTGGTGGTAGTGACGGTGGTGGTGGTGGTGGTTGTGTGTGATGGACCAGAGGACGCTGTCCTCAGCCTACTGGAAACCAAATATTGGAAAAGCGGGAGAGCGACGCGGAAATCCTCCCAAGGAATACACATCAGCAAGTCTACCGTGGAGACATGCAACCCGTTTCTCCTCCTCTGCAGGACGAAGCTTTACACAGGGATTCAGAAGGTGTGGAGACGAGACTTCAATGGAATAGGCAGGAAAGCCTTAGTGGTTGTGAGCCCTTGTGTTTATGGCTGCCATAGTTGAGAATTTTTCCCTGGCGCTGGTGTAGGAGAAGTGGTGGACAGAATGGAAAACATTTTGTCCAGCAATGGGAACAAACTACTGTCTACCTTTTGGTTTTAAGAAATGATGCTGGCAAGGTTAGAAGCTAGGACGTTATTAATAAATTCAATTTAGTTCAATATATAATTATGAAAAAGGGTTCATAATTAAATTTTGTACACAGAACTCCATATAACGAATCTTAACGTATGTGTGTGTTGTGTTGTTTAAGATTCGATACTAGAACAAAAAGTCTCCAAGTAGCACGGGCTATGGAGAGCCCCTAGAGAGTTATGTGGAGTTCTGACAAGACGTGATGTGCTTGTCAAGGGCAACTGTGTAAATTCCCCGACTTGAAAGACACTGTTTTAATAATTCAACACTATTCATCAACAACTATGACTCGCTCACCGGGCAGAACTCTTACGACGCTAAGAGACTGTCCTGGGGGCTTGGTGTGGCGACCTCAGGCCCCTTAGGTCGGGGTCGTTGGAACAATCAATTAACAGGACTTTAAGCTTGTTAAGACACGAGAGGTCTGGCTGTGGAAATGAACCAATAAGAAGGTAACATGGGACAATACGGGAAAAAGGATGCAAACAAATTAATTGAAAGTATAAAGTCGAATGTAAAGGTTTGGTTACAAACATTAGAGGACCGACGGGTATAAACAGAACACCCTGAAGCGGTATTACACAAACAGTAGGAGTATTAAAAAAAACAGATGATTTAAATGCACTTCTGTACCCAGAAACAATCATATATTATCTATATATATATATATTAGTTATTATAATATAATAATTTCCGCTAACAAAAACATGGATGAATTGAATAAAATCTGCAACTAATGGCAGAATACAAATTTAAGATGGAGAAGTTGTTGTTGTGTGTAAAGATTCGCTACCAGGAACAAGAAGTTC
>WNGS01113158.1:35143214-35154877 GCA_020271785.1 Procambarus virginalis | reverse complement strand
ACACTGAGAGGTATACTCTGCTTCTCGTTCATATATCCTGAGAGGTATACCCTGCTTCTCGTTCATATACCCTGAGAGGTATACCCTGCTTCTCGTTCATATACCCTGAGAGGTATACCCTGCTTCTCGTTCATATACCCTGAGAGGTATACCCTGCTTCTCGTTCATATACCCTGAGAGGTATACCCTGCTTCTCGTTACACTTATCTGAGAGGTATACCCTGCTTCTCGTTCACATATCCTGAGAGGTATACCCCTGCTTCTCGTTCACATATCCTGAGAGGTATACCCCTGCTTCTCGTTCACATACCTGAGAGGTATACCCGCTTCTCGTTCACATACTCTGAGAGGTATACTCTGCTTCTCGTTCACATACTCTGAAAGGTTATACCTTACTTTCGTTCACATACTCTTAGAGGTATACCCCTGCTTCTCGTTCTATATCCTGAGAGGTATACTCTGCTTCTCGTTCACATAATCTGAGAGGTATACCTGCTTCTCGTTCACATATTGAGAGGTATACCCTGCTTCTCGTTCACATACACAGAGAGGTACTCTGCTTCTCGTTCACATACTCTGAGAGGTATATTCTGCTTCTCGTTCACATACACTGAGAGGTATCCCCTGCTTCTCGTTCACATACACTGAGAGGTATACCCTGCTTCTCGTTCACATACACTGAGAGTATACCCTGCTTCTCGTTCACATACACTGAGAGGTATACCCTGCTTCTCGTTCATATTCACTGAGAGTATACCCTGCTTCTCGTTCACATACACTGAGAGGTATACCCTGCTTCTCGTTCACATACACTGAGAGGTATACCCTGCTTCTCGTTCACACACAGAGGATAACCCTGCTTCTCGTGCATATACACCGAGAGTTTACTTTAGTCCTGGACTATGTTCAGCACTAAAGTAAACTCGCTGGTTTGGTCACTAACGCACTGTGGCCTTAATAACCCTCCAGAGGTCGGTGGGCCTTAAGTTCAACACCAGATTACAAGTCAAGTCATTCTAAAACTCTGGAGCCGCCACCACAGACCAGTATATGTGAAAAAAGATCATATTTCACACATTTGGCTTAACATCGATGATTGAAATGAACCAAAAAAGGATACTCAACCCTCCTCGGATGGTGGAGCGATCAGATAACTACCTGGTAGGCCTAGGCACTTAGGCATATGGTGAATATATATAATTATGATAATGCCAGGATGGCTTATTAATAAACTACGAAAAATATACTGTAAAATTAAGTCAGAAAACTTCTTGCTCGACGGAAGCCGTCAAGCAAGCCCGTCCCAGAGGTGTGTGAGTCCCAACTCCTGTCTCAAGAAATCCGTCACTGCCGTACCTTGCCTAAGGAAAACCGTCAGATCCGTCCACGAATCTGAGAAGACGTCATGCAGGCACTTCTGTGTCGCATGCTAGACCTCGGCCCCTTCCCAAGCCTCAAGCACGGCGGTAAGTTCCTTCCTATGACCCAAACATGCCGTCAAGCCCTTCCGGCCTTCCCTTGTTCCAAACAAGGAGTCAGACCCTTCCCTTGCCCCCAAACAAGGTGTCAGACCCTTCCCTTGCCCCCAAACAAGGTGTCAGACCCTTCCCTTGGCCCCAAACAAGGTGTCAGACCCTTCCCTTGCCCCCAAACAAGGCGTCAGACCCTTCCCTTGCCCCCAAACAAGGCGTCAGACCCTTCCCTTGCCCCCAAACAAGGTGTCAGACCCTTCCCTTGCCCCCAAACAAGGCGTCAGACCCTTCCCTTGCCCCAAAACAAGGTGTCAGACCCTTCCCTTGCCCCCAAACAAGGCGTCAGACCCTTCCCTTGCCCCAAAACAAGGTGTCAGACCCTTCCCTTGCCCCCAAACAAGACGTCAGACCCTTCCCTTGCCTCAAATAAGTGTCAGACCATTCCCTTGCCCCGAGACAAGGTATCAGACCCTTCTCTTGCCCCAAAGCTCCGCCTTCACACCAGTTCCAATAGTTGCGTCACGGGTCGCAAGCAAGCAACTATCATCAACTTCATCTAAGTTTTCTAAGCAGGAACTGCAACCCCGATACCGATATCGTGCCAATGAAGGTTGATGACCCTCGGGGTAGTGAGCACCTCTTGTGTAAGCATATGTTAGTGCTGGCGTCATCACCATGAACACGGGCTCTTGGGGGATGGCGTTTAGTGGGTCATTGAACCAGACAATTCCACAAGAAGAGACAAAGCACTGCCCCCCTCCCCCCCCTTGAAGCACATAATATCCATTCTCTCTCTCTCTCTCTCTCTCTCTCTCTCTCTCTCTCTCTCTCTCTCTCTCTCTCTCTCTCTCTCTCTCTCTCCTCTTCCAAGATGGAGCAAACTTTCTTCCATATTTCACAGTAATTCCAGTAGTATCACTGTCCTGGGGAGACCCGGGACCTGCCGGGAATTAGTGTTTGTGGTGATGTTAATGATCTTATAATGACGTCATTCAAGGACCTGACTGTCTCATTATTTTCTCATTATCACGCGAGCGAGAATATTCTTCGGTGAGAGAGAGAGGAGGGGGGGGGGAGGGGAGACATGGAGGAGGTAGGAAGGGAGGGGGAGGGGGGAGGGGGGGGGGAGGGGGAGGGGAGGGGGGAGGGAGGGGGGAGGGAGGGGGGAGGGGGTGGGGGTAGCAAGAGATAAGGGGAGGATAATGAGGGAGAGAGGAGAGATGGATATGAAGATGTTAACGACACCACTTAACACTCAAAACATATGCACGTACAGGACGTTAACTGGTGTTTCCAGTGATCAATGCCCCACGGCCCGGTTTCTGACCAGGCCTCCTGGTTGGCATCTGGTCAACCGAGTTGTTATTCTCCGCTGTTCACAGTCTGACATATGAATCACAGACCGGTTGATCAGGTATCCTCTGAAGGTATTTATCAAGTTGTGTTTTTGAATTCTTATGTTTTAGAGAGAGAGAGTCTTGGGTCCTTAATGTTAACAGACTAGTCTCTCTGTGTACCTAATGTTAACAGACTAGTCTCTCTGTGTACCTACTGCACCTCTGCTCTTTCAATGTAGCTGTTTTGCACTTCCTGCCATGCCTTCTGGTCTTATGTACTCACTTAGTCACCTAATTGTGCTGGCGGGGGTTGAGTTTCGGCTCTTTGGTCCCGCCTCTCAACAGTCAATCAACCAGTGTACAGATTCCTGAAGTAATGTGTATTCCACAAATAATCATGTAGTGTTATTTCTGTGTGCAGGTTAGGAACCAGTCCCTCGAATATTTTTCAAGTGTGCATTATTATGTATCTCCTCTTTGTGCTCTAGAGAATGCAGATTTAGTATGCAACAATATTCCACCCAAGAGAGCACTTGTGTCTTAAAAAGAATCATCATTAGTATGGTATATCTTGTTTGAAAGATTGTTATCCAACCTGTCATTTTTCTTGCAGTTGTGCCGGCTACTTTATTGTGTTCTTTAAGAGTAAGGTCTTCCGACAAGATTACTCTCAAGTATTTTTACAGCATATTGCTTTTTCGGTTTATCGTGCGATTTAACTGCGTTTTATATGTGGTTTCCGTTTTGATATTTTCATCTTTACCATACGCAAGAGTTGAAACTTACCTTCATTAAATGACATGTTGTTTTCAACATGTCATACAGCCTCAATACTGAGTAACATCAGTATTGAGGTTTGCTGTGTCCTCTGTGTTGTCTCCTCTCATGGAAATCCTAGTGTCATTTGCAAAGGATGATACCGTACTATATTATGTGTTCTTATGACAGATAGGATAAAAAAAAATGGAGCAAGCACAATTCCCTGAGGTTCTGAGCTTTTCACGGTGAATGATCAGGATTTTACATTGTTGACTATTACACTTTGGGTTCTGTTCCTCAGGAAATTAGAAAACCATCTTCCTACATCTATCAATAATTCATTTTTGTGTGTAATAACTCAATGGTCACATTTATCGGAAACTTTCGCAAAAATATCTGTACACTATTTCAATGTTTTGCCTGTCTTCCTTGGTGTCCGAGGTCATATCATAGTGGTCTAGCAATATTGAGAGGCAGGAGCGCCTTGTTATCCTGTGCCATGTTGTCCAGGCACAAATAGTAAACACACATGCACACACACACGCACGCACACACGCACGCACAGTTTCAAGTGTAGATATGATAGAGCCCAATAGGCTCAGGAAACTGTACAACTGTTGATTGACGGTGAGAGGCGGGACCAAAGAGCCAGAGCTCAACCCCAGCAAGCACAACTAGGTGAGTACACCACACACACACACACACACACACACCACACACACACACACACACCACACACACACACCACACACACACACACACACACGCGCGCGCGCGCGCGCGAGAGAGAGAGAGAGAAAGACCTGGGGGTTGATATCACGCCAGACCTGTCCCCTGAAGCCCATATCAAGAGGATAACATCAGTGGCATATGCCAGGTTGGCTAACATAAGAACGGCCTTTAAAAACTTGTGTAAGGAATCTTTTAGAATTTTGCATACCACATATGTCAGACTAATCCTGGAGTATGCGGCTCCAGCATGGAGTCCTATCTAGTCAAGCATAAGACTAAACTGGGAAAAGTTCAAAGGTTTGCCACCAGACTAGTACCCGAACTGAGGGGTATGAACTATGAGGAGAGACTACGGGAATTAAACCTCACGTCACTGGGACACAGAAGAGTTAGAGAGGACATGATCACCAAATACAAGATTCTCAAAGCAATTGATAGGGTAGATAAAGACAGACTATTTAACACAAGGGGCACACGCACTGAGGGACACAGGTAGAAATTGAGTGCCCAAATGAGCCATAGATACGTTAGAATGATTTTTTCAGTGTCAGAGTAGTAGACAAATTGGAATGCATTAGGCAGTGTTGTGGTGAAGGCTGACTCCATACACAGTTTCAAATGTAGATATGATAGAGACCAGTAGGCTCAGGAATCTGTACACCAGTTGATTGACAGTTGAGAGGCGGAACCAATGAGACAAAGCTCAACCCCCGCAAGCACAATTAGGTGAGTACACACACACAAATTGATTGACTGTTGAGAGCCGGAACCAAAGAGCCAAAGCTCAACCCCCGCAAGCACATCTAGGTGAGTACACACACGCGCGCGCACACTCTCCAAGACGGAACCAAAACTGCTCCACATTCACATCAGGAGGAAAACAGCAGTGAAAGAACAGGTGATGAAACTTAGAACGGGTGAGGACAGGTACACAGAGAACGACCAAGAGGTATGTAAAGAACTCAACAAGAGATTCACAAAAGAACGAGATGAAGTCCTTGAGCTAGGAGAGGTGGCAGTAAACCAGGAGGCCTTGGAAGGGTTCGAATTTTTCAGAGATGAGGTCAAGATGGCACCTGTTGGATCTGGACGTGAGAAAGGGTGTTGGCCCAGACGGGATCTCACCATGGGTACTGAAAGAGTGTGCAGAAGTACTTTGCTTGTCACTCTCCATAGTGTATAGTAGGTCACTGGAGACGGGAGACTTACCAGAAATACGGAAGACGGCTAATGCCCAATATACAAAAAGGTTGACAGGCAAGAAGCACTGAACTACAGGCCAGTTCCTTTAATGAGTATATCATGCAAGGTGATGGAGAAGATCGTGAGAAAAAATCTAGTAACACATCTGGAGAGAAGGGACTTCGTGACAACCCATCAACATGGGTTCAGGGATGGTAAATCTTGCCTTACAGGTTTAATATAATTCTACGATCAAGTAACAAAGATTAAGCAAGAAAGAGAAGGATGGGCAGACTGCATTTTCTTGGACTGCCGGAAAGCCTTTGAAAAAGTATCCCATAAAAGGCTGGTGCATAAGTTGGAGAAACAGAGAAAAGTAACTGGTAGGGTGTTCCAGTGAATATGGGAGTACCCAAGCAATAGGAAGCAGAGAGTTACTGTGAGGGGGTGAGACCTCAGATTGGCGTGAAGTCACAAACGGAGTCCCACAGGGTTCTATAATTGGGCCTATCCTGTTTCTGATATACGTAAATGGTCTTCCAGAGGGTATAGGCTCATTCCTCTAACAATTTGATGATGATGCCAAAATTAAGAGAATGATTAAGACAGAGGAGGACAGCATGAGGCTTCAAGACCTGGACAAACGGAAGGAATGGTCCAACAAATGGTTGTTAGAGTTTAACCCAATCAAATGTAATGAAGATAGATGTAGGGAGCAGGAGGCCAGATACAGCGAATCATTTGGAAGATGAAATTCTTCTAGAATCGGAGAGAAAGACCTGGGGGTTGATATCACGCCAGACCTGTTTCCCGAAGCCCACATCGAGTGGATAACATCAGCGGCATATGCCAGGCTGGCCAACATAAGAACGGCATTCAGAAACTTGTGTAAGAAATCATTCAGAACTTTGTATACCACATATGTCAGACCAATCCTCGAGTATGCAGCCCCAGCATGGAGTCCATATCTAGTTAAGCATAAAACAAAATTGGAGAAGGTTCAGAGGTTTGCCACCAGACTAGTGTCCGAACTGAGGGGCATGAACTATGAGGAGAGACTACGGGAATTAAACCTCACGTCGCTGGAAGACAGGAGAGTTAGGAGGGGACATTATCACCACATACAAGATTCTCAAAGGAATTGAATGGGTAAACAAAGACAGTTTATTTAACACAAGGGCACACGCACTAGGGGACACAGGTGGAAACTGAGTGCCCAAATGAGCCACAGAGATATTAGAAAGAACTTTTTTAGTGTCAGAGTGGTTGACAAATAGAATGCATTAGGAAGTGATGTGGTGGAGGCTGACTCCATACACAGTTTCAAGTGTAGATATGATAGAGCCCAATAGGCTCAGGAACCTGTACACCTGTTGACGGTTGAGAGGCGGGACCAAAGAGCCAAAGCTCAACCCCCCGCAAGCACAAATAGGTGAGTACACACACACACACACCACACACACACACACACACACACACACACACACACACACACACACACACACACAAAATAGGAAAAGAAACATTTCTAGCTTTACCTGTAGCCTAACGCAGGATAAACACATAACAGAGGGGTGAGGCCTTGAAGCATCAGGGACATCACTGCGGCTGACACAATAAATATTGACCGCCCTCCCAGGCAACCTTCCAAACACTAATGATCTGCACACACACACCTTCCAACCTCTATTTTTCATTTCTTTAGCTTTGAATTTACAGGTTTGTGAAACGTTTTTGAAAATATATGGCTTGTTAGGGTGAGTTAGGACGTGCTACTCCCCCTAGTGGTGCTTGCGGGGGTTGAGCTCCGGCTCTTTGGTCCCAGTGTGTGTGTGTGTGTGTGTGTGTGTGTGTGTGTGTGTGTGTGGTGTGTGTGTGTGTGTGTGTGTGTGTGTGTGTGTACTCACCTATTTGTACTCACCTATTTGTGCTTGCGGGGGTTGAGCTTTGGCTCTTTGGTCCCGCCTCTCAACTGTAGTGTAGTGTAGTGTAGTGTGTGTGTGTGTGTGTGTGTGTGTGTGTGTGTGTGTGTGTGTGTGTGTGTGTGTCTGTGTGTGTGTGTGTGTGTGTGTGTGTGTGTGTGTGCGCGCGTGCGTGTAAATACCTAAGTGTAGTTACAAGATGAGAGCTACGCTCGTGGTGTCCCGTCTTCCCAGTAGTCTTTGTCGTATGACACTTTGAAACTACTGACGGTTTTGGCCTCCACCACCTTCTCACTTGTTCCGACCATCCATCACTCTGCAAAAGAAAACTTTCTGATATTCGTTTCGGAACCGTTGTTTTCTTAGTTATGAATCTATGACTTTGTATTCATAGGTCATTTCTCAAAACCCAAATGTCGAGTACACAATGTGTCAACTTTGTGAAAGAGAAAACATGCACTCTCTTGAACATTATATTGTATAATGTCCCATACTGGCTGACTTTCGCTCTCCTGGGCTGAGGTATGCTGAACTGTGTAATTACTATATGAGTACTGGAACACTTGATGATATATTGGACCTGTACCCAAGATTGACCATGTAATGTATCAATTATACAATGTATGTATATGATGTAACTATATAACCTGAGCTTGTAAAAGCACCTTAATCACCTTCAGTGATTAAGTGCTTTATTGCGCACTAGTTTCTCTATCAGCTATCTCACCCAGTCAGAGTAAAAGAGACAAATGTATGTGAATGCATGTGTGTGTATATATGTATGTATATATGTATATGTACGTATATGTGTGTGTGTGTATGTATATGTATGTGTATAAAGTATATATGGAAGCTGATCAGAGTTACATTTCTCCTTTGTAAATTGCACATTAATGACTCTATGTAAAAGACACATCGAACACTTTATGTAGGGCATTCGTAAATCTGTGTATCTATGTATTTACGTATGTAGGTTAGCTTAGCATTTTAAAAGCACTACAATCACCTTCAGTGATTGATTGTTCAATAAACCCCTGAACTATATGTTTAGCACATCTCTAACTCTGTCCATGGAGGACAGAAGAAAATGTATATATGCTGGTTAGCATTGTAAATGTGTGGCCACGTCTGTGGTAGAAAATAATAATAATCAAAAAATCATAGGTCATGAACTATATCAGAGTTAGTACATGTACATATAGTACAATGTACTATAGTACATGACCTATGTACTATGTACTATATTAGGCCTCAGATATTGTGTATTAGGCCTAGGAAGATTAGGTTAGTTTAGCTTTTCAAAGCTCTTCCGTGTCTCCGGAGTCACCAGTCTCCGTGGTGCAGTGGTAAGACACTCGCCTGGCGTTCCGCGAGCGTTTTGTCATGGGTTTGTATCCTGGCCGGGGAGGATTTACTGGGCGCAAATCCTTAACTGTAGCCTCTGTTTAACTCAACAGTAAAATGTGTACTTGGTTGTAACAACGATTCTTCGCGGCGGGGATCGTATTCCAGGGACCTGCCCGAAACGCTACGCGTACTAGTGGCTGTACAAGAATGTAACAACTCTTGTATATATCTCAAAAAAAAAGCAACAAGTAAAGAATAGCTTTCCGGTTTGTATAACCCAATAGTTCAGATTTTTAATTTCTAGTTTCGTAGCACGTTGGTATATATATATATATACTATGGTCCTCGTCGTTACTATAAGTACTCCCACAACAGGATGATGGGCTGAGTCTCCGCACAATTTTCAGTTCCTGAAGTTCTTGGAATCACAGTAGAAAAATGAACCTAATTATTATTCTAATATGCAACCCACCAGACGCAACAGTTGAAGAATTCACAGAGTAGATACACAAGGCTTAAGTAGGCACGACTATCGCAACAAATAAAAGGAAAACTAAACAAGGAGATCGAAGAAATAGAGTAGACGCTGTAGCGGTAGTAACAGTCTGAGGAACTGAACTTGGAACAGAAAGCTATTCAAGGTTGATTGTTGCCGTCGGAGGAGGCTAGTTTATTGTGAACCCCATACTTATCCTGTGAGCGGTAGCGCAAAAGCATTACAGAGGGCACAAAAGGTCATTATCAGTCCGCATCTTAGATTATTACATAAACAATTCCATCTATCCTTCACACCTTATAGTTACAATGTCAGCTAGTTACAGAGAATGTTCTATTTCAATAGCTATATATTTACAGTAAGTCATCATACATTAATGGTAGGTCTTATCGCTAACACAGAATTGTTTGACCAATGGGGATATTACAGAGTCATAGGGGAGCTTCTGTTATTATTAGTCCTCACAGTACACTACTTGTTCCTGAATCTCATATGTCGTTCATCTACTGGAAGCGAAATGTGGATACAGTGCAAGGATTTCAGGTAATTTATCCATGGTAATAAGATAAGTTGCCATATCATACAGAGTGAGCTTAGATTTATCTCTAAATGTCTCAATTTTACTAGAATCCAAGATATAGTGCTCGAGTGTGTCCCTGTCTTTGTCCACACACTTTACACTTTACTTCATCTAGATCCCTATGCAAGCCCAACTGCAAGAGATACTTGTAGCCAAGTCTTATACGAGCTGTGACAACATCTGTTAGTCTACTGACTTTGTTACTTGCCCCATACACATGTTTTACTTCACACATTTCATTGTGATGAACAATGGACCTGCTAGTTCCAGTTTGCACTGTTCTACTTTCTTCAAATTCATCCAGGAGTTCTCGTCTAATGACACTTTTAAGGGACAAATTTGATAACTCAAGATTTCGTTCAATACTGTCTTTATTTACTGCAGCCTTAGCAAGGGCGTCAACTTTGTCATGTTCCTGCAGGCCAATGTGAGAAGGAATCCACAACATTTTTATATTTACCCTCTTGCTAAGTATGCTTATATATCTACGTCTAGCTTCCAAGACAAGCACGTTATTACTTGATTGCAAACTGTTTATTGCTCGTAGTGAGGAAAGGGAGTCAGAAATAATTAAGCTGTCTACTTCAGTGTTGTCGATAATTTCGAGTGCTACCAGTATTGCTACCAACTCACCTTGCATTGTGCATGCCCAGTTACTAATTCTTATATTCCTTTGAATTGTGCTGCCATCGGGCTGATGAGCAATAACAGCACTTCCTGCCCTCCCTGTAGCTGTATTGAGTGATCCGTCAGTGTATATGGTCTGTGCATGTTGTTTTCAGCTTGTATATGTGAATGTGTTCTATGGTGCTTAATTTAGCAGCAAGCTGAGCATGAGGGTTGTTTGTGATTAGTTTCTTGGTGGGGTATGCAGGGGTCAGGATGTCAAAAGGTACTATCTGCCAGGGTGGAAGGAAGTGCTGTACTCTTTCATCTGTATATACATCGTGCAGTCCCATCATTTTAATATGAGTGGCTGTTCTTTGAATCCATTTAGACTCGCTAGTTCCATTTCGTATGTGTTCTAACAGAGCAACTGACACAATGTTGTTTTTGTTATCACGCAGAAGCTTTAGTCCCATAATAAGATTGATTTCAAATATTCTATCTCGAATGCTAGGTATATAATTAATTCTTTCCGCATATTGAGAACTTTGGTAGTTATAGGACAGCCAAGTATAATTCTGAGTGCTTCCTTTTGCATTTGTTCCAGTCTATCAATACTTTTGCCATTTTGCAGACTAAAGCTGGTGCATGATAGTCTATCAGAGACCTTATATATGCTAAATACTAATTTTGCTATTCTAATATTAACACCGTACTTAGGGCTGTACCCCACTACAGTTCTGGAAGCCTTGAGTCTGTCTCTACATTGTTGATGTAACTTATTGACTGCAGTTGAGGTACAAGGGACATAGACACCAAGGTATATGAAAGAAGAGACATAGTCTATTGGTATGTTATCTATCTTAAGTTTTCGTGGTCCACTTTTGCGATTTGCCAATTTGTCTGTTAAAAAACCAAACATTTGTTCCCAAATGCAAAATCAAAAAAAAAAACCCTCCACCATTAGCCTGTACGTCACAGATGAAGGTTCACACAACGAGGATGACAAAAACCAAAAATATATATAAAATATATATAAAAAAAAATATATATATATATAATATATATATAATTATATATATATATATATATATATATATAAAATAGTAAAATCCTAAACGACCCATATGACCCATGTTTAATACCCCATAAGCAACAGTGAAGACCCGGATCGCTTTCTTACGAATGATATCCAAATCCCTGATCATTTAACTAATATTAACAGAAGCA
>WNGS01113158.1:35119948-35134162 GCA_020271785.1 Procambarus virginalis | reverse complement strand
TGTGGTGTTTTTGTGGTGTGCTCTCTATCTCTCTCTCTCTCTCTCTCATCTTCTCTCTCTCGCTCTCTACATCGAATCAATTAACCTATCACTCATCTCTCTCTCCGCGTTCATCTTCTACTCACTTCTTCTCTCTCTTCGCCTCTCTCTCTCTCTTCTCCTCTCTCTCTCTACTCCTCTTAATGCTAAATGTTTAAAATTCCTGAATAAAGGAAGCACTATCCATCCGTGCTCGCTCCCCCTGCCCCACTTCCACCACCACCTTCCCCTCAAAAAAAAATATAGTATGCAAAAAATATCGAGAAACATTCGGTGTTGAAATATATTACTTAAAGGGGCGTCCGGTCCGCTTTCAGTTGGGATATGAAATAATTTGTGGCGGTAGACCCGTGGACGGAATGTCTCTTTTATGCCGCAGCTGCCACACGGGCCGCCCCCCCCCCCCCCCCCCCCCCCACATCTATTCTCCATCGCACGGACGGACACTGAAGGACACGGCACACGGCGCCCCGGTTGTGCCACTCATCGACACGGACTCTAAACAAGAGATCTCCTTTGTCATGTTCGTTACGTGTGAGGACACGGGCCACGGACACCGGACTAAGGGTTAGGACAGTAGACGCGGATATGGCCTACGGACCGTCATAGGTCCCAGACAGTGGACACGGACAAAGTCGTCCCCTGGACAATGTGGACCGGGGACAAAGGGACTCCGACTATGTGACCATAGATAATAGTCCCGGACAGTGGACAAAAACATGCAGGCAAAATCTGCAAATTGAAAAACACTAGATTGATTGCAAGGATGATATTACACCTAGCAAGGATGCCTCCTACGCCCATACCCCATCACCCCCCCGTTGCTATACCTAAGTGTCTGACACATGACTTCACCCAGGTGCACCGCATGCGCATACCGCCCCCCCCCCAAACTCCCCGGTCCTCCTCACGCTGACCACTTAAGTCAGGGGCCAGCGGTACGGATTCACCGTCTCCCTCACCCCACTAAGCCTCCACAGCCAGGCCTCCGCTCCTACGCACACGGGATCTGGACCAGGCTCTGCGTGGACAGCTAGCATGCCTCCCACCAATGGAGTCAAAAAACACCAGCCGCTGCGGTAGGGGGGGGCCTGGCTGTAAGGGGGGGCCTCCCATGTCTCGGTGGGGTGATCAGGTACCTCCCCTCTCGAAGGTGGTTACTGCCACTTTTCCTTCGGTCATAACAATGGGTGCAAGAAGGCTGGGCACATACCCCGTTGCTCTACCGGTCAATCCCTCGACCGCCGAGGGACGGGTGAACCGTGTGAAGAAAGTCTGGGAGGCTTGAGGGTACATATCGAACGTTCTGCTCGCAGCGACCCAATTGACCGGGCTCACATCAGCCCCGTTCGCTACATGGCACATGTTCGGTTCGGTGAGCAGCTAAATTCTAAACAACCAACAACCAGCGGTCCCCCCCCCCCATACACCTCGGTTGTTTCCAACCGTAGTGGAGTCACTAGTCCTTGTCATGCCTGCGAGGTCTGCGATCACTCATAAATCTAAAATACATGTTTACCTGTTTTGCGTCTGACATCGCCTCTTTGTAACCCCCTATCTGTATTTGGGGTGTTCAAACAGTAGGCAGGAAGGGAATAGTTATGTTTTATTTAACTCTGAGTGACTCGTTACCAATACAATATTGATTGGGGAAACTGGGCGTATCGCAGGCCTCTCACCTACTAATAGTTAAAGAGCATCAACCAATACGTGAGCTCAGCTGCTGGAGGTCATCAACATATGCATAGTTGAGAATAGCCAGTGGTGCAAGGACGTGATCTGGGGTACAGAGCTTTGTCACGCTCAGCGCACCTTGGAATATTAGGATTTTGAGTGACCTGTATCACTTATGCATCCTGATGTGACAGAAATGTTCAATCACACGCCTGCACCGTTGTTTGCAAAGTCTGCGTGCAAACAATCTGCATGTTGCCATGTTGTTTTTACTCCTTTCTAACGCTTCACGTGCGATTTTGAACCAACAGCTGGTTTGGTAATTGCGGGATGACAGGATCCTCCAGCTGCCGTCTAAATCCATGGTTGATCTCGGGTTGTGAAGCATTATTACATTCTCCGTAAACTGGAAAATTAATTCTCAACATTCTTTCAAAATCTTTTTTATGTTTTTTTGTCGGTGATGTCTGTGTGCGTGTCACGGGTCCTAGTATAGGTTGCTTTTATCTTTACAATTTGTCTTATCAAACGTTCTTCTGTGCTCCTGTTAAGTATAGGTTAAGTGATCCGAGGGATTTGGGATATCATTCGTAAGAAAGCGATCCGGTGTCTTCCTGCTTGGCTTATTGGGGTATTAACACATGACCTCATATGGGTCGTTTAGTATGTTACTATATTTATATATATATATATATATACATATTATATAATATGATATATATTTATCATATAATCATATATATATTTTCCAACGTGCCTAAGGAAACAATGCAGCGTGGTTAAAGATGATAGTGATTTATGGTGCAATTTTATATTGCTCTTCACATTCCTTCGTATATACTCTCCCTCCTGGTGTTCTTTATACTTCTCCTCTCCTTCTCGCTCCTTCATACGTCTGCCCTTCCTCCCTCTCGCTCCTTCATACGTCTGCCCTCCCTCCCTCTCGCTCCTTCATACGTCTGCTCTTCCTCCCTCTCGCTCCTTCATACGTCTGCCCTTCCTCCCTCTCGCTCCTTCATACGTCTGCCCTTCCTCCCTCTCGCTCCTTCATACGTCTGCCCTTCCTCCCTCTCGCTCCTTCATACGTCTGCCCTTCCTCCCTCTCGCTCCTTCATACGTCTGCCCTTCCTCCCTCTCGCTCCTTCATACGTCTGCCCTCCCTCTCGCTTCCTCCTCTCGTCTTATGCCTACTCCCTCTTTCTCCAACATCTACTTTCCCTTGTGCCTCCTTCCTAACAGTTCCTGCCTTATCTTCCCTCCCTTTTCCCTCCCTCCCTCCCTCCAGCAGACTCTTCAACCATCTTCCCTCCCGCAGATTCTCTGCATTAATATCCCTTCAGCACCCTACACTCTCTCTCTCTCTTGCCTCCATCGAACTCTCCTCTCTAATCGTCTCTCTGTTCTCCCTACGTCCTCTCCTCCCATGTCCCCCCCCCCTCTCCCTCCCCTCCACCTCCTCCCATCCCACCATTAACCGCGAGCGGTATTGAATGTCTACCGATCCCAGATAATTCAAACAACCTTGGTAAGGACACAGTATAGACGAGCGGCCCTCAGCTCAGACGGCTTCCCAGATCTTGCTTTGCTTCTAGTACGTCACAGGGAGGCTGGAGGACGTCACAAGGAGGCTGGGAGGACGTCACAGAGAGGCTGGGAGGACGTCACAGAGAGGCTGGGAGGACGTCACAGGGAGGCTGGGAGGCTTAATTATTTCAGAGTGTGGCCATGATGATGGGCGGCAGGTATTGTAAATGTCTGCATAACGCGGGTACACTGATAAACTTGTATTGTACTGTAAAGCTATAATGCGGCTAAACGATTATATCGATTATCTCCTCCTTGGGTTGAGGCGGTGGCTCAGGCACCTGGTGGTGGTGGTGGTGATGGTGGTGGTGGTAGTGACGGTGGTGGTGGTGGTGGTGGTGATGGACCAGAGACGCTGTCCTCAGCCTACTGGAAACCAAATATTGGAAAAGCGGGAGAGCGACGCGGAAATCCTCCCAATGGAATACACATCAGCAAGTCTACCGTGGAGACATGCAACCCGTTCTCTCCTCTGCAGGACGAAGCTTTACACAGGGATTCAGAAGGTGTGGAGACGAGACTTGTCAATGGAATAGGCAGGAAAGCCTTAGTGGTTGTGAGCCCTTGTGTTTATGGCTGCCCATAGTTGAGAATTTTTCCCTGGCGCTGGTGTAGGAGAAGTGGTGGACAGAATGGAAAACATTTTGTCCAGCAATGGGAACAAACTCACTGTCTACCTTTTGGTTTTAAGAAATGATGCTGGCAAGGTTAGAAGCTAGGACGTTATTAATAAATTCAATTTAGTTCAATATATAATTATGAAAAAGGGTTCATAATTAAATTTTGTACACAGAACTCCATATAACGAATCTTAACGTTATGTGGATGTTGTTGTTGTTTAAGATTCGATACTTAGAACAAAAAGTTCCAAGTAGCACGGGCTATGGAGAGCCCCTAGAGAGTTATGTGGAGTTCTGACAAGACGTGATGTGCTTGTCAAGGGCAACTGTGGTAAATTCCCGACTTGAAAGACACTGTTTTAATAATTCAACACTATTCATCAACAACTATGACTCGCTCACGGGCAGAACTCTTACGCACGCTAAAGACTGTCTGGGGGCTGGTGTGGCGACCTCAGGCCCCTTAGGTCGGGGTCGTTGGAACAATCAATTAACAGGACTTTAAGCTGTTAAGACACGAGAGGTCTGGCTGTGGAAATGAACAATAAGAAGGTAACATGGGACAATACGGGAAAAAGGATGCAAAAAATTTAATTGAAAGTAATAAAGTGAATGTAAATGGTTTGGTTACAAACATTAAGAGGACGACGGGTATAAACAGAACACCCTGAAGCTGTATTACACAAACAGTAGGAGTATTAAAAAAAACAGATGATTTAAATGCACTTCTGTACCCAGAAACAATATATATATATATATATATATATATATATATATATATATATATATATATATATATATATATATATTATTCCGCTAACAAAAACATGGATGAATTGAATAAAATCTGCAACTAATGGCAGAATACAAAATTTAACGATGGGAAGTGTTGTTGTTAAAGATTCGCTACCAGGAACAAGAAGTTCCAAGTAGCACGGGCTATGGTGAGCCCGTAGTGAAAAATGATGGAAAGCTATTTCATACTGATGTATTGCTATTCCCACTCCGAATCAAAATCTGAGAAAATTTAAAATGTAGGGTCAAACAAGCGATCAAATTGAGCCCACCGCAGAAACCAATTGGATTTAATTCAATATAAATAATGACAGGCTAACAGTAGGAGTTAAGACCATATGCAGATGAAAAGATTCTATAGAGATTTAAGACCATCAAATCTGTATAGAACGTAAGGAAGGCATTTACGGGGAGAAATATTAAGACATTCAGATCTAACAATGTTGGTGTTATAGGTGACTTAATTTTAGTAGGATAACCTGGACTACCAAAACAGGGACCGCTGATGCCGAAGATTTCTTTAGAATTAGTTGACCAATCCTTCACAACATATTACACAGCTAACGCGGAAACATATGTATGACTTACTGTTAATTAACAGGGAGACAGAAATAAATAGCAAGGAAGTAGGGAGTGAGCTAAAGAACAGTGATCACAGGGGAAACAAGATTTAACACAACAGGGAAAAGTTGTGTGAGAGAGTAAGGTATGTTAGAGTGCATATACAAGAGGCAGAGATGAATGGTAATTGCAGTGTGATAGGTCGGGTGACAGACCACCTCCGAGCTGAAGTTTTACCGCGCAAGAACTATCACGCAAAATTCTCTGTATTCGACAAATCATGGAATAATTTTAAACACGCCCTCCTCGCCATCATTCCTTCCCTTCTCCCTCTCTCCCTCCCTCCCTCTCCCACACACATACACAAAAAAGAAAACCTCTTCCATTAGTCACAAGCAGATTACACATCTGAGGGCTCGTATATCCGGCCAGAGTTCTTTGCATCTTGCTGGAACATTCGAAGGGAACATTTCAGAGCCTCGGGGACGCTGGGCGCTGCGGGGACGTCCTCCGTCACAGGGAGGCGTTACATACCTTGCCCAAATGCTCCGATACATCACTGGAAAAGTCCCAGGTGACACTGTATTAGCTCCGTGTAAATTCCCAGGGGCCGCTACATACATCCAGGGCCGCCCTGCTTGTAGATAAGGTGGCGACTGCCGTGATGCAGGAGGCAGGGCCCGGCTGGGGCTAGGACGGAACAGGGCCTGGCTAGGACGGGGCCGGGGCCGGCAGTGGCGGGGGCTTGACTTACTAATGGTAATACGCTGAGTTACTCTGGGTTTAGAGTATATTATTTGGACACATAAATGTGTGGATTTCTTGCACTGGCTTCGTGTAGTGTAGGTGTGTGTACGCACCTGGACTTACTTACCTAAATGTGCTTGCTCGGGTGGTTTGGTGCCTTCTTTTGATAATTACTTACTGGCTCGGTTGAGCTTTTCAATCATCAGTAGTTAAATATAATGACTTTTTTTACTCGTTTTTTTTATCATATTGATATATAAAATTGTGTATTGAATTGACTTCGACAGGTTTCTTTCGACATCTCTGCCACTCATTTGCGTTATTTGGAATTAGAGGTTAAATCTAATTCCAAATATTTTTTCCTTTTGTGACGCAGGAATATTTTGACCCTTCATTGTGGACTGCCCCCGGAGCCCTCTCGCTCCTCCCCCTCTCTTAACCTCACATTTCTCTGAGCTAAAACACATCAACAATGTTCTGGTCACATCTGATGTATGTCCAGGGCATTTGGCATTATAATATTGTCCGGTGTTCTAGCTGTCCTGATATAGCCTATATGTATCTATGTATTTACGTATGTAGGTTAGCTTAGCATTTTAAAAGCACCGACTCACCTTCTGTGGTTGATTGTTCAATAAACCCCTGAAATATATGTTTAACTGATCTCTAACCCTGTCCATGGAGGACAGAAGGAAATGTATATATGTTGATTAGCATTGTAAATGTGTGGCCATGTCTGTGGTAGAAAATAATAATAATAATTAAAAAATAGTCTATATCCTCGGGCAGCTGTAGAAATCAAGGAGCCAGTTTACTGAGTTTACTGAGTTTACTGAGCATGTTGGGGAGTATTTGGCACAAGATGAATTCTTGTATAGACTCTTATGGCACTTTACTCTTTACCTCAGGTAATAGGTAGACCTCTCTCAACCCTTGATACCCCCTTCTCTCACTGTGACCCTTTGCTTCCTTCCCGGTAGGTATCCCCCCCCTCACCCACCATACTCTACCTTAAGGAGTATTTTGTACAGGACATTTTCGAATGTTTTCTTACAATGAATGAAGACATAATCCGCCTAACCCTTTTTTTCTGCGTGACGTAATCTTGTCATAGAAGTCTAATAACATTGTCAAGCAGAACACACAGAAATCACAGGGTAGCTCAGTCGATTAAGGCAGCGTCTGGGATGCTCTCGGACGTAGGTTCGAATCCTTCTCACGGCCTTTGTGGATTTGTTCATTGTCAAGCAGGATTTCTCTTCGAGAGGACCTTGCAAGGGATGTTTATTGTAGCTCCAAGGCTCATCCTTCATTCTTATATATATAGTGAATACACTGGCCGTTTTCCAGACCTCTGGTAGTTCTCCTCCTTTGGGTGAGGATGCTTGAACTGCCTCTCATAATGTTGTGGTCGGGGTGTTGGCTTGGCCAGGGGGTTTATCACCAGTTGCTTCATTACCTGTGCTGGTGTTACTGATCTTTCAGTCACCGTGTCATCTGAGGGCGTCTGTTCTCTCACACGACTCTTAGATCTCCGGGCAGATCACTTCATCTTAAGTGATGGAGGGAAGAGTGGAGGGTGGTGGTGGGTGTGGGGGGGACTCTGGGGAGGGGGGAAGAGGGTGGTGGTGGGTGTGGGGGGACTCTGGGGAGGGGGGACGAGGGTGGTGGTCATCTAGGTGGAGGAGGTGCCGGACAGAGGTGGGGACATTAGTCCACTGTTCCCCTGTTAACACAAGCCAATAGCCACTCTCTGTGCTGGTAACTGTTCTTGTTGAAGTCCATCAACCACCTTCAAGTCCTGTTGTGTCCTCCTTGGTGTTCCCTGTTCTTGTGACCCCTTCGGGAAGGGTCTTGACCTCCCTAACCTCTCCTCCCCCTCTTCCTCAATCACCCTCTTGAACCCCCCCCCTCTTTGCCCGCGCGTGTGTGCGCGCATGCATGCGCGTGCGTGCGTGTGCATGTGTGTGTGTGTGTTTATTAAACATTAATTAAGCATTCCCGGCAAGTCGATTTTCGATATTCATAATAGAACAGGAAATATCGGAGGAGGAGGAGGTTGTGATGGAGTAAGGTTGTGAGACGGAAGTAAGGCGGTGTTGGAGTGATTAGACAGTGATGGAGTAGTTAGACAGTGATGGAGTGATTAGACAGTGATGGAGTAGTTAGACAGTGATGGAGTGATTGGACAGTGATGGAGTAATCAGACAGTGATGTAGTAATTGGACAGTGATGGAGTAATTAGACAGTGATGGAGTAATTAGACAGTGATGGAGTAATTAGACAGTGATGGAGTAATCAGACAGTGATGGAGTAATCAGACAGTGATGGAGTAATTTGACAGTGATGGAGTAATCAGACAGTGATGGAGTAATCAGACAGTGATGGAGTAGTTAGACAGTGATGGAGTAATCAGACAGTGATGGAGTAATTCGACAGTGATGGAGTAATTGGACAGTGATGGAGTAATCAGACAGTGATGGAGTAATTGGACAGTGATGGAGTAATCAGAGTGATGGAGTAATCAGACAGTGATGGAGTAGTTAGACAGTGATGGAGTAATCAGACAGTGATGGAGTAATTCGACAGTGATGGAGTAATTGGACAGTGATGGAGTAATCAGACAGTGATGGAGTAATCAGACAGTGATGGAGTAATCAGACAGTGATGGAGTAATCAGACAGTGATGGAGTAATCAGACAGTGATGGAGTAATCAGACAGTGATGGAGTAATTGGACAGTGATGGAGTAATCAGACAGTGATGGAGTAATCAGACAGTGATGGAGTAATCAGACAGTGATGGAGTAATTCGACAGTGATGGAGTATTGTAATATATTAATTGTAATATCATTATATTATTGTAATATGTATTGAGGTAGTAATGTATTTTTATAAGAGAGAATGTATGTCTGTCCGTCCTTCTGTCCCAGCTTTGCAGGGGAATGATCTGGGGGTATGGAACGGACATAGGCTGGACGGGAGTGGCCACAAATCAAGATGGAACAGCTTGCCACAGTTACATTCCGATCCCCCGCGACTGATCGGAATGTACGGCCTACAAGGTAGGCCTACCTAAATATTTGAAAAATAAAAATGCCAAAATAACTGTTTTATAATTTACACTACTGCGGTCCTCTCGTCGGGCGACCAAATGCACACCAAAGGGAAAGGAATTATCAGGGGAAAGCGCCAAGCCATTACGACTATATAGCACTTGGAAGGGGTCAGGATAAGGATTTGGGATGGGACGGTGGGGGGAAAGGAATGGTGCCCCAATCACTTATGGAGGGTCGATCGGGGATTGAACGCCGACCTGCATGAAGCGAGACCGTTGCTCTACCGTCCAGCCCAAGTGGTTGGGCTATACCAAAGGAAAACTATATATTTGTTAATAAACGACAGAGACACTGTCTCTCTCATAATAATAATTATCAGTGATGATAATAGCATAATAATCTAACAAGATAATCAGTGAACAGACAGACAGAATAAGACAGACATACAGAGCCATAGACAGAGACAGACGCAGACAGAAAGAGGAAGAGAAGGAAGGAAGAGGAGGACTTAATGATGAGAGTGGGGGATAGTGGAGAGGGGGGGAGAGAGGGGAGAGTGTGGGGGGGCGGATAGTGGAGAGGGGGGGAGAGGGGAGAGTGTGGGGGAGGGGATAGTGGAGGGGGGGAGGAGAGAGTGGGGGGGTGGGGAGAGTGGCAGAGAAAGGTGAAGAAGAGGAGAGAGGAAATAGGAGTAAGAGGGAGAGATTGAGATTACATTAATAGGCTGTTAGGGAGTAATATGAAGGTCATGAAGGTCGTAATAAGGCCATGTGGGGCGTAATAAGGCCATGTGGGGCGTAATAAGGCCATGTGGGGCGTAATAAGCCCGTGAAGGCCTCGGACTAAGACCCACATTAAAGCGTGTACACCACACAGGAGTGAACACACCAGACTCCCCCGAGGCTCAGAGCCGGGTGTGTGTGGTGCTCACTCTCCCCATAATACCTTCACACTAATCAATTACTAATCAACCAAACCTAACCTAACCTACACACTAATCAATTACTAATCAACCAAACCTAACCTAACCTACACACTAATCAATTTCTCAACATTTCAATAGCCAATTCCTCTCACAATGCACTTCCAAAATGCATTAATTAATATGCAAATCAGGAGCTGGTGCACGCAACATATCCGCTCACCTTGGCACGCAAAACTGTGTTGTTTATTGTGCTCGAACCCGGGCCAGCAACGGAGAAGTGAGTGTAGAACCCGTGTTTACACAGCTGATCATATTTCTCTATGAGGTCGCTACAGTGGTGTTGCTACAGTGGTGTTGCTACAGTGGTGTTGCTACAGTGGTGTTGCTACAGTGGTGTTGCTACAGTGGTGTTGCTACAGCGGTGTTGCTACAGCGGTGTTGCTACAGCGGTGTTGCTACAGTGGTGTTGCTACAGCGGTGTTGCTACAGTGGTGTTGCTACAGTGGTGTTGCTACAGCGGTGTTGCTACAGCGGTGTTGCTACAGCGGTGTTGCTACAGCGGTGTTGCTACAGCGGTGTTGCTACAGTGGTGTTGCTACAGCGGTGTTGCTACAGCGGTGTTGCTACAGTGGTGTTGCTACAGTGGTGTTGCTACAGTGGTGTTGCTACAGTGGTGTTGCTACAGTCCGGTGGCTACAGTGCGTCCTCTATATATGGTACTTACTGCATGGCCTCTATATTCAGGTGAGAATGTTATGACTGTTGTACACAGTTGTGGTTACAAGAGAGCTCAGACCCACCATGCTGTTGTTACTACAGACGAGTATGAGATCAATTGTTATTAATGCTGCCAGTGCCAAAGAGGACTGCTTGACTCTCTTTTAATGTCTACGTCTTGTATAATGTACTGACTCTTGTATAATGGCTACGTCTTGTATAATGTACTGACTCTCTTATAATGTCTACGTCTTGTATAATGTACTGAGTCTTGTATAATGTCAACGTCTTGTATAATGTACTGACTCTCTTATAATGTCTACGTCTTCTATAATGTACTGACTCTTGTATAATGTCTACGTCTTGTATAATGTATTGACTGTTGTATAATGTCTACGTCTTGTATAATGTATTGACTCTTGAATAATGTCTACGTCTTGTATAATGTATTGACTCTTGTATAATGTCTACGTCTTGTATAATGTATTGACTCTTGTATAATGTCTATCTTGTATAATGTCTACAGCAATAACTCACCGTTGCTATAATGTCTACTTCAACTAATGATTCCCTTTACATTGTCTAGTTCAACGATTAAGTCCTTGTACAATGGCTTTAATTACCAATTAGGTCGACTGCTCTCAGATCTTTAGGAATACGAACGAGGAGATCCTAAGTGCCACGAAGGTCATGAAATTCAATGATTGGTTACATGTGCTACTGAGAACACTCAGACTGTTGATACCCGTAGCCAGCATGATGAAACTTTTGGGTCTAATGCGAAGGTAAATAGGATCTTGAGAGTTCAATGTTAAAGTTGATATCCTTGACGGTGAAATTTAATTCTACAATGAATTCCTAGAACTGGACAGCAGTGGCTGCAAAACCGTAAATTTAATTACTTTCTCATAAAAAGGATAAGCGCCATTCTTGGATGATCTCATCGTTTCACCTATTATAAAACAGAGACAAACTGGTTCTAACTGTACATGTCAGTTCAACAATCTTCAACACTAGACTGATATCAGCAATCATGATTACTCACCTCCCACAATCTTAACGAGAAGATGCATTTCTTAACAAACAAACTAACTCATCAGCGAGAGCTGTGGCTCACAGATGCTACACATACACTCACACACACACACACACACACACACACACACACTCACACACACACACACTCACACACACACACACACACACACACACACACACACACACACACACACCCCTCCCCCCTGTACTTTAAATGACTGAAGCAACATGTTAGACAAAAGCTTCACTGGCAAAATCCCATCATAATGGAGCCTCCTCCATGGCCAGGCTTTAGAGATTTTCCTTGAGTCTGCTCTGTTCTTGTTTCAAGGGGCTAGTCAAGCCGGCGGTGGCCGTAACAGGCAGTCTGACGTAGGCACTACAGCCTGCTTGATCAGGTACCCATAGGAGGTGTTTATGTTAAGTTAGCTAAAACACAATTAGAGGTTTGCTTGAAGAGTTACCCAATACACAAGAGGAAGACGCTGCTCTTTCCTTAAAGATAAGTAGCTTGGAGGAATACAGCCGTCTTATACACACACACGCACACGCACACACACACATACACACACACACATACACACACCAGGCTACCTGGGGGGCCAGGTAGCCTGGTGGATAGCGTGCAGGACTTGTAATTCTGTGGCGCGGGTTCGATTCCCGCACCCGGCAGAAACAAATGGGCAAAGTTTCTTTCACCCTGAATGCCCCTGTTACCTAGCAGTAAATAGGTACCTGGGAGTTAGTCAGCTGTCACTGGCTGCTTCCTGGGGTGTGTGTGTGTGTGGTGTGGAAAAAAAAAATAGTTAGTGTAGTTAGTAAACAGTTGATTGACAGTTGAGAGGCGGGCCGAAAGAGCAAAGCTCAACCCCCGTAAAATACAACTAAGTGAATACACACACACACACACACACACACACACACACACACACACACACACACACACACACACACACACACACACTGTCTCTACACACGGTAAAATAATGTTAAATAATTGAGATATACACACGGAGCCATAAAATGTTGAACTACATTCAGCTCAATGTGCTCGTTCTTCCTGTGTTAATTACTTGTATGCTAATTTCCCTGAATGTTAATTAATGATCTCAGATTATGTAAAATGTCTGAAAAAGTGCTCTGATGTTGTACTGAAGTTTATGGTTTATTCAGTGCCAGTACCGGAGCCAGTACTTGTACCGTGCTTCGTGTACCCTCTACGGTGCCCTGTGACTGTGGTGCATGTTGGACCTGGGACAGGTGGATGACGTCGGCCAGCTGTCATCCACCAGCTAGAGGGAGAGGTTCATAATGTTACCTTACTCCACAGTCCTGACACAGTTACTGCATCAGAGGCCTGATTCACGAAGCAGTTACGCGAGCACTTACGAACCTGTACATATTTCCTCAATCTTTGACGCCTTTGTTTACATTTATTAAACAGTTTACAAGCGTGAAAACTTTCCAATCAACTGTTATTGTTATAAACAGCCTCCTGGTGCTTTGGAACTCATTAACTGTTTAATAATTGTAAACAAAGCCGCCAAAGATTGAGAAAAGACGGACAGGTTCGAAAGTGCTTGCGTAACTGCTTCGTGAATCTGGCCCCAGGATACTGCCAGCTAGCAAGGCGGGGCTCAGGAGTTAGCATTCGACCCAAGAAGACTATTTTTGTGAGTTCACTCATTTTACAGTGAGAGGTTCGGTAATTATGGTAATTTGTCACCTGATATAGATATATAAGATTTTAAATAAAATGCTTGAGACTGGAAATCTTCCAGAAACCTGGAAAAGGCAAATGTAGTCTTAATATTAAAGAAAACGGGATATAAGGAGGCACTAAACTAAATACCATTGTCGTTGAGAAGTATTCCATGTAAAGTGCTGGAGAAAGTAATCAAGTGAAGAATGGTGGAGCAACTGTAGAGGACCGACAATGGGACAAAAGGTCACCATCTTCTTGAGATGATTTGATGATTTCGGGGCTTTAGTGTCCCCGCGGCCCGGTCCTCGACCAGGCCTCCACCCCCAGGAAGCAGCCCGTGACAGCTGACTAACACCCAGGTACCTATTTTATTGCTAGGTAACAGGGCAAAGGGTGAAAGAAACTCTGCCCATTGTTTCTCGCCGGCGCCTGGGATCGAACCCAGGACCACAGGGTTACAAGTCCAGCGTGCTGTCCGCTCGGCCGACCGGCTCCCTTTCTATACCATAGGTATAGAAAGGGAAAGTCGTGCCTCACGAACATCATTCAGCTTTATGAAAGGGTTACGTAGATAAGTCGGGAAAAAGAAGGTTTATTTATTATTATTATTTTATATATTTTTTTTTTACTACAGACGTGGCTACACATTTAGAATGCTAAACAACATATACATATTCTCTTCTGTCCTCCATGGACAGGGTGAGAGATCTGTTAAACATATAATTCACTGATTTATTGAACAATCAACCAC
>WNGS01113158.1:35107737-35118948 GCA_020271785.1 Procambarus virginalis | reverse complement strand
ATCAGGCTAGCGCCCTCCCCCCCCCCCCACCCCCCGCACCTCTCAATCGACCAGTCTTCCATCCAAAGAGACACATCATCTCCTGGTAATTGCTTGTCAATCTTCTTCAGACAACACCATTATCTGCTGTGGCATACTCCTCCCTCCCCCTCCCCCCCCCCCCCCTCTTACTCCCTCTTTCTTTTATGTATTCCCCCACGCCTCTTGCTGGCCCCCTACCCCCCCCCCACCTCCCCCCACCACCACCTACTATTGTACTCCCCACAATCAGCTGTTCCCCCACCACTCTCTGCTCTCCTTCTCCCCCACCCTCTTCCATCTCCCCCACCCTCCCCATCTCCCCCACCCTCCCTCCCCCAACTAAGAAGGTGAGAACGTCACTCTGAGGCTCAGCTCAACTCCTGGAGGGAAGGGAAGGCAACTATAAGGAGAATGCGCCAAGCCACCACGACTATATAGCAGTGGGAAGGGGTCAGGATAAGGATCTGGGATGGGACGGAGGTGGGAAGGAATGGTGGCCAACCACTTGCACGGTCGGGGATTGAACGCCGACCAGCATGATGCTAGACCGTCACTCTACGGTCCAGCCCTGGAAGGAGACAATAGAAATTAGCACTAACTTCTGAAGCCTGATTTGAAATTACCCTGCCTTGGTTCCTCCCTGGTAGTAAACCGATTGTCGGGTTGTGTTCTAGGGAAACAAGTGGGTAAGGTTTACCTTGAGGTATGGGAAGGGAAAACTCTCAGTCTACTAACAGGAGTCAGAATGCGCCTGTTCTTGTACCCATCTGTGTAAAAAAAAAAATAAAGCAAGCTTTTTGGAAAAGAATGCTCAAAAGACCTCTAAAAATTACACCGTCACAATACTGTTTTTCCCCTTGGCAGCGGCTGCTGTTTCCCGCCAAACACACACCGAAACTACGAAGTTGCTACAACGTTCGAACAAGTTTCAACACCTAACCAGTTATAACAACCAATATAGCCAGTTGTAACAACGTTCTAATACGTCATAAACACGTTAAGCCAAGATGTAACAACTTTATTACAAGTTATAACAAGCAAAAAATAGAGACAGTTACGGTTTGTGTGTCCAGAGTTCCTGGATGCTTATGCCTCAAAAGTATAGAAATTTATCATTATTTCCCCTTTAAACTTTGCTTTGACGTTGACCAGACCACACACTAGAAGTTGAAGGGACGACGACGTTTCGGTCCGTCCTGGACCATTCTCAAGTCGCTTGTGTCGTCCCTTCAACTTCTAGTGTGTGGTCTGGTCAACATACTTCAGCCACGTTATTGTGACTCATCGTTTGCTTTGACCTTTGCCTCTTGACAGCTTAGGCCAGACGCCTTGAAGGTGCCTGAAGACTGTTGACTTAGACAACAACGTGTCACGGCTCTGAACAAGGAGTGGACGTCCCTCAGGTGCACACAACACCACTTCCCCTAAGCTGTCAGAGACAAAGATCACAACAAGATTTGAGGGGAAATAATAGCCATTTTCTATCCGTTTGAGGCATAAGTGGCCTCAGATAATAAGAACTCTGTTACGACGTGTTAAATGCAAGAGTTACAGACCAAACAGACCACTGGAACATTATTTAACAGAGTGCAGAATGACACACCAGGTAAGGTTACCACTGAGATTTAACAGCATTCAAGTGTATGCGACTATAGTGGGGGGTCCCAGCTGCCGTCTGCCACAAGGAGGGTGTCTTAGAGCCTGCCGTTGTCGTAGTCGAAGGTCTGCCGTTGGCGTAGTCAAAGGTCTGCCGTTGGCGTAGTCGAAGGTCTGCCGTTGTCGTAATCAAAGGTCTGCCGTTGTCGTAGTTGAAGGTCTGCCGTTGTCGTAGTCAAAGGTCTGCCGCTGTCGTAGTCGAAGGTCTGCCGTTGTCGTAGTCAAAGGTCTGCCGTTGTCGTAGTCGAAGGTCTGCCGTTGTCGTAGTCGAAGGTCTGCCATTACCGTACTCAAAGTTCCCCCCTCACACATGTACACAAATTCCCCTCTCAAACACAACCACCAAAAAGTTCAACTCTCTGAAAAACAGCTTCGAGGAGCAGCTTAAGCGAAGCTTATCTTCAAAGGCAGACTGGCAGTGTTATCACTTACCGTGAGACCAAATGCTATTATGCTCGTTGTGATGTGGTATTATGCTCATTACAGAGGAGCGGGGGAGGGTGTGAGGTCGCATTATGCTCGCTCAGGGGGAAGAGGAAGTATTATGCTTCCTGCCGGAAGATGTGTTAGTATGCTCGCTACAGGGGGTTGAAGAGGTATTATGCTTGCTTGGAGGGATGAGACTGTTATGCTCGTTGCGGGGAGATGTGTTATTATCCTCGCTACAGGAGGTTGAAGAGGTATTATGCTGGCTTGGAGGGATGAGACTGTTATGCTCGTTACGGGGAGATGTGGTATTATGCTCGCTGCAGGGAATGTAGGGTGAGAAGGAATTATGCTCTCTGTGATGAGTGAGATGTTTCTACGCTCGGCTGCCAGGTAGGTTGGTATTATGCTGGCTACAGGGTGATATATTAGTATGCTCGCTGCCGGGCGAGGTGGTATTATGCTTGCTGTGAGGTAAGGTGATTAGTCATGCATGAAGCAGTGGCCTCATTATGCTGGACTCTACGGTGGCATTACTGCCGCATCTCGGCTTTGAGGCTTCTTGAGAGTATTATCAGCACTATTATTATATTCTCTCCCTCCTTTGTTTCCCCTTGTTTGACCCCCTCATTTGTCCCTGCCTTTCCCCTTGTCTCATTTCCCCGTCAATCAACTCGTCCCCTCACCTGGCCTTCACTCCCCTCTACGTGTGCAACAATGCCCTGACTGACACACTAAGGCACTACAAGAGGGATAACATGAAAGATACGTAGGTTAAGCTTTTGTTTATATGAGGCTATTGTTGCTGTGTGTTGTTCCTGTGCTCTTCACTAGTTCCTTTCCTCTTCTACCTGTTCCTGTTCGCCCGTCTCGTCTCCCTCCCAGCCACCTTGCCCCTTCCATTACACCCTCCCGTCCCCCAGGCTCCCTCTCCCGTGTCGATCTCAGCCACCATCGCTTGCTCACTCTATCAAAATTTATACTTTTGTTTTTCAGTTTGTGGCGCCGCTAGGAGCGGTGACTGGCGGTGACTGGCGCTCACCAGACACTGCCTGGCTCACTGTCTCTCGCCAGACACTGCCTGGCTCACTGTCTCTCGCCAGACACTGCCTGGCTCACTGTCTCTCGCCAGACACTGCCTGGCTCACTGTCGCTCACCAGACACTGCCTGGCTCACAGTCTCTCGCCTCCCACCTCCGCTGTACCTGTTGCCTTATGATTAAATTAGTTTGTTGTTCAAATTCTTTGTAGAATCTGGATTTAAAGGTGTGCACGGAGGTGGCTTCCACTACTTCCCTCAGTGCATTCCGCTTGTTGTAAGAGTATTTACATTCCTTCGGCTTGTTTGTGTTTCCAGTTCACACCTGTGTCTTCTTGTCCTGTTTCATCTCAATTTGGAGAGTCGACCCCTTATCCACCTTATCTATTCTCCTCATTATCTTGTATGATCATATCCTCCTCTATTTCTTCAATCCTCTGTGTTTGTGAGATTTATAGTTGTATTTGCCTATTTTCGTAGCTTATACCTCTTAGCTCCGGCGCCAGTGTTGTTACACACCTTTGTACTTTAACATTTTGGTTTTATGCTTCACAAGGTGTGAATTCCACGCCGGTGCTGCGTATTCCACGCCGGTGCTGCGTGTTCCAGTATTGGTCCAACACATGGTGTGTAGATTGCCTTGAAGGGGTTCTGATTCAGGTTTCTAAATGATGTTCTTATATTTGCCAGCGTCCCATATGCTGCTGATGTTATCCTGTGGGTGTCTCCAGTGTTGTGTTGGAACTATATCCCCTCCCAGATCTTTCTCTCTGGTTCCTGTAGTTTCCTTTCCCTTATGGTGTAGCTGCATTCTTGTCTCCTCTCTCCCTTTCCCATCTTTATTACCTTACACTTGTTGGGATTGTGTTCCAGCAACCATTTGTCTGACCACTCCTCGAGTTTGTCAAGATCCTCCTGTAACTTTCTGCAGTCCTTCTCTGCTTTACTTTCCTCATCAGCTTTGCGTCATCAGCAGACATAAACATGTCTGAGCTCACTCCCTTGGGCAAGTCTTTCATATAAATTATGAACAGCAGTGGTCCCAGGACAGAGCCTTGTGGGACCCCAATTGTTACATTCCTCCAGGTTGAAACCTTCTCTCTGACTGTGACTCTCTGCTTTCTGTCCATCAGGTACTCCCTTATCCAGTTCAGTGTTTTCCCAGTTGTCTCAGCCACCGTCTTCATCTTGTACAACAGTCTTTCACCAGGAGCTGTCAAGTGCGTTTTGACAATCTAGGAAGATACAGTCTGTCCAAACTTCTTTTTCACGCAATGTAAGCAGACACCTCAAACACTGTTTATGTAAGACAGACGTAAATCTGTGTATTTATGCTTGTAGGTTGGCTTAGTATTTTAAAAGCATACAATCACCTTCTGTGGTTGATTGTTCAATAAATCAGTGAATTATATGTTTAACAGATCTCTCACCCTGTCCATGGAGGACAGAAGAGAATATGAAATGTTTATGTTGTTTAGCATTCTAAATGTGTAGCACGTCTGTAGTAAAAAAAAATATATAAAAATAATAATAATAAATAAACCTTCTTTTTCCCGACTTATCTACGTAACCCTTTCATAAGCTTAATGATGTTCGTGAGGCACGACTTTCCCTTTCTATACCTATTGTATATAAAGGGAGCCGGTCGGCCGAGCGACAGCACGCTGGACTTGTAACCCTGTGGTCCTGGTTCGATCCCCGCGCCGGCCGAGAAACAATGGGCAGAGTTTCTTTCACCTATGCCCCGTTACCTAGCAGTAAATAGTTACCTGGGTGTTTAGTCAGCTGTCACGGGCTGCTTCCTGGGGGTGGAGGCCTGGTCGAGGACCGGGCCGCGGGGCCCTAAAGCCCCCGAAATCATCAAATCATCTCAAGAAGATGGTGACCTTTGTCCCATTGTCGGTCCTCTACAGTTGCTCCACCATTCTTCACTTGATTACTTTCTCCAGCACTTTACATGGAATACTTCTCAACGACAATGGTATTTAGTTTAGTGCCTCCTTTATATCCCGTTTTTCTTTAATATTAAGACTACATTTGCCTTTTTCCAGGTTTCTGGAAGATTTCCAGTCTCAAGCATTTTATTTAAAATCTTATATATATAATATCAGGGTGACAAATTACCGTAATTACAGAACTTCTCACTGTAAAATGAGTGAACTCACAAAAATGGTCTTCTAGGGTCGGATGCTAACTCCTGAGCCCTGCCTTGCTAGCTGGCAGTATCCTGGGGCCAGATTCACGAAGCAGTTACTCAAGCACTTTCGAACCTGTCCATCTTTTCTCAATCTTTGGCGGCTTTGTTTACAATTATTAAACAGTTAATGAGTTTCCAAAGCACCAGGAGGCTGTTTATAACAATAACAGTTGATTGGAAAGTTTTCACGCTTGTAAACTGTTTAATAATGTAACCAAAGGCGTCAAAGATTGAGGAAATATGTACAGGTTCGTAAGTGCTCGCGTAACTGCTTCGTGAATCAGGCCTCTGATGCAGTAACTAACTGTGTCAGGACTGTGGAGTAAGGTAACATTATGAACTCTCCCTCTAGCTGGTGGATGACAGCTGGCCGACGTCATCCACCTGCTCCAGGTACAACATGCACCACAGTCACAGGGCACCGTAGAGGGTACACGAAGCACGGTACAAGTACTGGCTCCGTACTGGCACTGAATAAACCATAAACTTCAGTACAACATCAGAGCACTTTTTCAGACATTTTACATAATCTGAGATCATTAATTAACATTCAGGGAATTAGCATACAAGTAATTAACACAGGAAGAACGAGCACATTGAGTTGAATGTAGTTCAACATTTTATGGCTCCGTGTGTATATCTCAATTATTTAACATTATTTTACCGTGTGTGTGTGTGTGTGTGTGTGTGTGTGTGTGTGTGTGTGGTGTGTGGTGTGTGTGTGTGTGTGTGTGTGTTGTGTGTGTGTGTATTCACTTGTTAGTGTATTCACTTAGTTGTATTTTACGGGGGTTGAGCTTTGCTCTTTCGGCCCGCCTCTCAACTGTCAATCAACTGTTTACTAACTACTTTTTTTTCCACACCACACACACACACACACACACCCCAGGAAGCACCCGTGACAGCTGACTAACTCCCAGGTACCTATTTACTGCTAGGTAACAGGGGCATTCAGGGTGAAAGAAACTTTGCCCATTTGTTTCTGCCGGGTGCGGGAATCGAACCCGCGCCACAGAATTACAAGTCCTGCACGCTATCCACCAGCTACCTGGCCCCCAGGTAGCCTGGTGTGTTGTGTGTTTGTATGTGTGCGTGTGCGTGTGTGTGTGTAAGACGGGGGGGGGGCTGTATTCCACCAAGCTACTTATCCTTAAGGAAAGAGCAGCGTCTTCCTCTTGTGTATTGGGTAACTCTTCAAGCAAACCTCTAATTGTGTTCTAGCTAACTCACACACACCTCCTATGGGTACCTGATCAAGCAGGCTGTAGTGCCTACGTCAGACTGCCTGTTACGGCCACCGCCGGCTTGACTAGCCCCTTGAAACAAGAACAGAGCAGACTCAAGGAAAATCTCTAAAGCCTGCCATGGAGGAGGCTCCATATGATGGGATTTTGCCAATGAAGCTTTTGTCTAACATGTTGCTTCAATCATTTAAAGTACAGGGGGAGGTGTGGTGTGTGTGTGTGTGTGTGTGTGTGTGTGTGTGTGTGTGTTGTGTGTGTGTGTTGTGTGTGTTGAGTGTGTGTGTGTGAGTGTGTGTGTGTGAGTGTGTGTGTGTGTGTGTAATTACCTAAGTGTAATGACCTAAGTGTAGTTACAGGATGAGAGCTACGCTCGTGGTGTCCCGTCTTCCCAGCACTCTTTGTCATATAACGCTTTGAAACTACTGACGGTCTTGGCCTCCACCACCTTCTCCCCCAACTTGTTCCAACCGTCTACCACTCTGTTTGCGAAAGTGAATTTTCTTATATTTCTTCGGCATCTGTGTTTAGCCAGTTTATATCTATGACCTCTTGTTCTTGAAGCTCCAGGTCTCAGGAAATCTTTCCTGTCGATTTTATCAATTCCTGTTACTATTTTGTATGTAGTGATCATATCACCTCTTTTTCTTCTGTCTTCTAGTTTTGGCATATTTAATGCTTCTAACCTTTCCTCGTAGCTCTTACCCTTCAGTTCTGGAGCCACTAGTAGCATGTCTTTGCACCTTTTCCAGTTTGTTGATGTGCTTCTTAAGATATGGGCACCAAACAACAGCTGCATATTCTAGCTTGGCCTACAAAAGTCATGAACAATTTCTTTAGTATATCCCCATCCATGTATTTAAAAGCAATTCTGAAGTGAGAAAGCATAGCATAGGCTCCTTGCACAATTCTTTATGTGGTCTTCAGGTGAGTTTCTATCTAGAACCACCCCTAGATCTCTTTCTTTATCAGAGTTCTTTAAAGATTTCTCACATAATATATAGGTTGTGTGGGGTCTATGCTCTCCTATTTCCCATTCCATACATGACATTTATTAACATTAAATTCCATTTGCCAAGTGGTGCTCCATATACTTATTTTATATCCAGGTCTTCTTGAAGGCATGACAATCATCTAATTTCTTATCCTTCCTATTATCTTAGCATCATCAGCAAACATGTTCATATAATTCTGTACCAACTGGTAGATCATTTATGTAGACAATAAACATCACTGGTGCAAGAACTGAACCCTGTGGTACTCCACTTGTGACATTTCTCCAGTCCGATACATGCCTCTGATCACAGCCCCATTTTTCTNCACTTACCTTACAAGTGATCACTTACCTTGCAAGTGAGTTACAAGGAAAAGCGTCATGTATAATTCTGTCCGCTTCTGGTTGACATATATCCCGTGGTGAAGAGCCGCGGGGGCAGGGGCAGTGTTGAAGGGGGGAGGAGCAGTGTTGAAGGGGGGAGGAGCAGTGTTGAAGGGGGAGGGGCAGTGTTGAAGGGGGAGGGGCAGTGTTGATGAGGGAAGAGAGCGGAGGGGGGTTAGGAATAGTGTAGAGAGAGGGAGATGGAGAATGGGAGAATGACGTTAGACATAACTTTTGTCTCTTTAATGTATCCCAATAAATAATTAACAATCCTCAAAGAGCATCACCTTAGTGATCAAGGTGACCATATTAAGATTGTCTGACATACAAATAATTGTTGCAATATTTAATCCACATGAAATGACCTTGTTCTGTCCTTCTTGACAGCGTTCTTAGTCAGGTCTATGAAGCTAAAATGAAATGTTGTCAGGATCTTAAACCAAGTCTTTCCATTATGGCGGCCAAATGTCTTCATATAAGCTTTGTTTTCTCTGATGGCCGGCAGCAAGTTCCTGTTTTCTTTGGTAGCCGGTAGTAATATCCCGTTTTCTTTTATAGACGGAAGCAACTTCTTGTTTCCTTTCAAGACGTTTGATTTTTCTGCTTTATTTTAGGGCTTGTTTGTCCCCGCATTTTCCTTTGGCGCCAATCCTGTATGTTGTTATCTTTAGAACTTTGTCAAAATATCTTTGAAGAACAGTTTTGGAATATCGTCATTTTTGTTACGCTAACTTCCCCCTCACTCCGTATTCTTTAACGTTCGGTAATGTTATGTGTCTTTCTTTTACATTCAATCCCTCCCTTCTCTTTTCTTTGAGGAATTATTTTTTTCTTGCTTCTTTTTCTTTGAGGCAAGACTTTTCTCGCTCCATTTTCTTTGAAGCGGGATTTTCTCGCTACATTTTCTTTGAAGCGGGATTATTCTCGCTCCATTTTCTTTGAAGCGGGATTTTTCTCGCTCCATTTTCTTTGACGCGGGATTTTTCTCGCTCCATTTTCTTTGAAGCGGATTATTCTCGCTCCATTTTCTTTGAAGCGGGATTATTCTCGCTCCATTTTCTTTGAAGCGGGATTATTCTCGCTCCATTTTCTTTGAAGCGGGATTATTCTCGCTCCATTTTCTTTGAAGCGGGATTTTTCCCGCTCCATTTTCTTTGAAGCGGGATTTTCCCGCTCCATTTTCTTTGAAGCGGGATTTTTCTCGCTTCATTTTCTTTGAGGCATGATTTTTCTCGCTCCATTTTCTTTGGAACGGGATTATTCTCGCTCCATTTTCTTTGAAGCAGGATTATTCTCGCTCCATTTTCTTTGAAGCAGGATTTTTCTCGCTCCATTTTCTTTGAAGCAGGATTTTTTTCTCGCTCCATTTTCTTTGGAACGGGATTATTCTCGCTCCATTTTCTTTGAAGCAGGATTATTCTCGCTCCATTTTCTTTGAAGCGGGATTATTCTTGCTCCATTTTCTTTGAAGCGGGATTTTTCTCGCTCCATTTTCTTTGAAGCGGGATTTTTCTCGCTTCATTTTCTTTGAGGCATGATTTTCTGCTCTATTTTCTTTTCTATGCGAAGCCTCATTTGGTTGTCCTTAACGTGTGTCGTGTTGGGCGGCCGGCCACGACGACAGCGTCTGGGCGACAGTTTCAGCTCTCTCCCGCGACTTTATATCAAATAACCATTTGTGGAGTAACATTTGGAGAAGGTCCTGAACCCCGCCGACCATTTTCTACGTGATTAAATTTTTATTACGGTTCATTGGCTGAGGCTTTGAGGGGAGACTTGGAGAGTTTGTAAATGTGCTGTGCTCACCTAGTAGAGGTTCTTGTTGTTGTTGTTGTTCTGTGTGTATTTACTATTGTGTCTGCTGAATCGAGCCATAAGCTCTTGGACCCCGCCTTTCTAACCAATCTATTTTTACTCTATTATATCTACTACATCTCTCTATCACACATCCTCAGGAAGCAGCCCGTAGCAGCTGTCTAACTCCCTGGTACCTATTTACTGCTAGGTGAACAGGTCCATCAGGGTGAAAGAAACTCATTTGTTTCCGTCTCCTCGGGAATCGAACCTGGGCCATTTGGTCTACGACCCCCGAGCGCTGTCCATTCTGCCGCGAGGCTGTGTGTGTGTGTGTGTGTGTGTGTGTGTGTGTGTGTATGTGTACTCACCTATTTGTGCTTTCTGGGGTTGAGCTCTGGCTCTTTGGTCCCGCCTCTCAACTGTCAATCAATTGGTGTACAGGTTCCTGAGCCTATTGGGCTCTATCATATCTACACTTGAAACTGTGTATGGAGTCAGCCTCCACCACATCGCTTCCTAATGCATTCCATTTATTAACCACTCTGACACTAAAAAAGTTCTTTCTAATATCTCTGTGGCTCATTTGGGCACTCAGTTTCCACCTGTGTCCCCTAGTGCGTGTGCCCCTTGTGTTAAATAGCATATCCTTATCTACCCTATCAATTCCTTTGATAATCTTGTATGTGGTGATCATGTCCCCCCTAACTCTTCTGTCTTCCAGCGACGTGAGGTTTAATTCCCGTAGTCTCTCCTCGTAGCTCATACCTCTCAGCTCGGGTACTAGTCTGGTGGCATACCTTTGAACCTTCTCCAGTTTAGTCTTATGCTTGACTAGATATGGACTCCATGCTGGGGCTGCATACTCCAGGATTGGTCTGACATATGTGGTATACAAAGTTCTTAATGATTCCTTACACAAGTTTCTAAATGCCGTTCTTATGTTGGCCAACCTGGCATATGCCACTGATGTTATCCTCTTGATATGAGCTTCAGGGGACAGGTCTGGCGTGATATCAACCCCCAGGTCTTTCTCTCTCTCTGACTCTTGAAGAATTTCATCTCCCAAATGATACCTTGTATCTGGTCTCCTGTTTCCTACCCCTATCTTCATTACATTACATTTGCTTGGGTTAAAACCTAGCAAAATGGTCTGACAATGGTTTAAATGTTCCAAAAAATGGTCTAACAACCATTTGTTCGACCATTCCTTCAGTTTGTCTAGGTCTTCTTGAAGCCTCAAGCTGTCCTCCTCTGTCTTAATCCTTCTCATAATTTTGGCGTGTTGTCAGCATTGAGAGGAATGAACCTATACCCTCTGGGAGATCATTTATGTATATCAGAAACAGGATAGGACCGTGGACCAGAGCCCCGTGGGACTCCACTGGTGTTTTCACGCCAAATCTGAGGTCTCACCCCTCACTGTAAACTCTCTGCTTCCTATTGCTTAGGTACTCCC
>WNGS01113158.1:35081468-35106737 GCA_020271785.1 Procambarus virginalis | reverse complement strand
ACCACCACTGTCACCACCACCACCGTCACCACCACTGTCCCCACCACCACCACCACCACCATCACCACCACTACCACCAACACCACTACTCGACTTGATAAAAAGCAGAACTGAAGGCAATAATCTCAAAAGAGAGTCCAGTGTGAATAGATTACAGAACAGAATAGAAACACAGGAAGAGGGAGGGAAAGCAACAAAGGGAGTGAATAGATAACAGAAGAGAGAATTAAACAAGCAGAGAATATAACAGATTTAGGGGACTAAAACCAGACAAAACTTTTGCTAAAGCAGCAAAAGATTTAAAGAGAAAATAGGTAATTAAGAAAACTGTGTCAGAGGGACAGCCTACCCAAGTCTTGAAACGTAAAAAAGGTTAGGTCAGGTTAGGTTAGGTTAGGTCAGGTCAGGTTAGGTTAGGTTAGGTCAGGTCAGGTCAGGTTAGGTTAGGTTAGGTCAGGTTAGGTTCAGGCTAGGTTAGGTTAGGTTAGGTTAGGTCAGGTTAGGTCAGGTTAGGTCAGGTTAGGTTAGGTTAGGTCAGGATAGGTTAGGTTAGGTCAGGTTAGGTTGGGTTAGGTCAGGTTTAGTTAGAGAGAGCCATAGATTACTACGTCAGAATAGTTAAATTAAAATGCAAAACGTATAGCAAGGCTGGTTGATGGGGGGCCATAAAGTGCTACACCTCACTTCCCCCATTGACTCTGATAGGTAGGACCTTTAGACAGTAAGAGGTAAGGACCTTTAGACAGTAAGAGGTAAGGACCTTTAGACAGTGAGAGGTAAGGACCTTCAGACAGTGAGAGGTAAGGCCCTTCAGACAGTAAGAGGTAAGGACCTTTAGACAGTGAGAGGTAAGGACCTTCAGACAGTGAGAGGTAAGGCCCTTCAGACAGTAAGAGGTAAGGACCTTTAGACAGTGAGAGGTAAGGACCTTTAGACAGTGAGAGGTAAGGACCTTCAGACAGTGAGAGGTAAGGACCTTTAGACAGTGAGAGGTAAGGCCCTTTAGACAGTGAGAGGTAAGGACCTTTAGACAGTGAGAGGTAAGGACTTTTAGACAGTAAGAGGTAAGGCCCTTCAGACAGTGAGAGGTAAGGACCTTTAGACAGTGAGAGGTAAGGCCCTTCAGACAGTAAGAGGTAAGGACCTTTAGACAGTGAGAGGTAAGGACCTTCAGACAGTAAAGGTAAGGCCCTTCAGACAGTGAGAGGTAAGGACCTTTAGACAGTAAGAGGTAAGGACCTTTAGACAGTAAGAGGTAAGGACCTTCAGACAGTAAGAGGTAAGGCCCTTCAGACAGTGAGAGGTAAGGACCTTCAGACAGTGAGAGGTAAGGACCTTTAGACAATGAGAGGTAAGGACCTTTAGACAGTAAGAGGTAAGGACCTTCAGACAGTAAGAGGTAAGGACCTTCAGACAGTAAGAGGTAAGGACCTTCAGACAGTAAGAGGTAAGGACCTTCAGACAGTAAGAGGTAAGGACCTTCAGACAGTGAGAGGTAAGGACCTTCAGACAGTAAGAGGTAAGGACCTTCAGACAGTAAGAGGTAAGGACCTTTAGACAGTAAGAGGTAAGGACCTTTAGACAGTAAGAGGTAAGGACCTTTAGACAGTGAGAGGTAAGGACCTTTAGACAGTGAGAGGTAAGGACCTTTAGACAGTAAGAGGTAAGGACCTTCAGACAGTAAGAGGTAAGGACCTTCAGACAGTTAGAGGTAAGGACCTTCAGACAGTAAGAGGTAAGGCCTTCAGACAGTAAGAGGTAAGGCCCTTCAGACAGTGAGAGGTAAGGACCTTTAGACAGTGAGAGGGTAAGGACCTTCAGACAGTAAGAGGTAAGGCCCTTCAGACAGTAAGAGGTAAGGCCCTTCAGACAGTAAGAGGTAAGGACCTTTAGACAGTGAGAGGTAAGGACCTTCAGACAGTGAGAGGTAAGGCCCTCGCCTCCAACAAGCAAGCCTCGTTGGACCTGTCATCAGTTAACCAAATTAATTTTTCTCCTGAATATTCATATGAGGTGAAGAAAGTCGAGCAATACTCATAAAATGAGGATAATTAAATGAGTAGATTACCTCACATTGTAAGAAGCGGATCATTCAGATTACCTGAAGCTGAATGGGCATTCTAACAATCTAACAGGCATACTAACAATCTAATGGACATTCTAAAAATCTAACAGGCATACTAACAATCTAACAGGCATACTAATAATCTAATGGACATTCTAACAATCTAACGGGCATTCTAACAATCTAATGGGGATTCTAACAATCTAACAGGCATGCTAAAAACCTAATGGGCATTTTAACAATCTAACGGGCATTCTAACAATCTAATAGGCATTCTAACAATCTAACGGGCATTCTAACAATCTAATAGGCATTCTAACACTCTAATCGGCATTCTAGCACTCAAATAAACATTCTAACACTCTAACAGCCATTCTAACACTCTAATGGGCATTCTAACAATCTAATGGGTATTCTAACCATCTAACGGGCATTCTAACAATCTAATCGGCATTCTAACACTCTAATGGGCATTTTAACAATCTAACAGGCATTCTAACAATCTAATCGGCATTCTAACACTCTAATGGGCATTTTAACAATCTAACTGGCATTCTAACAATCTAATCGGCATTCTAACACTCTAATGGGCATTTTAACAATCTAACGGGCATTCTAACAATCTAATCGGCATTCTAACACTCTAATGGGCATTTTAACAATCTAACGGGCATTGTAACAATCTAATCGGCATTCTAACACTCTAATGGGCATTTTAACAATCTGACGGGCATTCTAACAATGTAACAGGCATACTAACAATCTAACAGCCATTCTAACAAACAGGTGTAATGGGAGAAGCTTGACGTGTACAGTTACATAGCTCGGGGGGTGGGGGGGGGGTAATTATTATTTTTAAAGAAAAGCGCCAAGTCATTACGACTATATAGCACTGGGAAGGGATTAGGATAAGGATTTGGGATGGGACGGAGGGAAGGAATGGTGCCCAACCACTTGGACGGTCGGGGATTGAACGCCGGCCTGCATGAAGCGAGACCGTCACTCTACCGTCCAGCCCAAGTAGTTAGGGGGGGGGTTAAGGGAAGCCTAACACTGGACAATATTCACATGTAGGGAAAAATATTATGTTGCTGTTAAAGATTCGCTACTTGGAACAAAAAGTTGCAAGTAGCACGGGCTATGGTGAGCCCGTAGAGAAACATTAGGAGCAATATGACCCAGGGAGGGAAAACACCATCAGCTGTGCCTGTTTTAAGCTCCGTGTTATGGCTGAGTTAACTTACTGCTCCTGGGATATTTGCATAAACTTATTCTGCTTCAGGTTAAAAAGAATATAGTGTACCACGAGACGCCGGAGGCAGTTTTGGGCCCGGGGCCGAAATTTGGTATCAAGTTGAAAATGTCATAAATGTTTGTGCTCGTGGGAGGAACTTGTAGGGAAAAAATGTCAAAATATTTGTGTTTGGATGAGAGAGCGAGAGAGAGAAAGAGTAGAACAGAATGAAAAACATACATACATACATATGTATGTATGTAATGTATGTAAATGTACATACATTTAATGGAATGCATTAGGCAGTGATGTGGTGGAGGCTGACTCCATACACAGTTTCAAGTGTAGATATGATAGAGCCCATTAGGCTCAGGAAACTGTACACCTGTTGATTGACGGTTGAGAGGCGGGACCAAAGAGCCAGAGCTCAACCCCCGCAAGCACAACTAGGTTAGTACAACTAGGTGAGTACATACATACGTCAAACTCAAGTCAGCTGCAGACAGAAGAGTCAGGGGGGTTCAGTATTATGAATGTGGTGATCATGTCTCCTCAAAGGTATAAGCTACCAAAAGAACCCACAGATATTAGAATGATTGTCTTCAGAACTGAGAACAAATTAAATCCTCTACGAAGTTAAGTGGTGGAAGCAGGCCATAGCCAACCTCAACTGTAGATAAAATAGCTAAGAAGGTTCGAGAACCCGATAATTGTAAGTTGAGATGCGGAATCAAAGAGCTAAAGCTCAACTTCCATCCACAAACATTCTCATTTGCATTCCTGGCGACTGATCTCTCTACGAAAGCTCTTCAGCTCACCAAGACCAGATAATAGAAAATCCCTAAATATTTTCTCGTAAGTTGAGATAATTAAATTTAAACTAGGCCATGTTTGTGATTTTTTGCTTAAATATATTGTATAAATTTCTATTAGTTACTGTAGTCGAATCATTGCTACACATCTACAGTAACGCAAGTCACTCATATCAGTGACGTGAACACACATCATCTAGGTGAATACTCATCTAGGTGAGTACTCATCTAGGTGAGTACTCATCTAGGTGAGTACTCATCTAGGTGAGTACTCATCTAGGTGAGTACTCATCTAGGTGAGTACTCATCTAGGTGAGTACTCATCTAGGTGAGTACTTATCTAGGTGAGTACTCATCTAGGTGAGTACTCATCTAGGTGAGTACATCAGTAAGGACAACAGCCATTGGAGGACCTGGACGGCTGTGGACCCATAAACCTGACGTCATCAGCGCCACACCCCTGGAGACAGCCGTCCTCATCAACACAGGCCAATGCTCGTTAATTCACCCGCCAAATTAGTCTATAAATGAGAAACACTTTACTCACAACTAATGACGCAACTGGACACTTTACTCTCAACTAATGACGCAAATCAACACTTTACTCTCAACTAATGACGCAAATGGACACTTTACTCACAACTAATGACGCAAATGGACACTGTACTCACAACTAATGACGCAAGTGGACACTTTACTCTCAACTAATGACGCAATTGGACACTTTACTCACAACTAATGACGCAAGTGGACACTTTACTTACAACTAATGACGGAAGTGGACACTTTACTCACAACTAATGACGCAAATGGACACTTTACTCACAACTAATGACGCAAATGGACACTGTACTCACAACTAATGACGCAAGTGGACACTGTACTCACAACTAATAACGCAAGTGAACGCTTTATTCACAACTAATGACGCAAGTGGACGCTTTACTCCCAACTAATGACGCAAGTGGACACTTTACTCACAACTAATGACGCAAGTGAACACTTTACTCACAACTAATGACGCAAGTGAACACTTTACTCACAACTAATGACGCAAGTGGACACTTTACTCACAACTAATGACGCAAGTGAACACTTTACTCACAACTAATGACGCAAGTGGACACTTTACTCGCAACTAATGACGCAAGTGGACGCTTTACTCACAACTAATGACGCAAGTGGACACTTTACTCACAACTAATGACGCAAGTGGAGGCTTTACTCACAACTAATGACGCAAGTGGACGCTTTACTCACAACTAATGACGCAAGTGAACACTTTACTCACAACTAATGACGCAAGTGGACACTTTACTCACAACTAATGACGCAAGTGGACACTTTACTCACAACTAATGACGCAAGTGGACACTTTACTCACAACTAATGACGCAAGTGGACACTTTACTCACAACTAATGACGCAAGTAGACACTTTACTCACAACTAATGACGCAAGTGGACACTTTACTCGCAACTAATGACGCAAGTGGACGCTTTACTCACAACTAATGACGCAAGTGGACACTTTACTCACAACTAATGACGCAAATGGACACTGTACTCACAACTAATGACGCAAGTGGACGCTTTACTCACAACTAATGACGCAAGTGGACGCTTTACTCACAACTAATGACGCAAGTGGACACTTTACTCACAACTAATGACGCAAGTGGACGCTTTACTCACAACTAATGACGCAAGTACTGTTCTCAGGTAGTGCTTCACTGACGCCCACTGCTCAGATCCCACCTCTCTAACACCTTCATCCACCTACTGCAAATACCAGTAGTTGTCAACAGAACCTGACCTAACCTAACCTACGAGGGTAGAACTTGCCTAAGTTACTCTGTCCCTTTGAGATGTAATTATTGTCTCAATAAACGTACTTGAACTTAAACCACTTTAAGTTAGATCAGTTAGGTCTGACTTAAGTTAGACCTAACTATTTAATACATTCTAGTATGTTATATTTTACTTAAGTTTGAGAAACACAACAATTTAATGAGCAGTACGTTTAAAAGTGACGAACATGTCTTTGGGGTCGGCCGCCGGTTGGACGATCCTAGCCTGAGGACAGGTTGAAACAGTAATGATGTTGGATTATATCAGAGCGCACTAGGGACCAGATTCACGAAGCAGTTACGCAAGCACTTACGAACCTGTACATCTTTTCTCAATCTTTAGCGGCTTTGTTTACATTTATTCAACAGTTAATGAGTTCCGAAGCACCAGGAGGCTGTTTATAACAATAACATCAGTTGATTGGGAAGTTTTCATGCTTGTAAACTGTCTAATAAATGTAACCAAAGCCGTCAAAGATTGAGGAAATATGTACACGTCCGTAAGTACTTGCGTAACTGCTTCGGGAATCTGGCCCTAGGTTTTGAGCGACATTCTAAATCTATTTCTATGCCTCAAATATTTGCCATCTCATTAGTTTCAGAGTATTGATTAAATTGTTTACATATCGACGTGAGACAATTTGTTTACAGTACGTATTTTGTTTAATAACAAAAAATGTTAATACAATAAGAGATTATAGTCAACAGAGAAGGCTGGCTCCAGGCTAGGCTGCGGGAGTAGAACTCTCGAAACCATCTACAGGTATATTTATGCACATTATTATGCTTGTGTCATTACAGTCATGCCTGCGTGATAACTTCGTTACGTGGCACACGGCAATTTTCTCATATTTATTCATTTTAATCATAATTATATAACCAGCCAGCATACTTAGGGTTCCCCGGTCGATTTGACAGCTGAATTTAAATTACAAAGATTAATCTCAACTACAGCAAATCGAGATTATTCTAATTACGATAATTGAAAGTTGATGTGACTTTCTTACGTCTTACATCAGTGACGTCAATAAGATGATTGTCTAACGTCTGAGAAGATTGACACGTGATATCATCCAGTGACGTCAAACAGCAGATGACAATCTTAATTCTAAATGTAATATTTCCTGATACGTATTTGAGATAAGTGGCATCTTGGAGCCCCGCAATAACGCTAAGTATTAATAAGCTGCGGCAGAGTAAGTGTTGACCTCAGTGCTGGTTATAAGCCCTTGGAAAATACTTCGTCGCTGGAACAAAACACGTTAGGTATGTTGACCAGACCACACACTAGAAGTTGAAGGGACGACGACGTTTCGGTCCGTCCTGGACCATTCTCAAGTCGACTTGAGAATGGTCCAGGACGGACCGAAACGTCGTCGTCCCTTCAACTTCTAGTGTGTGGTCTGGTCAACATACTTCAGCCACGTTATTGTGACTCATCGCCTGCAAACACGTTAGGCTTTAGTTTCATGTTGACTACTTCTAAATAGTTCTTATTTATTCTTATGACTTATTTAGCGACGTTATAAGTTATATAAGTTATGACGTTCATAAGTTATCAGTGATGAAATGATTATTTAGTCACTTCCTGTGTAAATCTGATTAAAAACATTTTCAAGTTCTTCTCGAGTAAAAACTAAAAAGTCAGAAAATCCTTTTGAATACCATTCATTTCTTTCCCATTTTATGTTAGAAGAGCTCACTGCAATCCCTTCCTCTCTAACCTTAGTCGTTGTTGTTGTTGTTAAAGATTCGCTACCTGGAACAAGAAGTTCCAAGTAGCACGGGCTATGGTGAGCCCGTAGTGGATGTCAACCTTAGTCGTGATATGGCCTGAAGATTCATTTTGAATATGACTTCCCTTCCCTGTCATTCCCATTTCATTATTCATTTGGCTTCTGTTCTTACAACTTTCGTAACATTTCTTGTTGGCTAAAGGACCATTTATTTTAATATAATATTTCCATTGTTTATTTACATATACAAATCTTTCTATTTTTTAGAAAGGGTTTTTAATCTCATGTTTAAGTATGGATGAGAATGCAAGATGTTTCAATGGCTCTCCAAAGATAAAGATCAGTTAATCTTTAACAAATATTTATTAAAGTTAAAGATCAGTTAACTTTTGCATATGATTTCTGTAGGGTAAATGCCCAACATGGGTGAGTTGAGGTCGGCACCAATGCTCGGTGTAAGATATCAAAACCCATGATGACTCTGGTAGTGACTACTGACTCTGTCCTCTAAACAATACAAAAAAATGTTTTCTTACTATATTGTAAAATATTAATAAATGATGTCAGGAAAAGTAAACAAAAGACCAACTACTCACACTCAGGCCTTAGTAAGCTAAGCAAATTTTCATGACAGTGTAAGAAAATTATACCAAAATTGTCCCTGTGGGCGCAATCCTCCCATCATGCACACCCACCTTCAAGACTTCAAGACCCACCCCTTCAAGCCCCACCCCTTCAAGACTGACTCCAAGACTCACCCCTTCAAGACTGACTCCAAGACTCACCCTTCAAGACTGACTCCAAGACTCACCCCTTCAAGACTGACTCCAAGACCCACCCCTTCAAGACTGACTCCAAGACCCACCCCTTCAAGACTGGCACACCAGTGACTCTCCGGCCGCTGGTGTCCCACGACAGACAGACAGACAGACAGACAGACAGACAGACAGACAGACACAAACATCCGGGTACCACCTTTGATAAACATTGTCCTGTAAAAATATTACATTTTCTACCACTCTGCACCATTTATCGAGAGCAGCAGCACGCCGCACTTTAGAGGACGAGAAGTACGGTGCTCTTCGGGAATTATCCCGTATGTTACAAACAGATATGGAGCTCCAGCCCGTCCCCCCCAACCGTGGCAGATTGTACCATCCTTACTGCTATGATCAACCCCTCTAGGCCCACAGGGTTCACCTAGAGGCCGAAAATCGTTGGGTTTCTCTTTAGGCCTCTATAGGGTTGCCTCCTGAGCTTCGTGGTCACTGGAATCTATCTCTCTTTTTCCACAAGTAGAAATGGTCACTGTACAAGTTCGGATGAATTCCATTCAACTGCTTCCCTATACACAACATATTGACAGAGAGCTGGGTGGACAGCGCTCTGGATTCGTAGTCCTGAGGTTCTGGGTTCGATCCCCGGTGGAGGCGGAGACAAATGGGCAAAATGTTTCTTTCACCCTGATGCTCCTGTTACCTAGCAGTAAAATAGGTACCTGGGTGTTAGTCAGCTGTCACGGGCTGCTTCCTGGGGGTGGAGGCTTGGTCGAGGACCGGGCCGCGGGGACACTACGCCCCGAAATCATCTCAAGATAACCTCAAGAAGACTGAGACTTTCAGATATACATAAACCTGGGGATAAAATGCAATATGTCCGGGACATATTACAATGTCTTGGGGAGTATATTACAATTTGCTGGAGATATATTACGTTAATCTGGAGACATATTACCAGAGTGTAAGGACATACTCCAGTATGATAGGGAAATATTAGTGTGTGGAGGATGTGTGCCGTGGAGCAGGCCAATAAGATAGCACAGTGTGGACTGGCCAATATGTCTTCCTCGGCCAATATAGGCTCGGCTGCGGCCCATCACCATTCAGTATTGGACATTCGGCCATCACCGGGTGCTGGCGTGCGCGCGCTCTCGGCCTGCGCAGGTGCTGGCGTGCGCGAGCGCTCTCGGCCTGCACAGGTGCTCAGGTGCCTTCCTCTGTGCTTCCGCTTCCCTCGTTGACTTCTACGCTGCTCTCTCTCTCTCTCTCTCTCTCTCTCTCTCTCTCTCTCTCTCTCTCTCTCTCTCTCTCTCTCTCTCTTCCTCAAATCTATTTGATGCATTTCTTTGCTCTGATATATCTGGCCAAGTGCGTGATGCTTGCTAATTAAATAGCTTTTAAGAGCTTTTATTTATTTTTGCGAAAGAGTCGCTTAAAGGCAAATGTTTGTGCTTGGAAGCGTGGCAAACACTGCACGGAAAATGGTGTTTGCCTCGTTTTTTTCCAGATTAAATGGGAGGAACGTAATAAAGAAGGAAAGGGAGAATGAGAGGAAGGGAGGGAATGAGAGAGAGAGAGAGAGAGAGAGAGAGAGAGAGAGAGAGAGAGAGAGAGAGAGAGAAGAGAGAGAGAGAGAGAAGAGTAATTCACAAAAAGTGAATTACTAAATGTCCATCACTACATATTGGTACTTTGTACAAAACAGAAGTACAAAATGAGACTCCTGGGAGGAGTTTCATTTTAAGAGGCAGCGCTGATGTACTCACCTATTTGCGCATGCTGGGGTTGAGCTCTGGCTCTTTGGTCCAGCCTCTCAACCGTCAAATCAAACGTCTCTATGGCTCATTTGAGCACTTAATTTCCACCTGTGTCCCCTATTGCGTGTGCCCCTTGTGTTAAATAGCCTGTCTTTATCTACCCTGTCAATTCCTTTGAGAATCTAGAATGTGGTGATCATGTCCCCCCTAACACTCCTGTCTTCCAGCGACGTGAGGTTTAATTCCCGTAGCCTCTCCTCGTAGCTCATACCTCTCAGCTCGGGTATTAGTCTGGTGGCAAACCTTTGAACCTTTTCCAGTTTAGTCTTATCCTTGACTAGATATGGACTCCATGATGGGGCTGCATACTCCAGGATTGGTCTGACATATATGGTATACAAAGTTCTGAATGATTCCTTACACAAGTTTCTAAATGCCGTTCTTATTTTGGTCAGCCTGGCATATGCCGCTGATGTTATCCTCTTGATATGGGCTGCAGGAGACAGGTCTGGCGTGATATCAACCCCCAGGTCTTTCTCTCTGACTCATGAAGAATTTCATCTCCCAAATGATACCTTGTATCTGGCCTCCTGCTCCCTACACCTATCTTCATTACATTACATTTGGTTGGGTTAAACTGTAATAACCATTTGTTCGACCATTCCTACAGCTTGTCCAGGGCTTCTTGAAGCCTGAAGCAGTCCTTGAGTAGATGTAGTCCTTCATGTGGTAGTGTGTGTGTGTGTGTGTGTGTGTGTGTGTGTGTGTGTGTGTGTGTGTTTGTGTGTGTGTGTGGTGTGTGTGTGTGTTGATGTGGTAGTGTGTGTGGGGGGGGGCACACACACACGTCACCAGCCCGGGGGGGGGGGCCATTTGATTGTGAACTGAATGCGCAGACTACTGTGCTAAAGGTCAACATTGTCGTAACTGACCTGAACTAATAGGTCAAGTTTTGTACGGTTCACTCACCAACGTTACAAAAGCAGCCTACTATGGAAAATAACAGTTCATCATTACCCACGTTTTCTGTACATATGAAAGGTGAGTTACTTGGGTCAGGTTAGGTTATCTTTAGGTTATCTTGATATGATTTCGGGGCTTAGCGTCCCAGGGCCCGGTCCTCGACCAGGCTTCCTTTTTGTTACACCCAGTAAGCAGCCCGTAGCAGCTGTCTAACTCCCAGGTGCCTATTTACTGCTAGGTGAACAGGAGCAGCAGGGTGTGAAAGAAACTCTGCCCATTTGTTTTCGCCTCCACCGGAGGATCGAACCGGGAACCTCGTGACTATGAATCTGAAGTGTTGTCCACTCAGCTGTCAGGCCCCTGGTCAGGTTAGGTTAGGTTAGGTTAGGTTAGGTTAGGTTAAGAGGCTGAATTTTGGAGAGAGTGGCGCGTCAAGACAATGGCCGCTGTGTCTGTCTGTCTGTCTGTCTGTCTGTCTGTCTGTCTGTCTGTCTGTCTGTCTGCCTGTCTGTCTGCCTGTCTTCCCCTGCCTGAGTTCCCCGGCCCTGGCCGCCCTCGCTGCGGCCACCCACCACACAACAATCTAAATTCCATCTGCTGTCAAAAGTGAATATTTCATTTTATGTTCAGTTTGATCCTGAATTTGTCTCATTGAACACGAGTAGTTGAAGTGGTGGTGAAACTTAGGTGAAGCTGTGCTTCGGTATCTGGAGTGTGGTGGTGTGTGGCGGTGTGTGTGGTGGTGTGTTGGTGGTGGTGTGTGGGTGGTGGTGTGTGGGTGGGTGGTGTGTGTGTGTGGTGGTGTGTGGGTGGTGGTGTGTGTGGGTGGTGGTGTTGTGTGGGTGGTGGTGTGGTGGGTGGTGGTGTGTGGGTGATTTTGTGTGGGGGTGGTGGTGGTGTGTGGGTGGTGGTGGTGTGTGGTGATGGTGGTGTGTGGGTGGCGGTGTGTGGGTGGCGGTGTGTGGGTGGTGGTGGTGTGTGGGCGGTGGTGTGTGTGGGTGGTGTTGTGTGGGTGGTGGTGTGTGTGGGTGGTGGTGTGTGGGTGGTGGTGTGTGTGGGTGGCAGTGTGAGGGGTCGCACGTGGGTGTATACGTGAAAGTAGTTGAAAGATGACCTATGAGAAAGGAGACAGACAAATATTATACATCTCCTCCATGTTCTCTCTGGAATAATAACAAATAACAGGAAGGAGAAGATGAACAACACCCCCCCCCCCACCCTCACCCTCTGATCCACTCTTTCCCATTCATTTTGGCCGTGATTGAAGTCTCCCATTAATATGGTGCAGCCTTGCTGGTGTGAGATGTACTCTCTCAATCTTATAAGAACTTCACAAATTCCCTTCATATTACCGTATGCTTAACCGGAACCGGTGCGGGTCACCTGAAGGATGATAAATCACAGCCTCTGCCACGTTTGTTCTCTCCACTTAAGTCTGCATGACTGCAAAAAAAAGTCATTTTGCAAAAAGTCTGCAAAAATTCAGCATGACTGGTTGCCTGGTTTTCAACAAGCTTCTCAACGTCGCCGTTTGGGTCACCATAGAGCTATAAGTCGTGAATTTAAAAATCCTATGTTTTCAGGTACATATTATGATTTACAAAAATAAGTTTGATCTCAATGACTAAATAAAATAAAGTGTCATATTCATAGGTGTTATTCCTGTGCCATAAAAGCTTAACTAGGCACCTGAACCCATGATTTCACCTTCACTTTGTGCAGTTAATGGTGTGTTAAGGACAATTTTTTAGTCTTGTACAGATTACAGAATTGACTTTTTTAATTAATTTGTATTAAAGTGCTCAACATATTTATAATTAGTTATAGCTTATTAATATTATTTTAAGAGGATAACTCTTTTCAGTCTGTAACAAGAGGCGTGGGGCCGACAGTTCCTAATTATTTAGACAAATACATGGTTTTCCATGATTTTAACAAATATGAGTCCATGATTTTAACAAATATTTGTTAAAATCATGGATTCTAAACGTGGGAATTTTTAAGAGAATATCAACAGGAGCCTGATCAGATTCTTTCACCCTATGGCCCTGTGACCTAGCAGTAAATAGGTACCTGGGAGTTAGTCAGCTGTCATGGGCTGCTTCCTGGGGTGTATGTGTGTGTGTGTGTGTGTGGGTGTGAAAAAAATAGTAGTAATAGAAACAGTTGATTGACAGTTGAGAGGCGGGCCGAAAGAGCAGAGCTCAACCCCCGCAAGCACAACTAGGCCAACTAGGTGAACACACACACACACACACACACACACACACACACACACACACACACACACACACACACACACACACACACATACACACACACACGCACACACACACAGACTGAGTGAATGGTGAGTCTGACCTAGACAGACTGAGTGAATGGTCCAACAAATGTCTGTTGAAGTTCAACCCGAGTAAATGCAAAGTAATGAAACTAGGTAGTGGAAATAGGAGGCCAGACACAGGATACAGAATAGGAGGTGAAGTACTTAATGAAACGAAGAGAGAAAGATCTAGGAGTTGATATCACACCAAACCTGTCTCCTGAAGCCCACATAAAAAGAATAACGTCTGCGGCATATGCGAGGCTGGCTAACATCAGAACAGCGTTCAGGAACCTGTGTAAGGAATCATTCAGAATCTTGTACACCACATATGTAAGACCAATCCTGGAGTACGCGGCTCCAGCATGGAGCCTGTACCTTGTCAAGCACAAGACGAAGCTGGAAAAAGTCCAAAGGTATGCCACTAGACTAGTCCCAGAACTAAGAGGCATGAGTTACGAGGAAAGGCTGCGGGAAATGCACCTTACGACACTGGAAGACAGAAGAGTAAGGGGAGACATGATCACAACCTACAAAATCCTCGGAGGAATCGACCGGGTAAACAAGGATAAACTATTCAACACTGGAGGGACGCGAACAAGGGGACACAGGTGGAAACTGAGTACCCACATGAGCCACAGAGACGTTAGAAGGAACTTTTTCAGTGTCAGAGTAGTTAACGGATGGAATGCATTAGACAGTGATGTGGTGGAGGCTGGCTCCATACATAGTTTTAAATGTAGATATGATAGAGCCCAGTAGGCTGAAGAATCTGTACACCAGTTGATTGACAGTTGAGAGGCGGGACCAAAGAGCCAAAGCTCAACCCCCGCAAGCACAAATAGGTGAGTACAAATAGGTGAGTACACAGTGCGGGACCAAAGAGACAAAGCTCAACCCCCGCAAGCACAAATAGGTGAGTACAGTAGTGGGGTACCTAGTGTCTGTCTCCCATCTATCCACCAATCCATCTACCCCATATCTATCTATCCATTTATCTTTCTATCAGCCTATCCATCCATCTATCACTCTATCCATCCATTGATCCATTTGTCAATCCACCCATCTTCTACCTGTCTCTGACACTGTCTATCTATCTCGGTTTCAGTCTGTCTCTATCTCTCTGTCTCTCTATCTCTATCATAAAAAATATAATTGTCTAACATAGGTGTGTGGATAGTCACCAGAGAGAGACAATGGAGCTTAGCGGTGTGAAATACTAAACAAAATTGAATAGTTACCCCTACATTTACTCTGTGAAAGGGGCGTGGCTTGAATAACTTTGAAGCCGAGGCAGCGGTGTCTGTTTTATGCGACTACGGGCAAATTATGAATAGCAGGAAATTTCTATTCATTTTCCAATAGTGAATAATGTTGCATATTCCTATGTGGAATAAATGTGTTGGTATTTTTTTTTAATTATCCAGGATGTGTATGTGACCCTGGCACGCTCTTCCCTTTTGAATTCTGCCTACCCTGCCCAGCCTATGTTCATCCCGTATCCTAGACCCTTCCCTCTGTCAATTTGTGTGAGGCTAGGCCCAAGCGTCTGGCCTTCAACTTCAGACAGACAGACTCATTATGTGTTTTAGTTGTAGATAGATCCTCTTAATTTATTTTAGAAAAATTAAATCTTTTTTATGTAGTCAATTTAGTTCTGCACATTTAATTTTATACATCTGGAAATATAAACACATATATATCTTCCCTATTACTGTCCAGTAAGTTATGAGGTCATGCAACAATTTATACAATTATTAGTTTAATTACCCACAAGTCAATGGGTTTAATTCCTGTGAATTGGTATTAATTTTTGTATTAAAAATTTCAATTCCTGTTCACTGTATTTAGTCTATGTCGTTATACTTGTTCTTAAGACATTCTCCCACACAGACACACGAGCGTGGCGTGGTTCAAGAATGTTAAGACAACCAACCCACATTCTTGAAAGGTAAATGAGGACGTTGCTGTCCGTCGTGGACCATTTAACGTGCTAACCATCTTAGGAGACGTGATCTGACTTACCTTTAGTCCTCTTCAGGCTCTCTTGTCTCTCTCCCTCCTCTGCTGCCTCTAACTTTGTCTCTGTTATACTCTCTCTCTCTCTTTCTCTCTCTCTCTCTCTCTCTCTCTCTCTCTCTCTCTCTCTCTCTCTCTCTCTCTCTCTCTCTCTCTCTCTCTCTCTCTCTCTCTCTCTCATCATTAGGACTTCTGCAGTTTTTGTTACAACCGCTTGGGGTGGACGGTAAAGGGACAGTCTCCCGTCATACAGGTCGGCGTTCAATTCCAACCATCCAAGTGATTGGGCACCATTCCTTCCCCCGTCCCATCCCAGATCCTTATCCTGATCCCTTCCCAGTACTATATAGTCGTAATAGCTTGGCACTTTCCACTGATAATTCCCTCCCTCTCATGAACTTCTATGGTATGCTTCCTACCGTTTGACCTTTGACCTCCGTCTGACCTTTGACCTCATGCGTTGAGTGTCTTCAGTGTTGTTTATTTACACTTGATCGAAACGAGACGGATCGAAGAGTCGAAACGAGAGTCCAAGACGGATCGAAGAGTCGAAACGAGAGTCCAAGACGAATCGAAGAGTCGAAACGAGAGTCCAAGACGGATCGAAACGTTAGTATTACGGCCTACTGCACTGTTACTGCCTCGCATGGGGCCTATTGAAACTTTATTGATTCGCAGAGGCCTTCTGCAATATTTCTGCCTGGCAAAGGCCATTGCATGAGCCCCTGCAGCCTCGTATGCCTCAATATTGCTACTGTGGTGTGGCAATCTTGCATGAGCCTGTAGGCCTAGTAAAGTGATCATTATTTGGTTCTTAAAATGAAGGATTATTATACAAGTGAGCTGGATAGACCTGGACACCTTATGTCCTCTCACAAGACGCCCAAGCTCACCCAGGCTGACCTTTCTGGTGAGCTCTGTAGCTTCTTGGGATCAGTCAGGAACTGTGTGAATATTGTGAGCTCCTAAAGTCGATACTCAGAAAACACTTGACTTTGTTCTAGTACACACAACACACACACACACACACACACACACACACACACACACACACACACACACACACACACACACACACACACACACACACACTTACCTTACAAGTGATCACTTACCTTACAAGTGATCACTTACCTTGCAAGTGAGTTACAAGGAAAAGCGTCATGTATAATTCTGTCCGCTTCTGGTTGACATATATCCCGTGGTGAAGAGCCGCGGGGGCAGGGGCAGTGTTGAAGGGGGGAGGAGCAGTGTTGAAGGGGGGAGGAGCAGTGTTGAAGGAGGAGGGGCAGTATTGAAGGGGGAGGAGCAGTGTTGAAGGGGGAGGGGCAGTGTTGATGAGGGAAGAGAGCGGAGGGGGGGGTTAGGAATAGTGTAGAGAGAGGGAGATGGAGAATGGGAGAATGACGTTAGACATAACTTTTGTCTCTTTAATGTATCCCAATAAATAATTAACAATCCTCAAAGAGCATCACCTTAGTGATCAAGGTGACCATATTAAGATTGTCTGACATGCAAATAATTGTTGCAATATTTAATCCACATGAAATGACCTTGTTCTGTCCTTCTTGACAGCGTTCTTAGTCAGGTCTATGAAGCTAAAATGAAATGTTGTCAGGATCTTAAACCAAGTCTTTCCATTATGGCGGCCAAATGTCTTCATATAAGCTTTGTTTTCTCTGATGGCCGGCAGCAAGTTCCTGTTTTCTTTGGTAGCCGGTAGTAATATCCCGTTTTCTTTTATAGACGGAAGCAACTTCTTGTTTCCTTTCAAGACGTTTGATTTTTCTGCTTTATTTTAGGGCTTGTTTGTCCCCGCATTTTCCTTTGGCGCCAAATCCTGGCATGTTGTTGTCTTTAGAACTTTGTCAAAATATCTTTGAAGAACAATTTTGGAATATCGTCATTTTTGTTACGTTAACTTCCCCCCCTCACTCCGTATTCTTTAACGTTCGGTAATGTTGTATGTCTTTCTTTTACATTCAATCCCTCCCTTCTCTTTTCTTTGAGGAATTATTTTTTTCTTGCTTCTTTTTCTTTGAGGCAAGACTTTTCTCGCTCCATTTTCTTTGAAGCAGGATTATTCTCGCTCCATTTTCTTTGAAGCGGGATTATTCTCGCTCCATTTTCTTTGAAGCAGGATTATTCTCGCTCCATTTTCTTTGAAGCGGGATTATTCTCGCTCCATTTTCTTTGAAGCGGGATTATTCTCGCTCCATTTTCTTTGAAGCGGGATTATTCTCGCTCCATTTTCTTTGAAGCGGGATTATTCTCGCTCCATTTTCTTTGAAGCGGGATTATTCTCGCTCCATTTCTTTGAAAGGTTTTTCCCGCTCCATTTTCTTTGAAGCGGGATTTTTCCCGCTCCATTTTTTCTTTGAAGCGATTTTTCCCGCTTCATTTTCTTTGAAGCAGGATTTTCTGCTCTATTTTCTTCCTATGCGAAGCCATCATTTGGTTGTCCTTAACGTGTTTCGTGTTGGGCGCCAGCCACGACGACAGCGTCTGGGCGACAGTTTCAGCTCTCTCCCGCGACTTTATAACAAAATAAACCATTTGTGGAGTAACATTTGGAGAAGGTCCTGAACCCCGCCGACCATTTTCTACGTGATTAATTTTTATTACGGTTCATTGGTGAGGCTTTGAGGGGAGACTTGGAGAGTTTGTAATTGTGTGTGCTCACTAGTATGAGGTTTCTTGTTGTTGTTGCTTGTTCTGTCGTTTGTGTATTTACTCATTTGTGCTGATGAATCGAGCCATAAGCTTTGGACCGCCGCTTTCTCACCAATCTATGTTTACTCTATTATATTCTACTACCTCTCTCTCTTCACAACATCCCAGGAAGCAGCCCGTAGCAGCTGTCTACTTCCCTAGGTACCTATTACTGCTAGGGAACAGGTCCATTCAGGGAGAAAGAAACTCATTGTTTTCGATCCTCGGGAATTCGAACCCGGGATATTGTGTTACGACCCCCGATGCGCTGTCCATTCTGCCGGAGCTGTGTGTGTGTGTGGTACTCACACTATTTGTGCTTTCTGGGTGAGACTATGGCTCTTTGGTACCGCCTCTTCAACACGTCAATCAAACGGTTTGTACAGTTTCCTGAGCCTACTTGGGCTCTAATCATATCTAAATTTGAAACTGTGTATGGAGTCAGCCTCCACCCACATAACGCTTTCCTAATGCATCCAATTGTCAAACAGCTCTGACACTAAAAAAGTGTCTTTCTAATATCTCTGTGAGCTCATTTGGGCATCAGTTTCCACTGTGTCCCCTAGTGCGTGTGCCCTTGTGTTAAATAGCATAGCCTTATCTACCCTATCACATCCTTTTATAATCTGTATTGTGGTGATACATGTCCACCCTAATCTTCTGTCTTACCAGCGACGTGAGGTTTAATCCCGTAGTCTCTCCTCGTAGCTCATACCTCTACAGCTCGGGTAACTAAGTTGGTCATAACCTTTGAACTTCTCCAGTTTAGTCTTAGCTTGACTAGATATGGACCCATGTGGGGCTCGCATATATCCAGGATTGGTGTGACATATGTGGTATAACAAGTTTCTTAATGATTTCCTTACACCAGTTATCAAATGCAGTCTTATGTTGGCCAGCCTGGCATATGCCAACTGATGTTATCTCTTGATATAAGCTTCAGGAGACAGGTCTGAGCATGATATCAACCCACCAGGTCTTCTCTCTCTATTTTTGGGAACTCTGTGAGACATTTCATCCCCCAAAGATACTTTGTATCTGGTCTCCTGCTTCATCCCCTATCTTATTAATTACATTTGGTGGGTACTAAAAACCCTAGCAAACATGTCTGTACAATGGTTTAAATGTTCCAAAACAATGGTTAAACAACCATTTGTTCGACCATTCCTTCGTTGTCTGGTCTTATTGATAGCACTCAAGCCTGTCCCGCCTTGTCTTAACTATTCTCATAATTTTGGTCAGTGTTGTCAGCAAATTGAGCGAGGAATGAGTTATTACCCTCTGGGAGGATCATTATGTATATCAGAAACAGTGATAGACCGTGGACCAGAGCCGTGGGAACTCACACTTGGTGTTACGCCAACTCTGAGGTCTCAACCACTCACTGTAACTCTCTGCTTCTATTGGTTAGGACTCCCTTAATCACTGAGCAACCTAATACAGCAAACAGCCCTGTCTTCTCAAGCTTTATGACACCAAGCCTCTTAGGTGTACTGTGTGCCAAAGGGACTTTCCAGCAGTCCAAAGAAAATGCATTCGCGCACAGCCTTCTCTTCTTCCTTAATCTTTGTCACTTGGTCGTAATTTATAGCCACGTCAGGCAAGATTTTACCCTCCTGAAACCATGTTGGCGATTTGTCACAGAATCCCTATTCTCCCAGATGTGTTATCTAGATTCTTTTCTCACGATACATCTCCATTCACCTGCATGGATACGTTAATGGTGTAACATGGTGGTGTGTGTGTTGTGTGTGGTTGTGTGTGTGTGTGTGTTGTGTGTGTGTGTGTGTGGTTGTGGTGTGTGTATTATTCAATTTTTTCTTTCCCTTCCCTTCAGATGAATTGATAGGTTAGGTTGGTTGTGTCTCACTGGCTCGTCACACAATAGGTGACTGTCAGATGCTGTACCATAATTCTTAGGGCTGATATTGGGAGATAAACAGTGCCCACCATGTCAACCCCCACCATTGTCCACCCCACATGTCCAACCCCCACCATGTCCAACCCCCACCATGTCCAACCCCACCTTGTCCAACCCCACCATGTCCACCCCACCATGTCCACCCCACCATGTCCAATCCACCCAACCATGTCCAACCCCACCATGTCCAACTGTAACACCGTAAAGTTGTTTTGGTTAGTTTTATTTAATATATACAATTAGTACATGAGTCAGAGGAACAAGGATTTGAGAGGCTCCAGTTTGTCGGCCTGCAACTCACACCTCTAAGCGTTAATGACCTCAAATTGACCTGAGATCAGCCATGAGAATTTCACCATGCTTCTGCTAATCTGATAATTGTGAGCTGGTAGCCGCGTAGCCTTCAAACATGCTGACGTTTAAGTAGTGGCTTGGTAGAGTGCCGCAGGCTATCTACTTGTGGGCGGAGCTAGCTGAATAGGTTTTCCCAATATAAACTGAGGGAGCTGTAGAGCATCAGAGAGAAGCAATAGGAGACCAGCCAACAGAGCAGAGCAGAGGCCAGCCGTCGAGATAGGTCTGTCGCCGGACGTTGGGTGACGCTGCCTGACAACTGCAGACTCCCCCCTCCCCCCGCTCTCACTCTCAATCCAGCTATAGGCAGACACTCGGTGAGTTGAGCAGAAAGGTGTCTTGGTCGTGTTTACAAGTGTTTGTGGGGGGGATCAGGGGCTGACAGTTGTAGGGTTTCTCGCATTCTTGGATGATGACTCACTTTGTATATATCTTGAACATTAAGATGAATTGCTTAATTATGATACTTATCATGTGAAATATAATTGAATTTATTATTTAAATTGTCTTTTACTTTGTTCTCGCTAGAGTTTTTGAGTTGAGATGAGAAAGCCTCTGCGGTTACTGGTTCCATTATTTTAATGAATACATGATACAGAGGGAACAGCCTAATAATGGACCTTTTGATAACATCTTTGCTAATTGTGTGATACAGACAAGTTCCATTCCTTGTCTTGTATGTAATAGTCTTGAATGGATGGTGGCAGCATTTCTTCTTCTACTATCTACTCTTCTACTTCTACTATCTACTTTTCACTCTTATACCTATATACCTCATCCCCTCTCCAAACTCTCCCTTTCAACTGACGGCCCTCCCGCTTCTCCCACCTCTCTACCTCTCTCACCCCCAAAACCATTCACTAATTACTTCATTATTCATCTCTTTTCTTTCGTTTCTCTTAAACGTTTGTGGCAGTAAAATGTATTCTAGAGTTCTCTAGGGTGTGCGGGATAGCTGATCAAGTTACGGCGCCTTGAAGTCCCCGCATCTAGGTGGTCCAATACCTAGGGTTACGAGGTGCTGAACGAGAGAGGCTTGCGTAGGAACTCTGGGGTGCTCTAGAATAGTTAGCTGACTGAGGGCGGGATAACGGACTAGAGAGAACTGTTTCCCTCGGCCTCGTTAGTAACTGGGGGGTGGAATAATGGACAAGAGAGAGCTATTTCCCCCACCCCCCGTTACACAACCCCCACCATATATACAACCCCCACCAGTCCAACCCACCATGTCCAAACCCCACAATATCCAAACCCCACCATGTCCAACCCCAACCATGTCCAACCCCCACCATGTCCAACCCCACCATGACCAACCCCACCATGACCAACCCCACACATGACCAACCCCACCATGACCAACCCCACCATGACCAACCCTAACCATGACCACCACCACCCTGTCCAACCCCACCATGTCCAACCCCACCATGTCCAACCCCACCATGTCCAACCCACCATGTCCAACCCCACCATGACCAACCCCCACCACTGACAAACCCCACCATGACCAAACCCCACCATGACCAACCCCACCATGTCCAACCCCACCATGACCAACCCCACATGTCCAACACCCCACCATGTCCAAACCACCACCATGTCCAACCCCCACCATGTCCAACCCCACCATGTCCAACACCCACCATGTCCACCCAACCATGTCCAACCCCACCATGTCCAACCCCCCATGTCCAACCCCACCCTGTCCAACCCCACCATGTCCAACCCCCACCATGTCTAAACCCCACCATGTCCAACCCCACAATATCCAACAAACAAATATTCTAAGACACCGATACCCTTAACATCGGTAAACAGAGGAAAGTGTATCTGGTCCGTGGAATGAGTCTTGGGAGGTCCCCAAGATGACCAGTAAAACACAAGTTGCCTTATTCAAGAAATGTTCAATATTCAGATGAACAATTCCCACATGAGTCATGATAGAATGTGTGGTTTTAACATTACATATATGAGGCTAGTTAATTTAAAGGCGAGAAACGAATATCAGAAATTCAGGGCCTGAAATATACTTGAGTGGAAGGTAGGTGAGGCAATGTTGACATGCCTGGAGGCCCTCTGGCGAGGCCCTCTGGCGAGGCCCTCTGGCGAAGCCTCGCTCACATATTGTATATCTGAGTTTTTCATGATATTGAAGGAGTATAAAGAAGTGTTTTAAACAAATTTTTTATAAGTAGTACAATATTTAAAGAGGAGGTAGTATAGTACCAGTAGTAGTATGTTCCGTTTTCACCTGTGTCCCCTTGTTTCGCGTACCACCCGTGTTTAACCAGTTTTATCCTTATCTACCCTGTCATTTCCTCTGAGACTTTTGTAGTGTAGTGATCATGTCCTCCCCTAACGTCTTTCGTCTGGTCCAGTATCGTGAGGTCATGGTTCCAAAGAATCGTTCACTCATAAGTCGTCAAACCTCGTCAGCTCACTGGACTACTGCCTGTGTGACATATACCTCTGAACATTTTCTAACCTTGGTTTTGTGTTTGACCTGATATGAACTCCACGCTGGAGCAGCATATTCCAATATTGGCCCGGACTACAACGTTTCTGAAGGAGTCACTAAGAATGTGGGTGGTGCGTGTGTGTTTGTGTGGACCTGTTGGATGTGTCGTGTGGTGTGTGGGTGGTGTGTGTGATGTGTGCGTGGTGTGTTGTGTGTTAGGTTTGTGTGTGTTTGTATTAGTGTGTTGTGTGTGTGTGTGGTTGTGTGTGTGTGTGGTGTGTGCTTTGTGGCTGTGTGAGTGTGTGTGGTGAGGTGGCTGTGTTGTGGGTGGGTGGGTGTATGGGTGTGTGTGTGGTGTGTGTGGGGCTGTTGTGGCTGTGTGTGTGTGCGCGCGTGTGTGTGAGTTATGGCAGGCGTTATTAAAGCAAGGAGCTCACGCTGCCCCCCAATCCAATTTTCAACGCCAGACTAAAGACACTTGGTATTGAGAATTGTAACTAAAACCATTACGTCAACAGGTGAATTATTTCTCTACTGAGCGTCCTCGCTGTCGACCTAGACTTGTGGGGGTTTGTTCAGCGGCTCGGGGTGGGGGTGTGGGGGTTGTTGAGTGGGGGGGGATGAGGGATGTTTGTGAGGGGGGGGGGTGAGGGATGTTTGTGAGGGGGTGGGGTGGATGGAGTGATGGTGAAAGGTTGAGGAGCGTTTTATTTTGGGGTCTGGAGAATGGGGTGTGTGATTTCCCTATTTGTATTCACCTATTTGTGCTTGCGGGGGTTGAGCTCTGGCTTTTTTGTGTTCCCGCCTCTAAACCGTCAATCAAACAGGTGTACAGGTTCCTGAGCCTATGGGCTCTATCATATCCCTACACTGAAACTGTGTATGGAGTCAGCCCTCCAACACATTACCTCCGAATGCATTCCATTTGTCCACCCCTCCTGACACTAAAAAATTTCTTACTAATATCCCTGTGGTTTATATTTGAGACCTACAGTTTTCCACTTGTGTGATCCCCTTGTTCGTGTGCCTCTTGTGTTTAAATAGCCTGTCTTTTATCAACCCTAGTCGATGTGTTGTGTGTGTGGGTGTGGTGTGTGATGGTTAGACTGTGTGTGTGGTGTTGTTGGTGTGTGTGTTGTGTGTTGGTGTGTGTGTGTGGGTGTGTGTGTGTTATTCACTAGTTGTTTTTACGGGGTTTGAGCTTTTTGCTCTTTCGTCCCGCCTCTCAACTGTCCACTCAACGGTTTACTACTACTTTTTATTTTCTTTCTCACACCCCCACAACTCACACACCCCAAGAAAGCAGCCCGTGACACGCTGACTAACTCCTCACAGGTAACCTCTTTACCTGCTAGGGGGGGGTTAAACAGGGGCATTCTAGGGTGAAAAGAAAACCTTTTGCCCATTTGTTTCTGCCTCATGCGGGAATCGAACACGCGCCACAGGAATTACGGGTACTGAGCGCTTATCCACCAGGCTACCATGCCCCCCTATGTGTGTGTGATGTGGCGTGGGTAGGTTTATTTGCTCTCTACGGACCCTCCAACCAAGCAGTTTACTGAGAGTAGAGGCGCAGGTGAAAAGGTAGCGGGAGGGTTCGACCAACCAACAGACTGTGGATATTCCCACGATCACAACTGCTTGTACGCCCACACCCGGACTGTGGGTTCGCACACACGTGACCTAGGATCCACATTTACACCTGACTATACGGTCACGTTCTCATCGGCCTGCTGGTGCCCACAAACGTGGCTAGGTGGACTACGCTCACACTCCGACCGCCGAATGCATTAAGAACATAAGATAATACATCGCAGCATGCCTGCTGGGGGTGTCCACCCCCCCAAGTGGCATCCCCCTATTTATGTATCTATCAAGCCCATTTTTAATACTAGCTGGACAATTTCAACCTTCGGCTCTTGTCGACGGCCTCTGTTAGACAATCTCTACACCCTTACATCCTTCCTGTGAGAGCGAACCTTCTCCCTCGATAAATAGGACATTGTTTGGCGTTCCTGACCCTGGTGAGTTCGAAGACCATGGCCCTCTTTGCTGCTGGTTCCCCCTTTCATTCACTTGAATGATTTCGTCTGCTCATCTATAGACTAGTTGTTGATGTGGTTGGTTGACAGGTGCTCTCGGCACCCCTTTCGACACTCCGGATCTCAACACCTCATCTGGAGCGGGTTAAGTTGTCATTAGTGTTTAATGAAGTTTTAATGAATATCAGGTTTATACCCTGTATGTTGTTGTTTAATACTTGTATTTCTCAGTGTATAGATAACTG
>WNGS01113158.1:35037332-35048987 GCA_020271785.1 Procambarus virginalis | reverse complement strand
TGAAACTATACTTGTAGTGAGCAGTGCCTGTAGTGAGCAGTGCCTGTAGTGAGCATTGCCTGTAGTGAGCAGTGCCTGTATGAGCAGTGTCTGTAGTGAGCAGTGCCTGTAGTGGGCAGTGTCTGTAGTGTGCAGTGCCTGTAGTGTGCAGTGTCTGTAGTGAGCAGTGCCTGTAGTGAGCAGTGCCTGTATGTGGCAGTGTCTGTAGTGACAGTGCCTGTAGTGAGCAATGCCTGTAGTGAGCAGTGCCTGTAGTGAGCCAGCCTGTAGTGAGCAGTGCCTGTAGTGAGCAATGCCTGTAGTGAGCAGTGTCTGTAGTGAGCAGTGCTGTAGTGAGCAGTCCCTGTAGTAGCATGCTGTATTGAGCAGTGCCTGTAGTGAGCATGCCTGTAGTGAGCAATGCCTGTAGTGAGCAGTGCCTGTAGTGAGCAGTGCCTGTATGGCAGTGTCTGTAGTGAGCAGTGCCTGTAGTGAGCAGTCCCTGTAGTGAGCAGTGCCTGTAGTGAGCAGTGCCTGTAGTGAGCATGTCCTGTAGTGAGCAATGCCTGTAGTGAGCAGTGCCTGTATGAGCAGTGCCTGTAGTGAGCATCCCCTGTAGTGAGCATGCCTGTAATGACAGTGCCTGTAGTGAGCAATGGCCTGTAGTGAGCAGTCTGTAGTGAGCAGTGCCTGTAATGAGCAGTGCCTGTAGTGAGCAATGCCTGTAGTGAGCAGTGTCTGTAGTGAGCAGTGCCTGTAGTGAGCAGTGCCTGTAGTGAGCAGTGCCTGTAGTGAGCAGTGCCTGTAGTGAGCAGTGCCTGTAGTGAGCAGTGCCTGTAGTGAGCAGTGCCTGTAGTGGGCCAAGCTCCTGATGGAAGCAGGTTGATGAGGAAGTGAGTCAGGCCCTTGTAAACACCACCACCCCTCTCCCCTCTGTCAGTCCCCTCTGTCAGTCCCCTCTGTCAGTCCCCTCTGTCAGTCCCCTCTGTCAGTCCCCTCTGTCAGTCCCCTCTGTCAGTCCAGGGAAATTCCCCCAAAACCTCAGAATCGAGAAACAATCGCGTGGCCGTTTCCCGTATTGGCAGATTAAGTTACTTGGTCACTGGTTCGAGCCGTGTCCGGCGCCAGCCCACCGGCCGGGCTGACGTCCCACGACGCGAATTGAACTGTAGTCAACGTTTCTCCTTGAGACTAATTCCTCGTGTGTTGTAGTTATTATTACTTTGTTATTACAACTAATAACTTGCAGTTTGCAACTCACACCTGTCTACCACATCGTTCCTGGTGATAGACTGGTGGAGGACCAAGTTGGGATAACTGGAGGGAACACTGAACTGGGTAAGGAACAGAAGGGACAGAAAGCAGAGAGTTACAGAGAGGAGGTTTGTTTCCAGCTGGACGACTGTAACGAGTGGGGGTCCCACAAGGTCCCCCAAGGTCCCCCAAGGTCCCACAAGGTCCCACAAAGTCCCACAAGGTCCCACAAGGTCCCACAACGTCACACAAGGTCTCACAAGGTCCCACAACGTCACACAAGGTCTCACAAAGTCCCACAAGGTCCCACAAAGTCACACAAGGTCACACAATGTCCCACAAGGTCCCACAAGGTCCCACAAAGTCACACAAGGTCCCACAAAGTCACACAAGGTCCCACAAAGTCACACAACGTCCCACAAAGTCACACAAGGTCCCACAAAGTCCCACAAGGTCCCACAAAGTCCCACAAGGTCCCACAAGGTCCCACAAAGTCCCACAAAGTCACACAAGGTCCCACAAAGTCCCACAAGGTCCCACAAGGTCACACAAGGTCTCACAAGGTCCCACAAGGTCCCACAAAGTCCCACAAGGTCCCACAAGGTCCCACAAAGTCCCACAAAGTCACATAAGGTCCCACAAGGTCCCACAAAGTCCCACAAGGTCCTACAAAGTCCCACAAAGTCCCACAAGGTCCCACAAGGCTCTGTCCTGGGACCACTGCTGTTTTTAATTCATGTGAACGACCAAACCCGAGAGAGTGAGCTCAGACCTGTTTGAAGATGACGTATAGCTGATGAGGACTGTAGAAACAGAGGAGGACTGTAGGAAGTTACAGGAGGATCAAGATAATGTTTTGAGGACTGGTCAAACAAGTAGTCGCTAGAAATCAATCCCAGCAAGAGCAAGGTAATGAAGATGGGAAAGGGAGAGAGGAGACCAGAAGGCATCTACACCATAAGGGAAAGGCAGTTACAGGAATAAGAAAAAGAGAAAGATTTACGAGTGGATATAGTTCCAACACTAACACCAGAGGCACACATAAACAGGGTAACATCGGCGGCATATGCGACGCTGGCAAATACAAGAATGTCAATTAGAAATCAGGACTCCTTGAAGACAATCTATACAAGATTTGTTAGACCAATACAGTAATATGCAGCACCGTCGTGGAATCTGTATCTTGTGAAACATAAAACTATGATTGAAAAAAAAAAACAGTTTTGCAACAAGATCGTTGCCAAAGCTACGAGAATAGACTAATGGAACTCAATCTCACAACCCTTAAAGACAGAAGGGATAGAGGGGGATACAATCACAACATACAAGATACTGAGGGGGACTAGAAAACCCTTTTCAAATTGCCAGAAAATAGGAGACAGGAGGAAGCTGGAAACACAACTCAGCCGAAGAAATGTAAGGAATTACTCGTTCCCTGTACAAGGTGGTCAACACGTGGAATGACCTGAGAGAAGAAGTTCTGGAAGCCACCTCCAGCCACAACTTTAAGGTCAGATTCGATACAGAATTTGAACGTCGGAATTGTTAAATTATAACGCAACAGGTACAATAAGGTTGGTCAGGCGGGGCATACAGTGCTAGACCTCTCTGTCTCCCGTAGCACTGTTAGGTTAGGTTAGGTTAGGTTAGGTTAGGTTAGTTAGGCGCGCGCACACACACACACATACACATACACACACACACACACACACACACACACACACACACACACACACACACACACACACACACACACACACACACACACACACACACACGCACACTCAAGGCTTAATGTATCCCAGAGGGCCACACACCTCGGCCAATTGGTTATTATATCTCTGTTTATGTGGCTTTAATGTTTTTGTTGCTGCCTGGCACTGGTGTTGTTTACTGTTGTTGTTGTTGTTGTTGTTGTTGTTGTTGTTGTGTTGTGGTTGGTGGTGGTGGTGTTACTGTGGTTGTAGTTGGTGTTGTTGTTGTTGTTGTGGTTGGAGGTTGTTGGTGTTGTCATGGTGTTGTGGTTGAGTCCCTTGTCCTGTGAGTCCACCATCCCTGGGTTCACTACAGTGCGTACAAAGCCACAGCAGTCTCCACAGGACCCCAAGAGTGTCCACAGGACCCCAAGAGTGTCCACAGGACCCCAAGAGTGTCCACAGGACCCCAAGAGTGTCCACAGGACCCCAAGAGTGTCCACAGGACCCCAAGAGTGTCCACAGGACCCCAAGAGTGTCCACAGGACCCCAAGAGTGTCCACAGGACCCCAAGAGTGTCCACAGGACCCCAAGAGTGTCCACAGGACCCCAAGAGTGTCTACAGGACCCAAGAGTGTCCACAGGACCCCAAGAGTCTCCACAGGACCCCAAGAGTGGCCACAGGACCCCGAGAGTCTCCACAGGACCCCAAGAGTCTCCACAGGACCCCAAGAGTCTCCACAGGACCCCAGGAGTACACATAGCAGCCCAGCAGACAGTAAAAGACATGCACAGAAAAATAATACCCAGCAAGACAGCAACACTGAGCACGACGCATTCACAAATAAGTTAAAACAATTTTTTTTTTAAATAGCTCCATAAACTCTACAAAAGCTGACTTACACGACGTCTCCGCCATCTTAGCAAAGATTTATTATCAAGCGGAAGAACATAAACATAACAGATACAGTAAAAAAAAACAATTACATTTATCATTATCCAAATGATCAAGAAAATCTTTTTCCTACGAAAATAGGGAAATAATTCAGTCTTTTGTGAACGCTGACTCCATTTTCTATGTTTGGGACAGAACCGGAGGTCAAACTCTGGTATATAATTAATCCCCCCCGCTGTTCGGGGGGACAGGAAGCCTTTAGTGTATAATAATTAATAATTCGTTTTGTCGGGGACAAGAAGCCTGAGTGTGTATGCTTTAGGTTTGTATCAAAGTCCCCTTCTACAAGGTCAAACTACTGACCCTTCACAGGATACAGGCCCACAACAGGTGCCTAACTCCTGTTAGGCACCTGTTAACAGGTAACAGATGGCAACAGGGTTAAAAAAAAAAAAACGTTTCCGCCTCCACTGGGAATCGAAGCCGGAACTTTAGAACTACGAATCGCGAGCGCTATCCACTCAGCTGTCGGGCCCCATCAGGGGCAACACCACCAGACCACTCCCGCCCAAATCTTCAAGTCTTCTCTACTTTTGTGACTCAATCGCGCGCATTCCTGCAACAAATCCCAAACTTTGCCGACACAAGATCTAAATTGCAAATCAATGATAATTCCCAGCCAAGAGAAATGCGAGTCTTTCGGGAAGATATTTTAAACAAGAGAAAACAAGAGTAAGAAAATCTCTTGATTGTTCCAACTAATGATTCCAGTTCACCGCCGGCTGACGTCCAGGAACGTTTTCCTTTGTTAAACAACGATAAGACCAGCGTACGAGGTGATTGGACAGCGGTCGTCTGAGAGTCCTGATGAACCAATCAGCTACAATCCCCCTTGTAATCGGGAGCTGTAGTCCTCAGAGGGCATTTGGAGGGTGTATTCTTGTGATGGGGAAGGCGCTCACCTTCACGATTTTACCTTTTTATATCTGTGATTGTCTGTGTCGGTCCGTGATAACGATCAGTAACTGCTCTTAACTGGGCAGTTTCAGAAGGTTATTTTTACTTAATGATCTGCAGTGAAAGAGAATTGATGTCAGCTTAGGACAATAATTGACACATCACCCTGAGACAGGTTGACGCAAGATGAGGGATGCTGACGCAGGATACTGACGTAATACATCAGGGATACTAACGCAATAGACCAGGGACACTGACGCAATAGACCAGGGATGCTGACGCAATAGACCAGGGATGCTGACGCAATAGACCAGTGATGCTGACACAATAGACCAGGGATGCTGACGCAATAGACCAGGGATGCTGACGCAATAGACCAGGGATGCTGACGCAATAGACCAGGGATGCTGACGCAATAGACCAAGGATGCTGACGCAATAGACCAGGGATGCTGACGCAATAGACCAGGGATGCTGACGCAATAGACCAGGGATGCTGACGCAATAGACCAGGGATGTTGGTGCAATAGACCAGGGATGCTGACGCAATAGACCAGGGATGCTGACGCAATAGACCAGGGATGCTGACGCAATAGACCAGGGATGCTGACGCAATAGACCAAGGATGCTGACGCAATAGACCAGGGATGCTGACGCAATAGACCAGGGATGCTGACGCAATAGACCAGGGATGCTGACGCAATAGACCTCGTCAGAACAATTGAGTCCCTCGTCCCTCGTCAGGACAATTGAGTCCCTCGTCCCTCGTCAGAACAGTTGAGTCCCTCGTCCCTCGTCAGGACAATTGAGTCCCTCGTCCCTCGTCAGAACAGTTGAGTCCCTCGTCCCTCGTCAGGACAATTGAGTCCCTCGTCCCTCGTCAGGACAATTGAGTCCCTCGTCCCTCGTCAGGACAATTGAGTCCCTCGTCCCTCGTCAGGACAATTGAGTCCCTCGTCCCTCGTCAGGACAATTGAGTCCCTCGTCCCTCGTCAGGACAATTGAGTCCCTCGTCCCTCGTCAGGACAATTGAGTCCCTCGTCCCTCGTCAGGACAACTGAGTCCCTCGTCCAACGTCAGGACAAATCTTTGCTGTACTACTGACTAAACTCTTGCTTGAGTTGATCCAATAACAATGTCGTGACAGACGAGCACAGTTTGAGGAGAATAACAGCCATTTTCCATGCTTGATTAGGCATAATCAATTAGAAAATAACACACTAATCAGGAACAAAATCTGTTACGCGGAGTTATCAATTTTGGGACAGTAGAAGAAACAGGAAATGTTTATATAGAATAAATTAAGAACACAAGGACTATACCGACACAGAGAAGCCATAGTACGCAAGGAAGCACTTGTGTTCCGTCAACAAGAATGTGACCCGTGGTAACACACACACTGTAGCTGTTACGACGTCTCAGTCCAGCGTCGTAACAACTGGACTGGCACCATTCACCATTCTTAAAAAGAGACAAACACACACCCTCGAAGCTGACAAAAAAAAAAAGTCACTGCAAAGATGTATTACAATATTTCTTAACTTTTGCTGTGAGGAGTTGAACGACTGGTTACGCGCGTGTGTGTGTGTGTTTTCCTGAGCAGTTGAAATTGACTCTCGAGGCAACTGGGAATGTCGTCTCCGTCGTCGACAAGGTCAAGCAGCAACAGGTGTGCGAGCACGAGCCTTCACAACATGGTCTAATACATCAAGTAGATCTCTTCTGCATGGTGGACCGCCACTAATTATTAACATCTTTATTACCAAACTATACAATTCTGACTAATCTATTCAGGTGGGTTGTATTACAGAACATAAGAATACAGGTAACTGCAAGAAGGGCTATTGGCCCATACGAGGCAGCTCCTATTTATAACTAGCCAATCCCACTCATATACATGTCCAACCCGCGCTTGAAACAATCAAGGGACCTCACCTCCCCCACGACACGCGGCAACTGGTTCCACAAATCAATCAACAGCAAAATAATCATAATAATAATGTCGAGTACCCAACAAAGAACATGGAATGAGAGGTGAGGTGAAGGATCGTAGGGGAAACCATCCTATTTCCCGGGGTCCGTCTGCTAATTGGGTCCCTGCTGAGACCATCTGCTGGTGGTCCGTGGCGCCCCCAGCGTGACCCCCCCCCCCCGATCATTACCGCTCGTCAGCGTCACGAGGGACTTCGGCGTCACTCAGGGGCTGTGTCAGGTCACTCAGGGGCTGTGTCAGGTCACTCAGGGGCTGTGTCAGGTCAATCAGGGGCTGTTGCACCCAGGACAACTGAGATCGACAGGAAACACAAGGTTCTTCACGGAGGAACACCTGATGATCGGATGATCGCTAACTTTCTTGACGTCCAATTACTCTCTCCTGGACTTCCGGAACTCTCCTGGGACTTCTTCCGGTACTTCTTCCGGTACTCTCCTGGGACTTCTTCCGGTACTCTCCGGGACTTCCGGTACTCTCTTGGACTGCCGTACTTTCCTGGAACTTCCGGTACTCTCATGGGACTTCCAGTACTCTCCTGGGACTTTCGGTACTCTCCTGTGACTTCTGGTACTCTCTTGGGAAGTCCGGTACTCTCCTGGGACTACCGGTACTCTCTTGGGACTTCTGGTACTCTCCTGGGACTTCCGGTACTCTCTTGAGACTTCTGGTACTCTCCTGGGACTTCCGGTACTCTCCTGGGACTTCCGGTGCTCTCTTGGGACTTCGGTAACTCTCCTAGGACTTCCGGTACTCTCCTGGGACTTCCGGTACTCTCTTGGGACTTCTGGTACTCTGTCTATACAGTATACCTAGGTCATAAAAGTATTTGTGTGTACGTCTGATACCATGTACTTGTGAAGGAGGAAATGTATATGTTATCTTCTCAGAATGTTGGTAATATGTTTATGGTTGTGATGTGTGTATATGTACTGAACGGGTGAGAATAGCGTGAGCTACTCATCCCTTTGTGTGTATTTACATCAATAAACTTATTTCAATTTCAATTCAATTTCTGGTACTCTTCTTGGGACTTCCGGTACTCTCCTGGGACTTCCGGTACTCTCTGGGGACTTCCGGTACTCTCCTAGGACTTCCGGTACTCTCTGGGACCTCCAATAATCTCCTGGGACTTCCGGTACTCTCCTGGGACTACCGGTACTGTCCTGGACTTCCGGTACTCTTCTGGGACTACCGGTACTCTCCTGGGACTACCAGTACTCTCTTGGGACTTCCGTTACTCTCCTAGGACTACTGGTACTCTCCTGGGACTACCGGTACTCTCCTGGGACTACCAGTACTCTCTTGGGACTTCCGTTACTCTCCTAGGACTACTGGTACTCTCCTGGGACTACCGGTACTCTCCTAGGACTACTGGTACTCGCCTGGGACTACCGTTACTCTCCTAGGACTACTGGTACTCTCCTGGGACTACCGTTACTATCCTAGGACTACTGGTACTCTCCTGGGACTTCCGTTACTTTCCTGGGACTTCCAATAATATCCGGGACTTCCGGTACTCTCCTAGGACTTCGGTACTCTCCGGGACTTCCAATAATATCCTGGGACTTCCGGTACTCTCCTAGGACTTCCGGTACTCTCTGGGACTTCCAATAATATCCTGGGACTTCCGGTCCTCCTAGGATTCCGGTACTCTCCTGGGACTTCCAATAATCTTCTGGGATTTCCGGTACTTCCTAGGACTTCCGGTACTCTCCTGGGACTTCCAATAACCTCCTGGAACTTCGGTACTCTCCTGCGAGGACACCATCACGCGTGCGATTATATAAGTCTCGGAAATCCACTGCCGGCGTGGGCATGGCAGGCGGCGGCTGCAGGGACAGAGGACGGCAGCACCGGGGCGGGAGCAGAGAACAGGGGGGCAAGGGCAAAGAACTTCAGGACGAACGGCCTTTTTTAGTACAACTATTAGGTCACGGACCATCATCAACGTCTATAACAGGTGGCACAATCCGCCACCCCAGAGTACCTGAAGACGTGGACGCAGGCGAAGATGCAGAAGCAATGAACCAAGGCCCCCACATCAGCAGGCGCCACCGCAGCATGCACTTCCGCCACCACCACCGCCGTCCATCACCAGGCATATCCTCATCGGCTGAAAACACGAAACTACCATATTCTGCCACGTCCACCCAGTCGGGACCCCCAGAGGCAGGAGCATCCATAGAACGCCTCGAACGCTTCGGGTCCGGCCGTAGGTTATCGGAACTTTCCACTTCCACGATAGCCGACTCCCCAGAAGTGCAGGGAAGCCGCGCTTGGGCACGCAATCCACGGCCACGTAAAACTTCGGCGGCGGCGACCACAGAGGTGAACCCCCACACCCCACCGGCACGGCAGGCACAGGTGACACAGGCGGATTCCGAAGCAGAAAAAGCTCCTACTACAGCCAGAACGGGGAGGCTGTAGAGGCGCACCTCCAGACGTCAAAGCCACAGTGTGACCATCCACAACAGCTGCAGGAGAGGGAGGAGCCGCACGCCTCACCACAACCACACCTGCAACACTCACGGTGGCAGCAGAACACACAGAGACAACAGCATAATGACGCACTATCCCCACCAGCCACATCCCCAACAACAGGCACCCGCGGAGGTACAGCGCCCGCGGACACATCCACAACATCAGAGTCCTCTGGAACCACCAGCGGGGGAAAGTCCTTGCAGAAGAAATTCACCTGCTCGACGACGCCCGCAGAGAACCCTACAGCCTGGTGCCCCGACAACCCACAACGGAAGCAGGTCCCAGGCTGCCGGGAATAGTGCACACATAAATAGTAGCCCATCAACTTAACCAACGAAGGAATGTCAGACTTGAGCCACATCTGGACGTTCTGAACCACATCACATCCGTTAAACCACATCCGAATGCTGTTCTGGACGCCCTTCAGTCGACCAGAGGATATGGTATTCATCCGGATGGACACCACCCGCCTGGAGTATGCCGTAACAACACCTCAGGGAACTCAATAGGGGCGCCGTGGACGCTGACGCATGTAGCAGAGCCATGGGGTCCGAAATAAACCACAGACCCAGCACCCGGCAACCAAATCGTGTGTCTGTCAAACCGATGCTGAAAGTCCCGATAGGCCTCCCAGTAAAGAGCTTAACTATGGCCCAATGCTTCGTGATCAGTTGGACACCACAAAAAATCACCAACGGCAAGGCCAAAACGTCAAACACAAGGAATCCACTGCAGGGTAGTCCGCGAGGTTGAATATTCAAGCCCAATCGTCCAAGACCGCACCACAGGGGCCAGGGCACCCCATCATGCAGGAAAAGCCGGGCACCAGGGATCCCCCGCCAGCAACACCCTGGAGAACCTCACTCGAGCCTGAGGCACCAAACAACAGGAGAGGTCAGGCGGCACGTCCTCACCCCACGGCGACCAGGCCCAGGGTCATAGATGGTCGTGTTTCTCTACAGTTGGTTGATCACCAACGTTTAAGCAACTCAATACCAAAAGACCAGTACCCCCCCCATTACCAACCATCATCTAACAGAAGCACAAGGAACCGTTGCCTAAACCATAATTTTTCGTCTCTTTTTCCATTAAAAATAATAATTATGAGAAGAATGAGGCCAAAGACGCTTGACTTTCTCCAGACTGGTCTCGGCCAGGGCACACCGGCGCTGCCCGCGTGAGTCCTCTCCAGAAAGGAGATTACCAGACATTGCAACATTATCACATTCCATAATACCGGATTCAAGCTAGCACGTGCGCGAAGGAGAGGGGTTACTGCAGCTGTGTCCTCTCGGATCTTTCTACAAGCACTTGCCAATCCCACCTCGACTCCTGTGATCAGGCTCGGTCTGGCGCGTGCAGTTCTGGCTGAGCACAATTCTTGTGTTTTGTGCAGCCATCGTACGTTTCCAGTGTAGAGTTTCTGGTTTGTCTGTGTGGCCAGGGACGGTGTGGCGTGGATGATGTGGCCAGGGAGGGCGTGGCCTGTTGTTGTTGTTGTTGTAAAGATTTGCTACTGGAACAAGAAGTTCCAAGTAGCACGGGCTATGGTGAGCCCGTAGTGGATGATTGATTGGGTGTGGCCTTGGAGGTGTGGCCAGGGAGGGTGTGGCAGGGAGGGTGGGGCGTGGAGGGTGTGGCCAGGGAAGGGGTTCCAGGGAGGGTGTGGCTAGGGAGGTGTGGTCAGGGGGGTGTGGCCAGGGGAGGGTGTGGCCGTGGATGGTGTGATCAGGGAGGGTGGGCCAGGAGGGTGTGGTCAGGGAGGGTGTGGCCAGGGAGGGTGTGGGCGTCCACTGGGTCGAGCATACATTGGTATTGTTCGTCTCTCCACACAGTTTAAATCTGCCTTTGTCGAGTCTTAGTTCCTCTTTACCTGTGTTGTCATACATCAACATGCTCCTTGCTGGCGAGTTTGGGACTCGTTTCAAAATTTTTTGTGTGAGTTTAGTGCTTATTCATTATAATGAACGCTGTTCCTCTGCTTGTGGTTATGCGTTTGTGTTCCCCTTGTGTCTGTGGGACGTGAGGTAGAGTTCTTGGGCCCCGGTTTGTGCCAGTATTCCTCCCGCCTCTGCTACTTATGTGCTTGTTGGCCAACTATTGACTATAACCCAGGATCATGTCCACAGATGCTGTCTACTCCCAGGCACCTATTTTAGGTCAGAGGTGGTGGTGGTGGATAGGTGGGGCTCGATTGCGGGTGTGATATGTTACTGGGGTAGAGAGAGAGAGAGAGAGAGAGAGAGAGAGAGAGAGAGAGAGAGAGAGAGAGAGAGAGAGAGAGAGAGATGGAGAGGGGTCAGGAGAGAAGAGAGAGAGGAGAGGGAGGAGAGGAGAGAGAGAGAGAGAGGAGAGAGAGAGAGAGAGAGAGAGAGGAGAGAGAGGAGAGATAGAGCAGAGATG
>WNGS01113158.1:34999053-35025747 GCA_020271785.1 Procambarus virginalis | reverse complement strand
ACCCCAGGCAGGCAGGAAGGTAGGAGGCATGAGAGGCGGGCCCTCACTTCCTGTTATAACAAACATGTACCTAAGATTGCCTGTACAATGTACCAATTCCATTTTTTCATAACCTGTTTGGCAATAACTCTACAGTGGAGAGACGGAATGATTGTTTAATCGGTATTAGCAACCTTGGAGAATTGGCTTGCCAAACTCTATCGTCAATTTCTACAAGTTTGTAATTAAATGTAGATGTGGATTAAATGCAGGTATCAGGAGGCCTGACAGCTGAGTGGACAGTGCTAGGGATTCGAAGTCCTAAGGTTCCGGGTTCGATCCCCGGTGGAGGCGGAAACAAATGGGCAGAATGTTTTTTCACCCTGATGCGCCTGTTTCACCTAGCAGTAAATAGGTACCCAGGGAGTTAGACAGCTGCTACGGGCTGCTTCCTGGGGATGTGTAACAAAAGGAGGAGGGCCTGCTCGAGAACCGGGCCGCGGGGACGCTAAGCCCCGAAATCATCTCAAGATAACCTCAAGTAATTTAATTTAATTATCAGGGGAAAGCGCCAGCCATTTAGAATTTATAGCACTGGAAGGGGTCAGGATAAGGAATTGGGATGGGACGGGGGGAAGGAATGGTGCCCAACCACTTGGACGGTCGGGGATTGAACGCCGACCTGCATGAAGCGAGACCGTCGCTCTACCGTCCAGTCAAAGTGCTGGGTAGCCATATAGATATATGACGGTGATTTATACGAGGTTTATAAGTTGGACTGGAGACATAGTTTGCTTTGGAGGTAATTTAGGCTAAGGATTTAAGTAGAAGCTTTGCATATAAAATGATAATTTGGGAAGGCATGCTAGTGCCCAACCACGACAGTCAGAGCGTCCAGATGGTATACAGGAAGGTCGTCAAGGTTGGCGCCCCTGCTGCTTGAGTCCAAGTTGGTGTTAGTCTCAGAGTTACAATACTACTACCTTAAGAAAATGGTGTACGTGGGTTGTCGAAGGATGTGTACCTTACATAGTGAGGGAATGTATTACATCGACTGAGAGTGAAGTTAACCTTGCCTCACAGCGTGCAGTTAACCTTGTCTCATAGCGTGAAGTTAACCTTGCCTCATAGCGTAAAGTTAACCTTGTCTCACAGCGTGAAGTTAACCTTGTCTCATAGCGTGAAGTTAACCTTGCCTCACAGCGTGAAGTTAACCTTGCCTCATAGCGTGAAGTTAACCTTACCTTATAGCGTGAAGTAACCTTGCCTCACAGCGTGAAGTTAACCTTACCTTATAGCGTGAAGTTAACCTTGCCTCACAGCGTGAAGTTAACCTTACCTTATAGCGTGAAGTTAACCTTACCTTATAGCGTGAAGTTAACCTTGCCTCACAGCGTGAAGTTAACCTTACCTTATAGCGTGAAGTTAACCTTGCCTCACAGCGTGAAGTTAACCTTACCTTATAGCGTGAAGTTAACCTTACCTTATAGCGTGAAGTTAACCTTGCCTCACAGCGTGAAGTTAACCTTACCTTATAGCGTGAAGTTAACCTTACCTTATAGCGTGAAGTTAACCTTGCCTCACAGCGTGAAGTTAACCTTACCTTATAGCGTGAAGTTAACCTTACCTTATAGCGTGAAGTTAACCTTGCCTCACAGCGTGAAGTTAACCTTACCTTATAGCGTGAAGTTAACCTTGCCTCACAGCGTGAAGTTAACCTTACCTTATAGCGTGAAGTTAACCTTACCTTATAGCGTGAAGTTAACCTTGCCTCACAGCGTGAAGTTAACCTTACCTTATAGCGTGAAGTTAACCTTGCCTCACAGCGTGAAGTTAACCTTACCTTATAGCGTGAAGTTAACCTTACCTTATAGCGTGAAGTTAACCTTGCCTCACAGCGTGAAGTTAACCTTACCTTATAGCGTGAAGTTAACCTTGCCTCATAGCGTAAAGTTAACCTTGCCTCATAGCGTAAAGTTAACCTTGCCTCACAGCGTAAAGTCAACCTTGCCTCACAGCGTAAAGTTAACCTTGCCTCACAGCGTAAAGTTAACCTTACCTCATAGCCAGATCATTCTAAACTGGAGAGTTCAATCCTCCACACATTATAGACTTTAATCCTCCATTAGCCCAGACAAGAACATTCACAATGGAGAACATTGTATTATGGAGCTACAACCTTACACGCTCACACATCTGATGTATTGAAATGTTTTCATATCTGTATATCTTGAATAATATTCATTTCCATGTTTAATGTACACATATTTACCAGTGTAGGTCATGCTGTATGACCCGTTGTAGTGAGGTAGTTACTGACTGTATGAACTGTTGTAGTTACTGACTGTATAAACAGCTGTAGTGATGCAGTTACTGACTGTATGAACCGTTGTAGTGAAGTAGTCACTGACTGTACAAACGCAAGAGGTTAACTTTACAGGACGAAACAGTAATCAAAATTCCCCAACACCCGCCACAAGATCAACACACACACCTGCTACACGATCCAAACACACCTGACCTACACACACACACACACACGCCACATGTCAGAAGAGCGAGCAAAGAATAGGGTGTTCTCTACCACCATTCCTGCCTCTGCTGGCATCCACCGCGAGGACCGGAAACTTACCCTCCCATTCTCTGCTCTATATTAAGGAAGTTTTGCGACATATTGCGTGCTGGTCTTGACGCTACGATGCTCGCGGCCGTGTTTTGTCCCTTCCTTAAGACCTCTCCACTCGCCTGCAGTTTTGGCGCCAAGATGTGTGTGTGTGTGTGTCTTCTGGGAGCTGGGTGGAGGTGCTGGGTGCTCGGTGGGGGTCCTGGGTGCTGGGTGGAGGTCCTGGGTGCTGGGTGGAGGTCCTGGGTGCTGGGTGGAGGTCCTGGGTGCTGGGTGGAGGTCCTGGGTGCTGGGTGGAGGTCCTGGGTGCTGGGTGGAGGTCCGGTGCTGGGTGGAGGTCCTGGGTGCTGGGTGGAGGTCCTGGGTGCTGGGTGGAGGTCCTGGGTGCTGGGTGGAGGTCCTGGGTGCTGGGTGGAGGTCCTGGGAGCCGGGTGAAGGTCCTAAGTGTTGGGTGGAGGTCCTGGGAGCCGGGTGAAGGTCCTGGGTGCTGGGTGGAGGTCCTGGAAGCCGGGTGAAGGTCCTGGGTGCTGGGTGGAGGTCCTGGGTGCTGGGTGGAGGTCCTGGGTGCTGGGTGGAGGTGCTGGGAGCCGGGTCGAGGTCCTGGGTGCTGGGTGGAGGTGCTGGGTGCTGGGTGGAAATCCTAAGTGCTGGGTGGAGGTCCCGAATGGAGTCCCACAGGGCTCAGTCTTGAGACGAAGGTTCATTGTTGATTTAGTAATGACAAAATAAATTTGAACCAGAGAATTTGTGTTGCCTAGCCAAGGAAGTGATGATCTTAAAGAATCACTAAAATAACCAAAAGACATGATAACAGCCTTCCGTCTGGGAAATATATTAATATTGCACTTTCCATCCAAAAGTTTAAACAAAAGCCTTTTTTTCAAAATAGTTTGCAAGCGATTTCGCCCAATTCTAATCAAAACACCTTTCTTCTTATTAATTAACCCACAAAACAGCTACATTATGGATACACTTAAGACATACATATGTATACATCTGAAAAGATAGTCAGTGTGAACTGAACACTAACAACCACAACTGGCTGACTGACTGAACTTACTAACTGCCGGTAAAAGCTCCAATGCGAGGCCGTGTAACATCAATCATTAAAGAGTAACGCACTGATAAGGACTAACGCACTGATAAGGAGTAACGCACTGATAAGGACTAACGCACTGATAAGGACTAACGCACTAATAAGGAGTAACGCTACCTCAGGAAGGCGGTCGGCCGAATGGACAGCACGCTGGTCTTGTGATCCTGTGGTCCTGGGTTCGATCCCAGGCGCCAGCGAGAAACAATGGGCAGAGTTTCTTTCACCCTATGCCCCTGTTACCTAGCAGTAAAATAGGTACCTGGGTGTTAGTCAGCTGTCACGGGCTGCTTCCTGGGGGCGGAGGCCTGGTCGAGGACCGGGCCGCGGGGATACTAAAAAGCCCCGAAATCATCTCAAGATAACCTCAAGATAACCTCAAGATAGAAGGCGCTAATTTCTTTCCCGCCAACAGTGGGGGGGGGGGGGGGCGCTTGAGCGATATGGCTCGTTAGCTCAGCTGTAACCACCCAATTTGCGAACGCCACCCTTTTAACACATCACTACTACCTCTTAGTACGAACCAAAACCAAGTCAATACAGTGAGCAGCAATGAAAATAAATCGAGCAAGACAAAATAAATCCCGTTCAGCATCTCATGCCCACAGAACCACAAACAAAACAGCCTCAGCTTTTGCCGACCACAACAGCTAAACCACAAAAAGGTTAAGAGTCCTTTTAATGTGATTTTCATGCTTCTTGGATGTTAATTGACAATGTCAAAAGAAATGAAAATTTAGAAAATTTTTTGTTGTGTGTGCGCATCATGGAGTTGTCAGTGTTTAACTGGTGCGCAGTGTAGGGATTAGGAAAGAGATTGTGGCCTCTGATAACAGCTATATACCAGGGATATCAACAAGTCAGTTTTTGGTCAAGGCTCTAACACTAAGATATCAAGTGTGTGTGTGTTGACAGGACCAGTAGAATACTTATCAATAGTACAACACACACACACCATCACTATACACATCACCATCCTCACTGTACACACACACACACACCATCATGATACACATCACCATCCTCACTGTACACACACACACACCATCATTATACACATATCACCATCCTCACTGTACACACACACACACCATCATGATACACATCACCATCCTCACTGTACACACACACACACCATCATTATACACATATCACCATCCTCACTGTACACACACACACACACACACATACACCATCATTATACACATCACCATCCCCACTGTACACACACACACACACACACACACACACCAAGCACCAACACATTACACATCACTATCCTCACTACACACTGTCATCACCATCGATCTGTAGACTGGCAAAGCCAAAAAAAAGGTTATTATTCTCTGTGCACATAATGCTGACCCAAATAACCTGCTTGACCTGAGCGACTGCCAGCTTGTGTCGCCAGCCACTGGGAGGATCAAGTGACAGGACCCAATGGCTAATAATCCAGTCGTCCTGTAAAAATATTTTTTTCATTGCAGTAATTGCATTCGTTTGGATAGTGAAAAGACTGAACATTGCAATCCGGTTTCAATTGAAGGTGTTCACTATTGAACAGATTTGGAATATTGCTGATTTTTTTGTTTGTTTGTTTGTAAGTGATGAGATTCTACATGTTTTTGTTTACATTACACTGTTGGTTAAGGGAAGGATATTATTCTGAGTAGTGTGAAGTGTGTGACAGAGATGACTGAGTAGGGAGCTGTACGAGTAACGAGAGGCTCCTTACTCAGTCACCTGGAGTAACGAGAGGCCCCTTACTCAGTCACCTGGAGTAACGAGAGGCTCCTTACTCAGTCACCTGGAGTAACGAGAGGCCCCTTACTCAGTCACCTGGAGTAACGAGAGGCTCCTTACTCAGTCACCTGGAGTAACGAGAGGCTCCTTACTCAGTCACCTGGAGTAACGAGAGGCTCCTTACTCAGTCACCTGGAGTAACGCGAGGCCCCTTACTCAGTCACCTCGAGTAACGAGAGGCCCCTTACTCAGTCACCTGGAGTAACGAGAGGCTCCTTACTCAGTCACCTCGAGTAACGAGAGGCTCCTTACTCAGTCACCTGGAGTAACGAGAGGCTCCTTACTCAGTCACCTCGAGTAACGAGAGGCTCCTTACTCAGTCACCTCGAGTAACGAGACACAAGTAACGAGAGGCCCCTTACTCAGTCACCGCGAGTAACGAGACACGAGTAACGAGAGGCACACATGAAGAGGAAGGAGGCAGCTCGCAAGAGCCAGGGACCAGGAGCTACAGACCGGATAAAGATGCAATTTTGCAACGACAGGCTAATGTCTCCGGTGGCAACCCGTCCTCGCAAATTCGTATAGTCAATATTGACTTATTAAATACGTGCATAGGTGACATACTTAACATAATAGTTTCCCTTGAAAAGCTTCATAGAAAACACCGACCTTACCTAACCTACTTAGTATGTTAAGATAAGCATCTTATTGCTTCGTAATTACAATTATTACCTAACCTATACCTATAATAGGTTAAGTAACAATTGTAATTACGAAGCTATAAGATGCTTATTTTAACATACTAAGGAGGTTAGGTAAGGTCGGTGTTTTCTATGAAGCTTTTCAAGGGAAACTATTATGTTTAGTATGTCACCTATGCACGTAACTAATAAGTCAGTATTGGCTATACGAATTTGCGAGGACGGGTTGCGGGTGTACATGCCAGCCTAACATTGATCACATCAACAGCTTTCCTTGAGAAGTTAACCATTAATCACCAAGGAGTAGAATCCTCGCCCACCACTTCCACACACCGTTACACATTCTCTCAATATACAAACCCATATTGAACGGATCACTTGGGCTGGACGGTAGAGCGACGGTCTCGCTTCATGCAGGTCGACGTTCAATCCCCGACCATCCAAAGGGCTGGGCACCATTTCTTTCCCCTCCGTCCCATCCCAAATCCTTATCCTGATCCCTTCCAAGTGCGATATAGTCATAATGGCTTGGCGCTTTACCCTCATAACTAACTCCCCCCTCTTTGACAGGCGTTGGCTTTTAATCGTTTCCGCTCCCTACTAAATCCTTTGGTTATCTTGAGGTTATCTTGAGATGATTTCGGGGCTTTAGTGTCCCCGCGGCCCGGTCCTCGACCAGGCCTCCACCCCAGGAAGCAGCCCGTGACAGCTGACTAACACCCAGGTACCTATTTTACTGCTAGGTAACAGGGGGATAGGGGTGAAAGAAACTCTACCCATTGTTTCTCACCGGCGCCCGGGATCGAACCCGGGACCACAGGATCACAAGTCCAGCGTGCTGTCTGCTCGGCCGACCGGCTCCCCCGACTGGTTACTAAAGCCTTTTAAAGTATTTTATAGAGCTGAAATAATGGAGAAGTGAAACACAGTTTTGGTCTGAAATAATTGTCCAAGTTTTGGACAATTTGGACTTAACACAGTCGGGAACACATCAGATATGCGACTGATTAAGTATGTCACGATTTTTGGTTCGAAATTAATGCGTTCGAAATGGGGTCAGAAATTCTGACTAAAGTGACTTTAATGCAGTGGGCGAAAAAAGGTTCATATTGGGATTAAATTTGAGTAAATTTCAAGGGCTTCAAAGGGAGATAGAATTAAGATCTGGAGAGTGAAAACAAGATTGTTGAGAGTGAGACTTAGTGAAGGCTGAGGGCCCTCCACCACAAGTGTGAGGGGGACAGCACAGGACACAGTCGCCACCACACAAGTGTGAAGGGGACAGCACAGGACACAGTCGCCACCACACAAGTGTGAGGGAGACAGCACAGGACACAGTCGTCACCACACAAGTGTGAGAGACAGCACAGGACACAGTCGCCACCACACAAGTGTGAGAGACAGCACAGGACACAGTCATCACTACACAAGTGTGAGGGGGACAGCACAGGACACAGTCGTCACCACACAAGTGTGAGAGGGACAGCACAGGACACAGTCGTCACCACACAAGTGTGAGGGGGACAGCACAGGACACAGTCGTCACCACACAAGTGTGAGAGAGACAGCACAGGACACAGTCGTCACCACACAAGTGTGAGGGAGACAGCACAGGACACAGTCGTCACCACACAAGTGTGAGGGAGACAGCACAGGACACAGTCGTCACCACACAAGTGTGAGGGGGACAGCACAGGACACAGTCGTCACCACACAAGTGTGAGGGAGACAGCACAGGACACAGTCGTCACCACACAAGTGTGAGGGAGACAGCGCAGGACACAGTCGTCACCACACAAGTGTGAGAGGGACAGCACAGGACACAGTCGTCACCACACAAGTGTGAGGGAGACAGCACAGGACACAGTCGTCACCACACAAGTGTGAGAGGGACAGCACAGGACACAGTCGTCCACCACACAAGTGTGAGGGAGACAGCACAGGACACAGTCGTCACCACACAGTGTGAGGGAGACAGCACAGGACACAGTCGTCACCACACAAGTGTGAGGAGGGACAGCACAGGACACAGTCGTCACCACACAAGTGTGAGAGAGACAGCACAGGACACAGTCACCTCACAAACATAATCACATGTCGTGAACATTGACATATAACAAGAACATATAAGGCGACACCAACATAACTTTTGTGTAACACAATAGTTGATAAAGAAATAGAGCTTGTTATCATGTACAAAATCAACATCATATCGCCAAGATAACGAACTTCGGAGGCAAGATAACGCACCTTATCTTGGTGATTGATCGATGAAGATTAAGTCACCAAGAGTGACGTGGCACGGGCACGAATAACCCGTAATCCTGTTGTTTGTGAAACTTTTTTATTAAAAAGCATCTCAGAGAGAGAGGTGTGAGGTGAGTATGAAGTGCCAGTGTAGCGTCATTCTGGTCAGTACAGCCAGATCCACTACGGGATCACCATAGCCCGTGCTACTTGCCCCGCTCCTGTGCCAGGTAAGTCCACTACGGGCTCACCATAGCCCGTGATACTTGCCCCGCTTCTGTGCCAGGTAAGTCCACTACGGGCTCACCATAGCCNTGTAATTACCTAAGTAATTACCTAAGTAATTACCTAAGTAATTACCTAAGTAATTACCTAAGTATTACCTAAGTAATTACTATATATATATATGTGTGTGTGTGTGTGTGTGTGTGTGTGTGTTTCACTTAGTTGTATTTTACGGGGGTTGAGCTTTGCCTTTTCGGCCCGCTCTCTCAACTGTCAATCAACTGTTTACTACTACACTAACTACTTTTTTTTTTTTTTTCCACCACCACACACACACACACACACCCCAGAAGCAGCCCGTGACAGCTGACTAACTCCCGGTACCTATTAACTGCTAGGTAACAGGGGCATTCAGGTGAAAGAAACTTTGCCCATTTGTTTTCTGCCGGGTGCGGGAATCGAAACCCGCGCCACAGAATTACAAGTCCTGCGCGCAATCCACCAGGCTACCTGGCCCCCTACACACAACACAACACACACACACACACACACCCACACACAACACACACAACACACCACACACACACACACACACACACACACACACACACACACACACACACACACACACAACCACACACACCACATACATACACACCACGTGAGTGTAATGTTCCCCCGATGAAAGTTACCTCCAGTGAAACACTCGTGACGTGTACTGTGTGTTGTGTGTGTGTGGTGTTGTTTGTGTGTGTGGTGTGTGTTTGTGTGGTGTGTGTGTGTGTGTTTGTGTGGTGTGTGGTGTGTGTGTGTGTGTTGTGTGTTTGTGTGTACTCACTTAGTTGTGCTTGCGGGGGTTGAGTTTTGGCTCTTTGGTCCCGCCTCTCAACCGTCAATCAACTAATGTACAGATTCCTGAGCCTACTGGGCTCTATCATATCTACACTTAAAACTGTGTATGGAGTCAGCCTCCACCACATCACTGCCTAATGCATTCCATCTGTTAGCTACTCTGACACTCAAAAGTTCTTTCTAACGTCCCTGTGGCTCATTTGGGTACTTAGTCTCCATCTGTGTCCCCTTGTTCGCGTTCACCAGTGTTAAACAGTTTATCCTTATCTACCCTGTCAATTCTTCTGAGAATTTTGTAGGTAGTGATCATGTCTTCCGTTACTCTTCTGTCTTCCAGTGTCGTGAGGTGCATTTCCCGCAGCCTTTCCTCGTAACTCATGCCTCTTAGTTCTGGGACTAGCCTAGTAGCATACCTCTGAACTTTTTCCAGTTTCGTCTTGTGCTTGACAAGGTACGGGCTCCATGCTGGGGCCGCGTACTCCAGGATTGGTCTTACATATGTGGTAAACAAAGTAAACATGATTCCTTACGCAGGTTCCTGAAGGCAGTTCTGATGTTAGCCAGCCTCGCATACGCCGCAGATATTATTCTTTTGATGTGGGCTTCAGGAGACAGGTTTGGTGTGATATCAACTCTTAGATCTTTCTCTCTGTCCGTTTCATGAAGGACTTCATCACCTATTCTGTATCCTGTGTCTGGCCTCCTGTTTCCACCGCCTAGTTTCATTAACTTGTACATTTACTCAGGTTGAACTTTAGTAGCCATTTGTTGAACCATTCATTCAGTTTGTCTAGGTCATCTTGTAGCCTCATACTATCTTCCTGTCTTAATCCTCCTCATAATCTTTGCATCATCAGCAAACAATGAGAGGAACGATTCTATACCCTCTGGGAGATCATTTACATATATCAGAAACAGTATAGGTCCAAGGACTGAACCCTGCGACACTCCACTGGTGACGTCTCGCCAAACTGAGACCTCACCCCTCACACTGACTCGCTGTCTTCTGTTGCTTAGGTACTCCCTTATCCAATGGAGCACCTTCCCTTTCACTCCTGCCTGCATCTCCAGCTTTTGCACTAGTCTCTTGTGTGGTACTATGTCAAAGACTTTCTGGCAATCCAAAAATATGCAGTCTGCTCACCCCTCTCTTTATCGCCTGATTTGTGGTGCCTGGTTGTAGAATTCAATTAATCCTGTGAGGCATGACATGCTATCCCTGAACCCATGCTAATGTTGTGTTACAAAGTTCTTTCGCTCCAGATGTTCCACTAGCTTATTTCGCAAAATCTTTTCCATCAATTTGCATAGTATGCAAGTTAGGGACACTGGCCTGTAGTTCAGTGCCTCCTGTCTATACCCCTTCTTGTATAGCGGGACTACATTAGCCGTCTTCCAAGTTTTTGACAGTTCACCTGTTACCAGGGATTTGTTGTACGCCGTGGCGAGTGGCAGGCACAGTGCTTCTGCTCCTTCACAGCCGACGCTGTGTGTGTGTGTGCAGCGTCGTTCTTCCCACCTTAAAAATGCCACACAGTGATTGATCATCAACTAGAATGCAACAACGTCCTACCAGCGAGCATCAGAAATATTACAGAAACAACCGTGGACATCTTCAAGAGGAAACTAGATTGTTTCCTTCAAGGAGTGCTGGACCAACCGGGCTGTGGTAGGTATGTGGGCCTGCGGGCCGCTCCAAGCAACAGCCTGGTGGACCAAACTCTCACAAGTCAAGTCTGGCCTCGGGCCGGGCTTGGGGAGTAGAAGAACTCCCAGAACCCCATCAACCAGGTATCAACCAGGTAACACAAGCACAACACAGCAGAGGCCAACAAAATGAGGTAACACCGGTTACCAGTAGCGGCCGGCCACAGACCCAGAGGGCCGGCCACCACTGTGGAACGGTCTGTGGAACGGTCTGTGGAACGGTCTGTGGGACGGTCTGTGGAACGGTCTGTGGAACGGTCTGTGGAACGGTCTGTGGAACGGTCTGTGGAACGGTCTGTGGAACGGTCTGTGGGACGGTCTGTGGAACGGTCTGTGGAACGATCTGTGGAACGGTCTGTGGGACGGTCTGTGGAACGGTCTGTGGGACGGTCTGTGGAACGGTCTGTGGAACGATCTGTGGAACGATCTGTGGAACGGTCTGTGAAACGGTCTGTGGAACGATCTGTGGAACGATCTGTGGAACGGTCTATGGAACGGTCTGTGGAACGATCTGTGGAACGATCTATGGAACGATCTGTGGAACGATCTGTGGAACGATCTGTGGAACGATCTATGGAACGATCTGTGGAACGATCTGTGGAAAGATCTGTGGAACGATCTATGCTGCCAGATGCTGGGACGATAACCACACTACCCGATAGAAAACGGCACAAAGGCTTTAAAAAATACATGTGCCAGTCCGGTTTATTCCAGAGTAACGATTAACCGGACATAACCGTGTCGTTCAGCTGAATGGCTCCGAGTACGGTCAAATGGCGCCATTGTTCGCCGGTCACGTGACCCAGGTGCCCCCTCCCCCCGGGGGTCAGCTACGGCTGCTGGTCACGTGACCTTGACCTCAAGAGGTCAGCGGTAGTTTACCTATATAATTACACACTGATCATTGAGCATCGAGTCACATCCCCGCTTCTGTGCCAGGTAAGTCCACTACGGGCTCACCATAGCCCGTGCTACTCGGAACTTTTTGTTCCCAGTAGCTGAATCAAGGAGCTGGTATATGAGGACAAGGAGCTGGGGTATGAGGACAAGGAGCTGGGGTATGAGGACAAGGAGCTGGGGTATGAGGACAAGGAGCTGGGATATGAGGACAAGGAGCTGGGATATGAGGACAAGGAGCTGGGATATGAGGACAAGGAGCTGGGGTATGAGGACAAGGAGCTGGGATATGAGGACAAGGAGCTGGGATATGAGGACAAAGAGCTGGGATATGAGAACAAGGAGCTGGGATATGAGAACAAGGAGCTGGGATATGAGGACAAGGAGCTGGGATATGAGGACAAAGAGCTGGGATATGAGAACAAGGAGTTGGGATATGAGAACAAGGAGCTGGGATATGAGGACAAGGAGCTGGGATATGAGGACAAAGAGCTGGGATATGAGAACAAGGAGTTGGGATATGAGAACAAGGAGCTGGGATATAAGGACAAAGAGCTGGGATATGAAGACAAGGAGCTGGGACGGGAACCAACCGCTTGGGACTAGTGTTGTTGTCAACAGATAAAGAAGTCAGTCCTCCTCATTGAATGAAATAAAACCATGATAGAGAGAGAGGTCCCAGCACCCAGAACACGCAGAGAGTTACAAACTGGGCAAAAACGTTCGAATCCTTTTATAATCCGAACGACGTCCCAAGCTCACATCACCAAAACAGATCAGCAAGGATCTCCACAATAAACCGAACACCGTGCGAAATCTACATTACAAACAGCCTCTCGCCTATTTGGTCCGTGCGGAATTTCTCAACTGCAAAATTAGGCGGGAGAGGCAGCGGCCTCTCACAGGTCTCTGATGTAATCTGATATCCGTTTATCTCTATATATATGCAATCATGTTCGTTACCATTCCAGGAGTTCACAAATAACAGATATATCACACTTTGTAAACTGAGTATATTAAGGTGGATTTAGGAGCATATATATATATCCGCTGCCGTGATCGATGGCACCGGTGCCAGGCTCGTAGTGGCACCTGCTCTACAGGGACCACGGCACCTCTGTCGGGACCAACACTCACGCTATTATTGAAGCTCACCTGCAAGATTTGGCAAGACTCGCTCCAACAGTGAGCCAGGTGTGTAGCACCTGGTCAGTGTGTCCACACCTGCACCCACACCCAGAGGACCACACTGTGTACTCACATCTACGCTACATTTTTACCCCCTCAATTAAAATACTGACGTGTACAATTTGCTTGTTGTGTCCGGCACCATGTTGGCTCTTTAATGAAGAACGACACCCCTGATATTTTTCTGTCCGAATTTACATTATGCATGAGTCCGTTCTGGGCTCGTGATGTGTCACGCGTAATGCAGAGCATTGCAACCTTTAATTCAATTGACTTGCAATAATGCGTTTCAGGGAATTATCAAATAAATGTCAAACTCATTTGTGGGTGCGAGTGAGTTTTCCCCCACAGAGAACAACAGGGCGGGTATGAGAGGGATATGTGGCCAGAAACGTTCGCTTTAGTCAATAATATCGAGAGACGTAATTCACAATATGGTGTTGGAACATTTATGTGAACGCCGAAACCCCTGAGAGATAAATTTCAGATATCTGAAATTTGAGGCAGTGACGACGTTTCGCTCCGTCCTGGATCGTTATGTGACTTGATATCTTGATATCCAGGACGGATCGAAACGTCGTCACTTGGCAGTGGTCCACGACAGACCGAAATATCGCCACTCCGTATATTTTCTGATACGTGGGTTGGGTGCTTAGAATACCTAATGACTTGAAATATTCTTTTTGCCTTTGACAGTGTGTGGATAGCCTCAAAATGAGAGTTGCACACCATCGCTGACTGCCTCAGAGCGGCCTGAGGGCACCAATATACCGAGAACTGAAACAAAAATTCACTAGCCCGGAGACAAGGTGAAATTCACACTAGTTATTCAATACATCTTCATCATTCTTGCATGCAGGAAGAGCAACACAGCTATGGGTCAGCCAATGAGGATGAGGATCCATCCATCCTAAGATGAGCGACGTCCACAAGACGAGCGGCGTCTACAAGACGAGCGACGTCTACAAGACGAGCGACGTCTACAAGACGAGCGACGTCCCCAAGACGAGCGACGTCTACAAGACGAGCGACGTCCACAAGACGAGCGGCGTCTACAAGACGAGCGACGTTTACAAGACAAGCGACGTCTACAAGACGAGCGACTTCCCCAAGACGAGCGACGTCCCCAAGACGAGCGACGTCCCCAAGACGAGCGACGTCCCCAAGACGAGCGACATCCACAAGACGAGCAACGTCCCCAAGACAAGCGACGTCCCCAAGACGAACGACGTCCACAAGACGAGCGACGTCAAATACGTCACGTTTCACCAACATTAAGCTACAAGTGACGCAAGAGAAAATTGGGAAATCATGACCTCTGATCGTCCTAACACATCAGAACACACTACGAGGTCCGCGCCTCTAACAAGAACAATATGCAGTTCAGGACACTCAGGAGCAGCTCTCTGTTCAATCAAATGCCTCCGAGTTAAACCAGTCTAGCCGGAGCAGACTAATCAGAGCCGGTAGGCAGGACGAAGGCTAGGGGGGATAGGCCACAGTGAATGCCAAACAGCCTGTAATATAAATAAATAATATTTACACTTAAGTCCTGGTTTCCTTTAGCCAAAGGGAATTAAACCAACACAATTTGTAAGTTGTAAATCGATCAGTTTAGTGGAGCGGAAAGTTATAGTTATGCCTGCACATATTACCTAACATTTGTAACTCACGTTTTCTATGAAATTTTCCCTCTGCTTTACCCATTTTCTAATAGCTAATCAGCGCACCAGATTTATATTATTAATAAAACCCTCGATAAACAAATAACCGATAAATAGAACGATTATAAATCAGCTGCCAAGAATACGTGATTATATACATAATAAAAGTGGCGAGGTTTAAAAGGTGAAAATGCAAATTGTACTTGCACATTTGCATACCTTGGCAGTCATTAATTTGTTGCACCTGTCTCATGCATCAAGGTGAGTTATGGTCGAGATTAATCTGAACTCTGGGATAATCAATTTGTTATAAAAATTGCTCCCGTAATCTCTGCCGAGAGAGAGAGAGAGAGAGAGAGAGAGAGAGAGAGAGAGAGAGAGTGTTGCCAGCCGTAACCTCCACCAGTGTAAAACACTGACCTATGACACGCCCCTACCTCACATGTCTCATGTGTGAAAGTTGGATGAAGCCCCAGTTGTCTGGCCACCAGGCTGAGAGCGACAGACAGTCGACACACACACATGTGGCTCATCACAATGCAGGCAGCGTTCGTATAGAGAGCTGTCGTTAAAAATATGAAACACGCGGCCGGTGAGGGAACATTCAATGCATATTTTAACTAAACAATTGCACATGCAAGTCTAATATGGACACGGGGAACACTGCGGGGGGAAAAAACTTTTCCCTCCGAGTAAAATCCGCTACAAAATTTGGCACCAGTCTGGGATACATTAGCGAGAGGTTACAGGTACAGAAAACGGAGAGGAGGACATCTTACCTCTGCTGGGAAGGCCTTGTTGTCCAGCAGATGCTCGGAGCCCTGCTGGTCCCTCTCCCCGAAGTGGAGTCTGGCGTGGGTGACGGTGTAGGCGTAGCTGAGGGGGCCGCCCGTCACGTTGACGGCGTGGGCGTTCTGGGCCGCCCTCCACTCCACGCTGTGGCCCGTGTTGACCAGCTCCCCGCCCACCTGAGCTAAGGACAGATACAGTCACCGACCACAGAACACTGATCTAAGGGCACGGGGGCAGTGGGGGCAACCTGGGCTGACATTATGTGATGGACATTATGTGATGGATATACCACCACTGACGTACTACATGGGTGGTACGTCCGTAGTGGTAATGTTGGTGCGTTGATGGGGACGGTTGCACGTGGGTGGTGAAGATGGTGGTAGGTGGGTGGTGAAGATGGTGGTAGGTGGGTGATGAAGATGATGGTAGGTGGGTGGATGGTGAAGTTCGTGGGTGGTATAAATGACAAAGTTAAATCAAATATCCACTTGTATTTAGTGCCAATAAAGAGCTGATTTATCTAATAAAGATCATTTTAATTCTCCCCACATCATACAAGCAAAGAAGGTAACGGATACTGTATTGAATTCTATTTCGTCATCTATTACGAGCGAATGAATCTATTATTTGCTAATGCTGACCAACAGGTGCTCGCCATGGCGTCATTCTCCATTGTCAGTCAATAAGTGATTATTATTATATAACACTTAGAACCCTCAACAGCTACAGCCAACAGTGTCTCGTTATTAAGTAATTTAGTAATTATAGTAAATAGGCTGGGAATTATGTGCTTATTTAAACTTATGTCCACATTTTATTATTTAAGCAAACACCTTAATAAGTTGGTGTATAAACATTGTTATTTCTTGTAAACAGTTTGTTTGTTGAGAGTGGCTCTCAGGAGACGTTGTGAGGCGAGTGTCACTCAGAGAACTTGTGTGTTGTGCTGTGAGTGGCACTCAAGAGAGGTTGTGGGAGGCCGGCGGGCACTCACCGTGACCTTGTCGAGGGTGAAGGGCGTGAGGTTAGGGTCGAAGAGCAGTGTCTTCGGGTCGACGTTGATGGGGGACTGACGGCGACCTTCCCTACACATGCCCCAGGCCGGGTTGATGACGCCCCAGAACCTGGGTCCAGAGATGCCATCGTAGGTCCACCACTGGCTCCAGTCTATCCCTGGGGGACTGCTTGAAGACGGTCCTGTGGAGGGAGACAATACACTTGGTTAGTACTACCGGACTTGCCTTGGGGTACACCCTTCTAGTAGGCCTGCCTTGTGGGACCCCTTCAAGCAGGCCTGCCTTGTAGGACCCCTTCAAGCAGGCCTGCCTTGTGGGACCCCTTCAAGCAGGCTTGCCTTGTGGGACCCCTTCAAGCAGGCCTGCCTTGTGGAACCCCTTCAAGCAGGCCTGCCTTGTGGGACCCCTTCAAGCAGGCCTGCCTTGTAGAACCCCTTCAAGCAGGCCTGCCTTGTAGAACCCCTTCAAGCAGGCCTGCCTTGTGGAACCCCTTCAAGCAGGCCTGCCTTGTAGAACCCCTTCAAGCAGGCCTGCCTTGTAGAACCCCTTCAAGCAGGCCTGCCTTGTGGAACCCCTTCAAGCAGGCCTGCCTTATGGGACCCCTTCAAGCAGGCCTGCCTTGTGGAACCCCTTCAAGCAGGCCTGCCTTGTAGAACCCCTTCAAGCAGGCCTGCCTTGTAGAACCCCTTCAAGCAGGCCCTGCCTTGTGGAACCCCTTCAAGCAGGCCTGCCTTATGGGACCCCTTCAAGCAGGCCTGTCCTCGCGTACCCCATCAATAATAACAACAAATGAAATTACCTCATGTGTGTACTTCGTCCGAAATGGTATGAACAATTACCTTTCCACAAGAGTCGTACAAAAACGGCACTGCCGGCAATATCCGGGTCGAAGACCAATAAATTGTCCCGTGTCCGCTTGCTCGACGCCAGAGAGGAAACAGCTGTCGATGTTTTTGTGAGAGCGAAAATTAGTGTGAAACATTTGGGTAATGAGATTGGGCGACAGCGTCATGCGTCACCTGGCTCTATTTGTTTCGTTGCTGTTCTCCGTCGTTCTTCACACGAGGAAGGCGGGGGGGGGGGGGGGGGGGAAGGGAGTTATCAGGGGTAAGCACCAAGTTATTACGACTATATAGCACTGGGAAGGGGTCAGGATAAGGATGTAGGATGGGACTGGGGGGGGTGGGATGGTGCCCAACCACTTGACGGTCGGGGATTGAACGCCGACCTGCATGAAGGGAGACCTTCGCTCTACCGTCCAGCCCAAGAGGTTGGGCTACATGCTGGGAAGGGACAGGCGTCTGGGCCTCACACTTAACACAGACAAGGTGGTAACACTTGACGAAGTCGTCAACGCTAAAGACAAGGTAAGACAGACTGTGAACAACCGTGGACATCTTCAAGAGAAAACTAGATTTATTCCTCCAAGGAGTGCCGGACCAACCGGGCTGTGGTGGGTATGTGGGCCTGCAGGCCGCTCCAAGCAACAGCCTGGTGGACCAAACTCTCACAAGTCAAGTCTGGCCTCGGGCCGGGCTTGGGGAGTAGAAGAACTCCCAGAACCCCATCAACCAGGTATCAACCAGTACTGGTGATCCACACTTACAAGTGCGCAGGGTGTCACAACCTCTCTGAAGGTGGATCCTCTAGTACTCAAGAGGACCTCACAGTACTGTACTGTGATATACTAGAGGGGGGTACTCTGTTGTGCCCGGGCCTCTAGTCCCTCTTCCCCCTCTCTCTTACCCTTTTATCCCATCTTCCCCTTCTCTTTAACCCTCTTCTCTTTGTCCCCCAACAGAAAATGTCTCAGAAAATGGCATATTAAGCACTGAAATAAATACTAAACTCTACGGAAAACACATCCCGATTTCAGACTTCAGAGGGGGGCTCGATCCAAATGTCGATATTACTTAAAGATTGAGATATGAGGACAGGGTGTGTGTGTGTGTGTGTGTGTGTGTGTGTGTGTGTTGTGTGTGTGTGTGTGCGTGTGCGTGTGCGTGCGTGCGTGCGTGCGTGCGTGCGTGCGTGCGTGTGTGTGTGTGTGTGTGTGTGTGTCAGAGATGATCATGTCCGCGGGTTCGACTCCCTGGTATTTATCTCAATATAAAACCTTAATATATTTTTAAATACAATCCAAAGATATCTACGTTTATCTCATCGATTCTTAGAAGTCCTTAGAACAATTCTTAGGAAGCCTTAGTACATCTCCCGCGCTGCAGTGACGTAATTCTAAGACAGCTCACTCCGTACGATAATGTTATTGTGTCATATTGTCACACACACCACACACACACACACACACACACACACAACACACACACACACACACACACACACACACACACACACACACACACACACACACACTGCCTATCCTAACCCCTGGCCGCTCAGACCTCACTGGTACCTGGATGGTACCTGGATGATGGGGATCTGGGAGTTCTTCTACTCCCCAGGCCCGGCCCGAGGCCAGGCATGTTTCACTGTCTAGGCTGCAACCCGTCCTCACACCACGTCCATTCCCTCCAGTGGTCGACCCCAAAGACGCATTCATCAATTTTAACATGCTGTTCATTCAAAATAGGAGTTTTCTCAAATATTAATGAATATTATTATATATTCTACTGTCCCGCACAAGAGACTTTAACTCAAGGTTTACCTCGGGGAAAGAATGCTAGGGGTGAGCGAGAGAGGACCTACCAGGAAGAAAACAGAAAGCAGATAGCGCGATATCAGCGTAGAAAGAGAGATGTTACGAGTAGAGTACCACAAGGGTCGGCGCTGGGGCCCATATTGTTTCTAAGATATCTCTACACCCCGACCGGCAAATGGGTGTTCACTGGGTTGTTCACTGTTCAATGGGTGTTATTCGTATCAACTGTTTACAGACGATGTAACATCAGTGGGGGGGGAAGAGCCAAGACAGAGAGAGAACAGAAGCACACCTGGCAAATGTTCTTGACATCCTGAAGTGGTGTGAACAATGCCAGGTTATGTGGATAGGAGCAAGAATGAGGATAGGAGCAAGAATGGGAACAGCAGTACAGAGTGAAGGGGGAAGATGGAACACTTTGGAACTGACATATTACATTAATTTCAGAACATTTAGGAAGGAGGAGGCTCCAGCCCAGGAGCCAAGCTCGTCCCATCAAACACTTTCAGAGAGGAGTGCCATCTAGGTTAGATCCCCCCCCCGCAACATAGGGGCCCACAATGGACTGCACACAAATAAGGGGTTCCTGGACAAGAGGTTCACCTTATGCAGGTAGCATTATGCTTAATGAGAGGCTGGGTAATTAGCTTAGCCTAATACATATCTGAAATAAATACCTTGTTCTAATCTTAATCATTACTATGAACTAATTTGTTTTAAAAGCGAAATAAATATATAATGTCTTTAAACTAATTGAAGTCATACACTGGTCAAAACACACACACACACACACGATTGTGGGGTTGTAAACAATGTAGCCTATTGCCACGCACGCAAACCACACTCACGCCACGCACATACACCACACACACACACACAGACCACACAACACCTATATATACGGACTATATAGCACTTAGGAAGGGGGTCAGGATAAGTGATTGGGATGGAACGGGGGGAAGGGGGAGGAGGAAGGAATGGTGCCCAACACTTTGGACGGTCGGTGGATTGAACGCCGACCTGCATGAAGCGAGACCGTCGCATCATACCGTCCAGTTGTGAACGCGGCCCTCACGACTATCACTGACAATGTAACGTTATGGACATATGTTTACTTTTTGTCAACTTGATCCTATTTATTGTTATTATTATTATTATTAAAAGATGTAAAATATTACGCACAGGAATTCTACCTGTCATTTGTAAAGAAAGAATGGTGTCATCGCTCCACCACAACCACCCATCACCACATCAGCAACACCACCATCACCCACACCACCAATCCCCACCACCACAACCACACCCATCATCACCCCAATCCCATCACCACCACCACACCACCACATCACCACCACCACCCATCACCACCACACACCACCACCCCATCACTACCACCTCACCCATCCTCACCACACCCTACCCCCACCACTACCACCACCCATCACACCAACACCTACCTCATACCACCCACACCACCCACCACACATCATCCACCACCCAGACTACCCCCATCACCACCACTACACCACCCATCACTACCACCTCCCAAAATCACATCACCACCACACTCCCATCACCCCATCCACACCACCCATCCCACCACCACCCATCACCCAGCCCACCTACCATCCACCACCACCACCATTACCATCCACCTCCACCACCCAACCACACCACCCAGCACTCCATCACCACCACCATCCCATCACCCCCTCACCCACAACCACCCATCACCAGCCACCACACCACCCTGATCACCACAGGCCCACCATCAACACAGTTCACCACCACCACACCCACCCATCCACCACCACCATCACCACCCCTCACCACCATCACCACCATCCTTACCACCACCATCAACCACCTAATACCCCATCACCCACCACACCCACCCATCACCACCACCACCACCCATCATCCACCACCCACCACCATCATCACCACCACCAATCATCCACCATACCACACACCCTATCACCACCTCACATATCACCCATCCCACACCACCCATCACCACACACTACCACACCACCCATCCACCACCTCACCCCACACACACCTACTCCCATCACTACCACCACCCACATCACACCACCACCCACCACCACACACCACCATCACCCACCACCAACCCATCCACCACCACCACACCACAATGCACCACCACCCACAAACACACCATCAACCACCACTACACCACCCATCAGCTACCACCACCAATCATCACCACCACACTACACCATCACCACACCGACCACACCACCCATCCCCACACCACCCCCACCCATCCACCGACCCCACATACCACCCATCACCTCCACCACCCCCCACCACCACACTACCACACCATCCAGACACCACCACCCCATCACCACCCCCACACCACCCATCCCACCACCACACCAACCGCATCACCACACACTCACACACCACCCCTCACCACCACCCACCTACCACCCATTACACCACCCACCTACCACACCACATCACCACCACCACACCACCCATCACCATACCACACACCACCCCATCACCTCACCGTGACCACACCACCCATCACCACCACACCACCCATCACCACACCACCACACCACCCTATCCCCACCACCACCCACATCCCACTCCATCCCACCCACCACACCACCCATCACCTACCACACAACTACCCATTGTACATCGAGTCTTGGACTCAGATATTCTGCAGCAGCTCGTCCTGAAGGAGGAGACAAGAGAAAAGTATAAACAGTTCAATACTCCTTGAAACACCATATTAATCCACATGTTGATCATAACACCCTCATAATGGAACTGAACCACAGTGGGTCACAGGATAACTGCGTCTCATTGTGTGTGTCGAGTAACTGTCTTCCCAGTGTTGCTAGTAACTGTCCTCATGTTATCTCAAGTCATTGTGCTATCACAGGAGCAGGTGGTCCAAAGGTGTCACGCAGCAGTTGCTTTACGTAGGATGGTGAGCGCCAGATCGGAACACGGCTTTGATGGAATGCCTCGTTAATGGTTCCCAAGATGACACGGCGAGACAAGATGGTCGGGAGTGACTGTACTAGACAAATGAGAGGCGGGACTGAGGAGCTAGCGCTCGAGCGAGCAGGCAGGAGAGGAAGAGAGCGTGCAAGCAGCAGACAAGGTGCATAAGAAAACAGAGGGAAGGGAGGCAAACAAGGGCGTTGTCTTAGACAGCATTTGCCGGAGAATTGACAATTAAAGACACTTCATCTCCAGTATGTGTGAGACGACGGGGAATTACACGTAGAAGAAGACAGGGAGTTGACTTAGGTGCGGATGGTGGTGGGGGGGGGCTGGAGTGTCTTGTGGGGGTGGTGTGTATGGGAGTGGTAAGGCTTGGTGGGGGGGGTTGTGGTGGGTAGACTTGTGGGGGGGGGGGTGTAGAGGTTATGGCTTGGGAAGGGAGGCTGTGGTGGGAAGGGTTAGTGGAGAGATGGCCTTAGTGGGGGGTGTCCTGGGGGGGCCGGCTAGTACTTGGGGTGGGGGAAGTGTGGGAGGGGAAGGCTTTGTGGGGCAGGGTCTGGTGGGTGGGGTCTGATGGTGGGGAAGTGTGGGGGAAGGCGTTGTGGTGAATTGAAGTGGAGGGGGGGGCAGTCACTTGATGATGGGTGTTGTGGAGCTAGTGTGATGGTGGCCGCTACAGAGGAGGAGAGACGAGCTTCAACTCTTGGTACTCCACCTTTCACCCAATTAGCTCCCTAAGACAATGACTCCTGACCAAAGCTTGCTCTACCTCCTAGACAATATAAACAACAAATGTAGCTGACTTCTGTAGCCTTATCGTGTAGGTATAACTCAGTTTTCCCATTCAATAATGCTAAAGACACCTCTTTCCACTCCTTACCTAGTTCATCTAGGTCTCCCAGCTTCCAGCATTGCACTCGTGCACTACTGTAGTATAATCGGTTATAACAGTTCCTCAGTATTTTAGAGGTTTCGATCATGGTTCCACCACTCCTTCTCTCAATCTTGTCTGTCTACAGGTTACTACCCGATCCTCACGGTCAAACAACTCTTCGTACCACACCTCTACCACTCTCCTTCTGAAACGAGCCTCGTCGCAATTTGTTGTTTTAGATTTAGGCTAACTCAGAACGAAATGTCCATGTAGCACCGGCTATGGCGAGCACGTAATCCTACGTCGCAAGCCTACTGTGTACTTCTATAGCTCCATATGAGGTGTGGGGCTCGTTGCCCGGCCTAAATGGGTCCTGTACAGGGTGTGGAGAATGGGGCTTCGGTCCTGTACAGTGTGGAGAAAGGGGCTTCGGTCCTGTACAGGGTGTGGAGAATGGGGCTTCGGTCCTGTACAGTGTGGAGGAAAGGGGTTCGATTCCCTGTAGAAGAAAGGGACGAGGAGAGGGGGGCGGAGGTGAGAAAGGGACGGAATGCGTGAGGGAGGAGGAGGCATCCGGACCAGGAAATTCAGGAGTAAACTTGGACCACAGGCGGCTGTGACTCGTCGGTGAGCGGCCGTAAAAGGAGTGCCCTGCGTGCAAGCGTTCATTTAAAAGTGCGGTCGCATACATAGTCAGGGAAAGAGCGACCAGATGTTATTTTATAGCAAACCAATATATGTGGTGACAAGTACAGAGCGGCACCCGAGGGAGTTCCCTCGCGGACAGGCGAAAGACAAACATCCGATGGACCGGGCATACACTGGGAGCACCCGGGTGGACCGGCTCAAGAACAGAGCAGCACACCCGACGGGGACCGGACAAGCGAGAGAAGAACCGATGGACCGGACAAAGTACTCAGTACAGAGCAGCACCCGATGGACCGGACAAGCGAAGAGAAGAACCCGATGGACCGGACAAGCGAAGAGAAGAACCCGATGGACCGGACAAGCGAAGAGAAGAACCCGATGGACCGGACAAGCGAAGAGAAGAACCCGATGGACCGGACAAGCGAAGAGAAGAACCCGATGGACCGGACAAGTACAGAGCAGTACCTGAGGGACCGGACAAGCGAAGAGAAGAACCCGATGGACCGGACAAGCGAAGAGAAGAACCCGATGGACCGGACAAGTACAGAGCAGAACCCGAGGGACCGGACAAGCATAGAGAGAAGCAACCCGAGGAATGAGACAAGTACACAGGAACCCTATAACCTCTTAACATATGGATATGGGAGGTGGTGGCTGACGTGGACAGCGCTCTAGGACTCGTGACCTCAGGACCTGGGGTCGATACCCCCGGCACCGCCGGGAAAAAAAAAAATGGACAGTTTGTTCCACCCTGATGCCCCATGTTACTTAGCAGTAAATAACTACCTAGGAGTTAGACAGCTGTTAAGAAGCTGCTTCCTGTGTGTATGTGTTGATGTGTCGGAAAAAAACTGAAGCAGTCAGTAGTTAGTAAACCCCCAGGTGATCGATTGACAGTTGAGAGGCGGGCCGAAAGATCAGAGAGCTTAACCCCCCGCAATGCTACAACTAGGATGCAATACAGGATAAGTCCTATATACCTCTTAACAGCCTACCAGCTGTCTCAGATCTAGCAACCCCTCATCTTTATGAAACAGTTTAACTCAAAAGGTCTCTGGAAAACTGAAAGTATGATCAAGTCCTTCTTGGCGTCACCTGGGCTGCTCATCGTGCATGAGGCCACTGCCCTACCCCCCTCTCCATCCCCCTTGGGTCAACATGATCTCGTACCCCCTTGTAGTGAACGCGTTCTGGGCAAGGCGTATACCGCCGAGTTCTGCTACATACTGCGCCTGAGCTAGGGAGCAACGCTCTTGTTTGTCTTTACGCTCCCTCTACTGAGAGATGGCAGGCAGTTTGGTACGGAGGCTCAGGGCGGAAGCGTTTCGATGTTGGAGGGAGCGACGACGACGGAAGGGAAGGCGAGTCGGCACGGGAGATCAGGAATCGTACCTTACTCTCTCCTCACGACAACAGAGCAGCCATATGTTATTCGTCCCCCTGCTCATCGCTACTGCACGCGGCCTTGTGCGCCGACTGAAGACACACCTTAAGGCTCCTACCTCCGCCATAAAATAATTCCATCCGACATGGATCCATAAATGTACATTGCTGGTAAGCCGCTGCGAGCTACCGTGATGACCATGTGAGACTGAGTTAGGCACTGGCGTTTCAATTGCGGCCGGTTGAAGAAGGTACGGGAATTACGGGGCCTCATCCAGGGTTGCCAAAGTGCCGCATATGGCTCGCGTCTAGGCCTCAGACCCCAGGTAAACAACAGCAAGAAGACGGGAGTGGAGTCACGGGGTGACGAGGGGGGAACACTTTGCGTGGTTGGGGGCTCAAAAAAAAAAAGGTTTGGGATTAATTTTCTTCGACATGCGAAATGAGAAAGTCATGATTACCGGAATTTGGACTGAGACAAATAAATCTTGCGATTAAAATGGTGCCATCGTGACGATCTTGCTAGGTCCCTGCCTGCTTGAGAGAGAGTAGAGAGGAGCAGGCGGCGGGGGGGGGGGGGGGGGGGGGGGGAGGGTGGAGGAAGAGGGAGAGAGCAGAGAGAGAGGGAGAGAGGGAGAGAGGTAGAGAGAGGTGTACTCACCGACTTGTCCACCTGCAGGATCGCAGCTCTAACTCTTGGACCCCGCCTTTCTCTAGGCCGTATGGTTGTCTACATACTACTGGCTCGCATGGCATATTTTCTATCACTACCGTGCTTTAAAACATTCATGAATGAGAGTTCGCCATCTACGAACCTGCATCCTTTAGTAGCTCATTCCATATTACTTCCTCACGGGCTAAAGAAAATTTTCCTATAGGCATCAGTCTATGACACATCTGAGACTCAAGCCTCCGCTCTATCTCCCCCATCGCCCCCCCTGCCCCCTTAAGTGCTGTCGTGCCTCTGTATTCACCTAGTTGTGCTGGCTGGGTTGAGCCTCTGGCTCCTTAGGGGCCTAGCGCCTTCCTCCAACTGTCAATCAATCGGTGTTACTAAGCCGACATAATTTATTTCACAACACACCGACACTACAGTCACACACACACACACACACACACCACACCACATCACACACCACAACACCAACACACACACACATCACCACAGGAACTCACAGTCCCGTAGCAGCATCGAACTCCTGGTACCTATTTACTGGTAACAGGGGCATCAGGGTGAAAAAAACTGCCCATTGTTTCTCGCCGGCATATCCGGGATCAGAACCCCGGTCCCTAGGTCCACGAGCCTTGAGCGCTGTCTATTCACCAGCTAGCCCCCCCCTCCCCCCCCTACTCAGCATAGTGCATGATGTGAGACAGCCTATTCTAGTTCTATCCCTTACCTCTAC
>WNGS01113158.1:34985494-34999028 GCA_020271785.1 Procambarus virginalis | reverse complement strand
CTCACCCCCCAGAGCACATCACCCCACAGCACCTCACCCCCATACTGAGAAGTTAGCCAATCAAGACGCCACCACTGGCGGCTGCCAGACGTACGAGTCTCCGCCCGCCGACAGGACACAATTGGATGCACTTGTCGGCGCCTTGTAATGGGCTGTTTGCTATTGGAATAATTCAAGCCGGAACAATACAAGCACTCTATTCCCTATTGCTTGTTCGAAACACCTACTGAAGCTTGTGTGAATGTGTGTTTGCACGTCTGTGTAAACACAGGTTTGAGGTTATGTGTACATAAGCTAACCTCCACCACAGATATTCTGACAAACAGCACCGAAATAATGGACAGATACAAGCACGATAGAAGATTGGACATTCGGCGAGGCGCTGTGCATGAAGCAAACCAAGCCACGCATCAATAGCAAACACACGCACATACACACCACGCACGCACACGCACACACAATCTGATCTAATCGCAACTAGGAACCCTCCCTAAAAACCAGGGGGGGGGGAGGGGGAATGGTTGTAATAAGCAATCTACCACGGTGATAAACACGGCCAGGAGACATTAGAGGGTCACCTGCCGGAGCCACACCTGCCGGAGCTCAACTGCCGGGGGCCACACCTGCCGGGAGCCACACCTGCCGGGGGCCCCACACACACCAACACTGCGCCCCGTAAAGCCAAAGATTCACACCCACGTGTCCAAATTAGCAATGCATTATCGAACGATGGGATGTGGGGGATACAAGACATCACACAGGTGTTTCTCGGATGGTGTAGTGGTAGGTAGGAAGGACAGGTGTGACACAGGTGTAGGCAACGGCAGTTCCTTATTACAGGGTCAGGTGGGGGGGGGGTTCCATGTGAACTTCATATAGGTGAAGGAGGCACCTGTATACCTTATAAAGATCTAGAGGGGCACTTGTGTTTATTATACACGTGTCTCTCCCACTGTCCCGGCCCTCGGCGTAACACCTCGCCAGCAGCCCTCGGGTATGAGTACTGGTGGGAGCGCCGCCTGCAGCGTGGCCCCGCCTGCAGCAGGGGCGCCTCACCTGCAGCAGGGGGTCCTCACCTGCAGCAGGGGGTCCTCACCTGCAGCAGAGGCGCTCCACCTGCAGCAGGGGGCCCCCAACTGCAGCAGGGGGCCCCCAACTAACATCACAAACACGTCACATCCACCGTGCTCCGCTGAACGTCGGGGCGCTCAACCACCGTCCATAAATAGTGTGCGTTTTACTCCAGAGGAATAAACATATACGCAAGGGTTCACCAGAGAGAGAGAGAGAGACTACTGCGCCGTTTACTGTCACTAACTGCACATCTGGAGACTGTAGAGCTCTTGCGTCTGTGAATATGAATGGCCAAGGTGTCGTTAACCACGCACTTGACAAGCTAAGAGACAGGTGGGGAAGACGCACTCGTAATAGCCAAGTAGTTAAGGATATACTAGACAATGTATCTTACCTAAGCAGGCCCTCAGCCTCCAGGATACCAAAATATTAGCTTCATGACTCAATAGCATCTACCACAGAACAACACCTCGTTAACCCGAGCTTATCGTGCCTAAAGCGAGTCATACATGTATGCACGCACTGTGACTGCCTGGCTGACTGACCTGCTTGTTGGTGAAGTTAATATTGGTGCGTATGGTGCGGTGGTGGGCCGTCTGCACGGGTCTGTAGTGTTGGACAACGGGGCGTTGGCCAGGGTGGAGTTGCCTTGTCTGAGGGCACGCAGCTGCCGCATCTGTCCACAGGGATACAACACCTGTATTATTATAATAATAATAATAATAATAATAATTTTTATATCCATGACGATAAAATGGGATGGTGAGATTACATAAGATTACTATTTTAACATTCATGCAAAGCCACTAACATGCATAGCGTTTCTGGCAGGTCCTTAATCTAACATCTCAAGTAAGATGAAAGGGTACATTATAGCAAGATTTTATATCAACAAATAACTACAACATAAGTTGATAAGAGGTGATTACACTGTTAAGGATATATGTCTTAAGTACTAATATTTGGAGAAGTGGGCAGTACAAGATACAGTGTGAGTTTGAAGCACAAGGTAGGAAACGAATATGATGAAATTAGGTACTTTTTGGTTTTATTTTTGAACAGGGCAGAGGTTGGACAATTTTTTAATTCATCAGGGAGTTGCAAAGACTGGGTCCTTTTATTTGCATGGAGTGTTTGCACAGATTTAGTCAGACTCTGAGGATATCAAAGAGATATTTGCAGGCGATGAGTCACAATAACGTGGCTAAAGTATGATGACAAGACAACACACTAGAAGGTGAAGGGACGACGACGTTTCGGTCCGTCCTGGACCATTCTCAAGTCGATCGACTTGAGAATGGTCCAGGACGGACCGAAACGTCGTCGTCCCTTCACATTCTAGTGTGTGGTCTTGTCATCAAAGAGATATTTATTTCTGGTGTGGTGCTCATGGGTTCTATTACATCTATCAAGGAAAAGTTTCAGATGAAGATTATCATTTAGGATCAAGATTTTGTACATGTAGATAGCACATGAGAATGTGTGGAGTGAGTGAGTGTATGTTTAGGATGTTAAGGGACTTAAACAGAGAGGCTGTGTGTTGTCTGAAGACAGAGTTTGGTATAGTTCTGATAGAACATTTTCGCATTGTGTCAGACAGCGATGGACCGTTTCAAGCGCAGGTTAGAGATACATATAAATGAGTTTGAGTGAATATAAATAGGAGCTGCCTCCCGTGGGGTCAATAGGAGCTGCCTCACATGGGTCAATAGGAGCTGCCTCACATGGGTCAATAGGAGCTGCCTCACATGGGTCAATATTAGCTGCCTCATTCGGGGTTTCTGCAATTTCCTTGATTCTTATGACCATATGTTATCATAAATAGGTTAGGGACGTAGTTATGTGGAAAAATTGGCAACGAAGTGCATATGTAGGTAAATGGGTAAGTACGTAGGGAAATGGCTTGATTTGTTTGTAGGCAGCCAAAAGGCAGTGAGTAGATAGATATCAGGTCGATATTTAGATAGATCAGCACCTAGATATAGGTAGATGGTAGATAGGTAGTAAGTAGGTAAGAAGGTGGTAGCTAGTTTGAAAGATAAATACGAGGCAATTGGATGTGAGTAGATGGGTAGATAGAACAGCGTATGGTAGATACAAAACACATTAAACAGATGACAGAATGGTAAGTAGCTAGTAGACATGTAGATAGTAGATAGGTAGACAGCCAGCATCAGGACGTCAACACATATACAGCGGGACCAAAGAGCCAGAGCTCAACCCCCGCAAACACAACTAAGTGAGTACAGCCAGAGAGGTAAACAGGTCATTCAAGCGATAAAAAAATACAACTTTCACATCTGAACCCAAACAACTGACTGTCGGCCTCCCGGTACAAACCTGGCACTGCACTTATATTATAAAATCATCAAATCTCAATATTATACACAAAACTAATGGCGTATCAATCAAAATATATTAGTTATAGCGCCAAGTACAGGTATTAAAAAAATATTGAAAATGTACATAATTGTTTTTAGGAGAAACTAAATTAAATTGACGACATGCCAGGCTAAAATAACAATGTTGTGGGATAACAGGCTGGTAGATCAGAGACCCGGTGTGTGTGTGTGTGTGTGTGTGTGTGTGTGTGTGTGTGTGTGTGTGTGTGTGTGTGTGTGTGTGTGTGTGTGTGTGTGTGGTGTGTGTGTGTGTGTGTGTGTGTGTTTTGTCACTCGCTTTACACGTTCATAAAGATTATATACACGATTAGGATTCATTTTTTAATACGTTCGGCGAGACAGGTTTTTTTTTTTTCACTGGTATTGATTTTCCTGCCCCGCGTGTTTTTTCCCGGAGCTCAGGGGAGGAAAATAGGTCTGCGGAATACATTCTTGGTGTTATGTTGAACTTTTCAGTGGGACTTGGTCTTCCTGGGTCGTGGCCTGGGACCTGAAGCAACTAGCTTGTTAGACCTGGTCTACCTGACTTGCGTCACCTGGTTTATCTGGCTTGCGTCACCTGGCCTACCTGGCTTGCGTCACCTGACCTACCTGGCTTGCGTCACCTGGCCTACCTGGCTTGCGTCACCTGGCCTACCTAGCTTTAGGAGTTATGTCCAACTAATAATTATTATTATAAGATTCCTCGAGCCATGTTACACTCCATCTCTATCCGCCTCCCTCAGTGTGGAGTTAGTGGGAGGGAGGGACCGAGAGTGAAGGTGGAAAAGAGGGGGGTGAGGGGATAGCTGGCAGAACAGGGGAAAAGGGACAGAATGAAAGAGAGGGAAGGGGAAGAGAGAGCTTGGGAGCGAGAAAATAGGTGAGAGTGATAGGGAGTGCAAGGAACCTCCCAAGTTCGGCTGGGAACACTCAATTACTTTAAGAAAACTGCAGGAAATGCATAAAGTACACACATTATAGGTGGTGATGGTCCAACTCTGGCATCAACTACACCTCGTCCCCTACACCACACACACACTACACCAACACTACATTATACATTATAAGGCATACGAACCCGTTAGTATGACTGACAGATTATTTTTTTCTCCAGGGACGCTAGACTGACAACGCAGTCACATATATGTGACCATATATTCCCTCGTCCCATCACACACTCTTGGTGAGAGATCTTCCAGTCACGCGAACAATTTATTTTTTTTTGAGATATATACAAGAGTTGTTACATTCTTGTACAGCCACTAGTACGCGTAGCGTTTCGGGCAGGTCCCTGGAATACGATCCCCGCCGCGAAGAATCGTTTTTTCATCCAAGTACACATTTTACTGTTGCGTTAAACAGAGGCTACAGTTAAGGAATTGCGCCCAGTAAATCCTCCCCGGCCAGGATACGAACCCATGACATAGCGCTCGCGGAACGCCAGGCGAGTGTCTTACCACTACACCACGGAGACTGCCTAAAGTGTGGAGTCACTGTGGACAATGAAACCCAATCTGTAATATACCTTCAGCCGACCTGATTCCAAACGCTGGAGTGTCAGCCTCTGCCACACACGTCCCTGGGGGCACGGTCCTCGCCAGCCGTGTCTGCATTAACCTAATTGTCTAATTGAAGTTGGGTTTCCGGGAATGGACACGAATCTCATCCGGGTTGCCGTCTCAGCTTCCAAATTCTTTGGGAAACGGTCGGACTATTGCCGACGCCAATCTCGGTGACCTCAGTGTGTGTGTGTGTGTGTGTGTGTGCGCGCGCGCAGAAGTTTGAATGGGGCCCAAGCTAGTGTGCAGTATACTGGTCAGTACTGGCAGGTGGGGAGACCTACAAGGATCCAATACCTGGTTGATTGATTGATGATGATTAAGCCACCCAAGAGGTGGCACGGGCATGAATAGCCCGTAAAATACCTGGATACACTCGCCAACATTTTATTTCATCGACCATGCCCCACCCCCACACCCCCCATATCATGTGCTGTATATATATATATATATATATATATATATATATATATATATATATATATATATATATATATATATATATGACCACGAAGAAAAATGAGACAGGACATTCCTTAAATACTTTCGTATTAATCATTACATCTTCAGAAGGATGGATATTACAAGATGATTGATGAAGATTAAGCCACCCTAAAGGTGGCACGGGCATGAATAGCCCGTAAGATATTACAAGTCAGTCGTGGTAATATATAAGGAGCGAGGAAAACAATGAGGTGAAATACAACGTCTTCATGAACATAAGACAAAACTGCAGCTGGCCCATAGGCTGATACATGTGACTTCCAGGAAGCAAGAATACTAATGAGCTTTTAATGAGATAACTAAGTGTTAATGACCTCACTCAAATAGTTTTTAATTAATTAAATGGATCCAAATTGTACAAAACATTACTAATGTTAATATTGTATGGTTTTGTGAATTGTATTACAGCAGATGCAATAATGTTTCCATTGAAAATGATTTTACAATTTGTTATCGAAGAACTCTCCCAATCAATTTGGTGACAATTTTCTGACGAATGAATGAATAGAGCAATAGATAATTGGTCATTTTTTGTTACAAAATATTTATGTTGTGAAATTCGAAATTTCAAATCTTTGCATGTTTGACCTATATAGAATTTATTGCAATCTTTACAAGTTATTTTGTAATACCATGTAAGAGATTTTAATAATACAAGGTATTTTACAATACCTTGTAAAGACTGTAATAAATTCTATATAAGTCAAACATATAGTTGGGCAGCAGTTAGTTGCTTCTGGAATCCTTCCTTATATATAAAAAAAAATATGAGCGATCTATTGAAGAACGTTATTCAGGACACCGATAATGGTTTCCGATATACACCGATGACATAAACATTACGCGCGTTTATCCTTTGAAGTCATTACTCTCTTTGACGGAAACATTTTCTTTCCCTGTTTGTAATGATAGAGAAAATAAATGCGTCTCATATAACACCTATATAAGTAAATATACATTGCTCTCCCTAAGACCAGTGTATGTTAAGTAGTGGACAGATACATTGTGCTATACATCTACTAGTACTAGAACCATTGATACAACTTCTACCGCTGCCACAACTAGGAAAACTAAAATCATTCCATCAACCACTTCCTTTCTACTACCTCTACTTCTAGGCTTATAACCTTAAGCACGAGAGAGTCGTTCTTGGCCGGGGTGACCTCCCCGGACCAGCGGGTCTCCCTCGCCTCCCCCGGCGGCAGGACTCACCATGGCAACGTTGATGTAGAGAGGCTTGTTGGGTATGATCCAGGTGACGGTCTCGTGGCAGGCAGGCTCGGTGAGGGAGCCCTCGTAGGTGAGGTAGTGCTCTGTGGACGGCAACAACCCGCTCACCACCAGCGACGCCGCCGTCACCGACGACCCTGCAGGAGGGACACCTCGTCAGGGGAAGGAGGGGGAGGTTATTGATGAACAGATCGGGTGTGGGTGAAGGTGAGTCCTGAGGGGCAACTTGAGTAATAGACTCAAGAAACACACCAAGGAACTCTGGCTCAATTCGCTGTTCAGAATTATTGTTGACATTCGACACGTTTTCAGATTTATGCACTAAAATAAATAATGGTAACCAAATACATCTTCGAGAGTGTTTCTGTATCGTGATCCATCAAGTACTAAATAACAAAGGTAGACGATTACAGTTTTATACACTGGACCACTGAGTGAGTTTCTCTCAGTCCCAGTACTCTAACCACCTCCATCTAAAGCCCACAAGTAATCCAGCTGGGATATTTCCATCGTAGAGCAAGCAGCTGCAGTGTTTAGATGCTGCAACAACATCATGCAAGACTCCTCCCCTCACAGCAGAGGCAGCTCTCCATGCGGGTGACTTCCTATTAGCAACCCCCCCATGTCATTATCTGGCAGCACTGTTGTTATAGATTCAGCTACTCGGAACAAGTTCCAAGTAGCACGGGCTATGGTGAGCCCGTAACTTACCTGGCACAGGAGCGGGGCAAGAAGCACGGGCTATGGTTAGCCTCGTGGACAGGAGATGTCTCCCGTGTGGCAGCACTGACCTTCGAAACTGCAGTGTCTCTTTGCCTTTCTGTCACAATTTCCACCGGATATAATTGTATTTGTGGTGATGGTTGACATGTATGGTCAGCATGACCTGCTCCTTCAAAGAATAGGGTTCTGGCACTCGAGGCACAGTGAAGTTAATGACATTAGTAAGAGGAGCCTTACCACGGCTGGGTATCCAGCAGAGAGAGAGCCCCATTACCTAAAGTTCTGCAACTCTGCCAATACTGGTGCTATAAAGTCATAACGGTTTGGCACTTTCTCCTGGTAGTGCCTTACCTCAACCAATACTGCACGTTGTCTAGATGGTCTCACAGTGCACCTATGGAAGGAAGGAAGACAGTTGGTGCGGGACTACAGGTGTGTGTCAGGCTTGGCCCACACCTACACTTAAACTAGTGATGTACATCAGGATGATACTGCCATCCACAGGGCTTCAGCCAAGTTCCGTGAATACAGAGAACTGGATCTTCAGTACAATTTTGTCTCCCATTTTATTCATGGAAACGAGAAGACATCCTAGTGCTGCCAGCCTCCCCTTCCAGCACCCCAGCGTGACAATATAGAGGGGAAAATGCACTCACGATTCCTGTCAGATAAATCTAATAACCTTGAGGCTCTCGACAGCCTGAGGCAATGAGCTTTATACAGTCTGTGTAACCAGCGTTGAGTAATAAAGTTAAAGAAGAAGGGGGTGCTAGGAGCAGACAACCTACGAGAACACGTCACAGCCCCACAAGGCCACGCCGTGTGCACCATACCCACTTCATCGAGGCTAAGGGACCCGACAAACACGGGACGGGTGTTAGAGGGTGGGTATGGGTGGAGAGGAGGAAGACAGCAATTAATGTGACGGGTGTGACAATGAGGCCGTGTTACTGTGTGGCCTATGATGGCCAGTTACTCCACGAGTGTGTTGGTGGTGAAGAGCAGGGGAGGAGGGGCTGACTGTAGAGGTGAACAGTGTGATGGTGAGAGCAGAGGTAAAAATGAGGTTTTGTGCGGAGGTGAGGGGGTGAGGGTGAAGGTGAGGGAGTAAGGGTGAAGGTGAGGGGTGAGGTTGAAGGTGAGGGTGAAGGTGAGGGAGTGAGGTTGAAGGTGAGGGTGAAGGTGAAGGTGAGGGGTGAGGTTGAAGGTGAGGGTGAAGGTGAAGGTGAAGGTGAGAGGGTGAGGGTGAAGGTGAGGGGTGAGGGTGAAGGTGAGGGTGAAGGTGAAGGTGAGAGGGTGAGGTTGAAGGTGAGAGGGTGAGGGTGAAGGTGAGAGGGTGAGGGTGAAGGTGAGGGTGAAGGCGAGGGAGTGAGGTTGAAGGTGAAGGTGAGGGTGAAGGTGAAGGTGAAGGTGAGAGGGTGAGGGTGAAGGTGAGAGGTGAGGGTGAGGTTGAAGGTGAGGGGTGAGGGTGAAGGTGAGGGGTGAGGGTGAAGGTGAAGGTGAGGGTGAGGATGAAGGTGAGAGGTGAGGGTGAGGATGAAGGTGAGAGGGTGAGGGTGAAGGTGAGAGGTGAGGGTGAGGTTGAAGGTGAAGGTGAAGGTGAATGGTGAGGTTGAAGGTGAAGGTGACGGTGAAGGTTGAGGTGAAGGTGAGAGGTGAGGGTGAAGGTGAGAGGGGAGGGTGAGATGAAGGTGAGAGGNGACAAATTTCAGGAGAGGAAGGATGCTCCCACTGGACCATCCCACCACTGACAGGCGCGTGACAATGGCAGACAGGTTTGTGACAGTCAGGGTCAGTTTGGAGGAGTCGGTCGAAAAAGATTGTCTGTCCACAGTGACAGGTGTGTGTGTGTGTGTGTATGACAACACCATACCGTCTGCCTAGAGTGACAGGTGTGTGGGAAACATCACCACACCCTCTGCCTAGAGTGACAGGTGTGTGGGGACATCACCACACCCTCTGCCTAGAGTGACAGGTGTGTGGGAACATCACCACATCCTCTGCCTAGAGTGACAGGTGTGTGGGGACATCACCACACCCTCTGCCGAGAGAGACAGGTGTGTGGGAACATCACCACACCATCTGCCGAGAGAGACAGGTGTGTGGGGACATCACCACACCCTCTGCCGAAAGTGACAGGTGTGTGTGGACATCACCACACCGTCTGCCGAGAGAGACAGGTGTGTGGGGACATCACCACACCATCTGCCAAGAGAGACAGGTATGTATAGGAACATTCCTATCGAGTAGACGCTGGGGGCCACAGGATGACTCAGACAAGATACTTAGCAAACTTGAGTCTATCCTGAAGGTGGAATGACGGGGACAGGGGCTTCTAGAGGAGCAGCAGCAGAAGTATCAGCAGCAGTAGCAGCAGCAGCAGCATGTGCAGCAGGGACGTAAACAGCAGTGACAGCAGGAGTAGCGGAAGCAGAAATAAGGAAGAGGACGGTGCTCTTTGTCATGGGCTGAAATAGAAAATATTATTTATTGTCATTAATTTAGTAAATGACAAATTGAATATTAATAATGAATAATAAATAAGTGATCATTCAAACAACTCCCAAAACACTTTAGAACAAGATGAGAATAATTAAAATATCCATTAAATTTGGAGGCAAAAAATCATTTGGTCATAACTTAAGATGTGTCTTTTTAACACACACACACACACACACACACACACACACACACACACACACACACACACACACACACACACACACACACACACACACACACGCGACAGTTGAGAGGCGGGCCAAAAGAGCAGAGCTCAACCCCCGCAAGCACAACTAGGGTGAATACACACACACACACACAGCTAAGAGGTATGAGTAAAGAGAAAAGATTAAAAAGTAGTTAAACCTCACGTCACTGACAGAGAAATGAAAGAGAACAGACATGACCACCACATCCAAAATTCCCCAGGAAGGGGGGAGGGGGGGAGGATGGTGGAGCAACACACAGGACCTATACCCACACAAAGGCGTCACCGCCCAACACACGCGGGAACTGAGACACTTGCAAAAAAAAAAATCAAGGGACACAAATGTGGACAGAGAACAATCCGAGCGCAAAGTTTTTTTCTTAACAGAGCACCACAAAAGACACAAACGCCAGGTTCAGCGCCCTATCATTCCTACCACCAGGGGGAGAGAGCCCTCTGCTCTTTCTTTGCCATACCAGGAATGTGTGTGTGTGGGAGGCATTCATAGGATTACAGCCCCGCTCCTGTTCCAGGTAAGTCCACTACGGGCTCACTATAGCCCGTGCTACTTGGAACTTTTGTTCCGAGTAGCTGAATCCAAAAACAACAACAACATGTGGGCATCTGGAGGCTCTTGATACCGTCAGATAAGTCAGAAATCTGTTGTAATATATAAAGAGAACCTGTAAGAGATGCCTGAAAATCCGAGGATCATGAAGGATCTATAACACACATAGATACACACAAACATACATATATATAAACCTACATACAAAACTACACACACAAACGTAGATATACCTACAAACGTACATATATACACCTACATAGATATAAAAACCCCACATTAGCGAACAGGGACACAAGAATATTAAAAGACAAAGGCACAGAAATACATAGATTCAGATCGACAAATAAACAGTCAAACAGCATACAAATAAGACTATAGTACTTGGCCCCAGCTTGGCCGACCATAGCCCAAGGTAACCCATACCCCAGGGGGTATGCTCGCGCCAGCTGTGGCCGAACCCCCCCCCCCCCCAACTCATCCCCAGTCGATAAAAATATACATTATACTCCCGTGTATAGTTAGGCCTAGCAAATGTTAGGCTACAAATGTTTAGGCTCCGTTGGCAATTATTTGTATATACAGTACATAGCTGACGCATTTAGAGGAGGAGCTTTTCAAACACACGAAGAGATCAAAAGCACTGTTCGAAAAGAGTTCGAACGCTATCATTGTTAAGTGTTATGATGGAAATTTCATAATTAATATAGGATTTGGCGGCTGGATTGACGAGTATATCGTCATTGTTTTTGAGGACGAGATGACTGTTGATGATTTGATGAGTTACTGAACCTTAGGACTCACCTGAGTAACAGAACCTATCAGCCGTGGGTGTCGACATGTGGGCGTCATGAACCAAGCCACGACCCGGCTGCAAGAGACAAAGTTGTTATTCAACTAGACTCATATTATCCAGGTCACATGTACTCTCACTCACTCACTCATTCACTCTCTCACTCATTCACTCACTCACTCTAGTGTGTGTGTGTGGGGGGGGGGGGGGAGGGGAGTTACAAGTTAATCTCTGAGGCCATTAGTATCGGAGAACTCCCGTTCTGTTTACGTGTTTACTGTTTCACATCATTTACCAATAGGAGTCAGTGAGGAGGGAAGACTACTGCCTCTTTCTCAACCATTAAACAAGCATTTTCTCTACTACTGTCCCGCACAAGAGACTTTAACTCAAGGTTTACCTCGGGGAAAGAATGCTAGGGGTGAGCGAGAGAGGACCTACCAGGAAGAAAACAGAAAGCGGAGATATCAGCGTAGAAAGAGAGAGGTTACGAGTAGAGTACCACAAGGGTCGGCGCTGGGGCCCATATTGTTTCTAATATATCTCTACACCCCGACCGGCAAATGGGTGTTCACTGGGTGTTCACTGTTCAATGGGTGTTATTCGTATCACTGTTTACAGACGATGTAACATCAGTGGGGGGGGGGGAAGCCAAGACAGAGAGAGAACAGAGACACCTGGCAAATGTTCTTGACATCCTGAAGTGGTGTGAACAATGCCAGGTTATGTGGATAGGAGCAAGAATGAGGATAGGAGCAAGAATGGGAACAGCAGTACAGAGTGAAGGGGGAAGATGGAACACTTTGGAACTGACATATTACATTAATTTCAGAACATTTAGGAAGGAGGAGGCTCCAGCCCAGGAGCCAAGCTCGTCCCATCAAACACTTCAGGAGGAGTGCCTCTAGGTTAGTACCCCCCCCGCAATAGGGGCCACACAATGGACGCCACATAAGGGGTCCTGGACAAGAGGTCACCTTATGCAGGTAGCATTATGCTTAATGAGAGGCTGGGTAATTAGCTTAGCCTAATACATCTGAAATAAATCCTTGTTCTAATCTTAATAATTACCTGAAATTTGTTTAAAAGCGAATAATTATATGTCTTTAAAACTAATTGAGTCATACACTGGTCAAACACACACACACACACGATTGTGGGGTTGTAAACAATGAGCTATGCACGCACGCAAACACTCACGCACGCACATACACCACACACACACACACACACACACCTATATTACGACTATATAGCACTTGGAAGGGGTCAGGATAAGGGTTTGGGATGGAACGGGGGAGGGGGGGGGAAGGAATGGTGCCCAACCACTTGGACGGTCGGGGATTGAACGCCGACCTGCATGAAGCGAGACCGTCGCTCTACCGTCCAGTTGTGAACGCGGCCCTCACGACTATCACTGACAATGTAAGTTTAGGACAATTGTTTACTTTTTGTCAACTTGATCCTCTTATTGTTATTATTATTATTTAAAAGATGTAATATTACGCACAGGAATTCTACCTGTCATTTGTAAAGAAAGAATGGTGTCATCTCCACCACCACACCACCCATCACCACCATCACAGCCACACCACCCATCACAGCCACACCACCCATCACCACCACCACACCACCCATCATCACCACCACCCATCACCACCACCACACCACCCATCACCACCACCACCCATCACCACCACCACACCACCCATCACTACCACCACCCATCATCACCACCACCCACCACCACCACACCACCCATCACCACCACCACCCATCACCACCACCACACCACACATCACCACCACCACACCACCCATCACCACCACTACACCACCCATCACTACCACCACCAATCATCACCACCACACTACCCATCACCACCACCACACCACCCATCACCACCACCACCCATCACCACCACACCACCATCACCTCCACCACCCACCACCACCACACCACCCATCACCACCACCACCCATCACCACC
>WNGS01113158.1:34972913-34984856 GCA_020271785.1 Procambarus virginalis | reverse complement strand
CACCACACCACCATCACCAACCACCACACCCCCATTCACCACCCAGTCCACACCACCCATCACCACCCACACCACCAAACACCACCACCACAACACCTACCCACCATCACCACCACCCCACAGCACCACCCATCACCACCACCCACCACCCCACACCCCCACAGCCACACCACCCACTCACACCCCAATCATACCACCACATACCACCACACGCCACCCATCCCTCACCACCACCACACCCCCATCACCACCACCACCTCACCACCACACACACCACACCACCCATACACCACCACTCCCCGACCCAACCATCACCACCCACCACAGCCATCACCACATCACAGCACACCACCCACCACCATCACACCACCCACCAATCGACCACACACCGACCCCACACCACATACCTCACCAGCGCACCACACCACCATATCACCACACCACCACCACCACCATCACCACGCACCTCACCACAGGCACCACCAGCATAACCACACCACACATCACCACACAACCAACACACTCCCACCACTCCACACCACACACCCCTACACACCACCACCACCCATACCCCACCACAACACCCACACCACCACACCCACCCATCAACCCACAACCCCCCCCCCACCCACCACACCACCACCACACCACCATCACCACACCAACCACCCATCCCACAGCCACCACCAACATCACACCAGCCACACCCCCCCACATACACCACCACACCACCCATCACCACACGCACACCACCCATCACACCACACACAAACCACCACCAGCAGCCCACCACCAACACACAGCCATCACCACCACCCCACACACCACCCAGCACCACCCATCACACACCACTCAACCCATCCACCCATACACACACCACCTCACACCACCCCCACTCACAACCAAACCAAAACCACACACCACCTCACCACCCCACACCACCATCACACCACACACACCCACATCACCACCACCACACCACCATCACCACACACAACTTACCCTTGTACACGAGTCTTGGATCAGATATTCTGCAGCCTCGTCCTGAAGGAGAGAAGAAAAAGATAAACAGTTAATATCCTGAAACACCATATTAATCAACATGTGTCATAACACCCTAATGACTGAACCACCAGTGGGTCCAGGATACTGTCATCATTGGTGTGTCGAGTAACTGTTTACCAGTGTTGCTCGTAACTGTCTCATGTTATCTCAAGTCATTGTGCTATCACAGGAGCAGGTGGTTCCAAGAGGTGTCAGCAGCAGTGCTTTACGTAAAGAGGTGAGCCGACGGAACGGCTTTGACTGGAACGCCTCGTTAATGGTTCCCAAGATGACAAGGAGACAGATGGTCGGAGTCATGTACTAGACAAATGAGGGCGGGACTGAGGAGCTAGCGCTCGAGCGAGCAGGCAGGAGAGGAAGAGAGCGTGCAAGCAGCAGACAAGGTGCATAAGAAACAGAGGAAGGGAGGCAAAACAAGGGCTTGTCTTAGACATTGCCGGAGAAGACAATTAAAGACTTAATCTCAGGGTGTGAAGACGACGGGGAATTACACGTAGAAGAAAAGGGAGGTGATTGGTGCGGTGGTGGTGGGGGGGGGGGTCTTGGGGGGGAGTGTTGGTGTGGGGGTCGCTTGTGGGGGGGGTGTGTGGGTAGGACTTTTGGGGGGGGGTGTAGAGGTAGGCTGGGAAGGGAGGCTTGTGGTGGGGAAGGTGTGGGATAGGCTTGTGGGGGGTGTTGGGGGGGAGTCTTGTGGTGGGGGAAGTGTGGGAGGGTGAATGCTTGTGGGGGTGTCTGTGCGGGGGGGTTGTGGTGGGGGAAGTGTGCGGGGGGCTTGTGGTGAATCAGGTGAGGGGGTGGGCAGCACTTGTGATGGGGTCGTTGTGGAGTGTGATGGTGGAGCCGAGGAGGGATGACGAGCTTAACTCTGGACTCCACCTTTCACCAATTAGTCCCTAATACATGTACCCTGACCAAGCTTTCTCTCTCGACAATATAAAACAAACAAATGTAGCTGACTCTGTACCTTATCGTGTAGTTAACTCATTTTCCCTTCAATATGCTAAAGCAAAAACTATTCCCGTTCATTATGTCATCTGAGTCCCAGCTTCGCCATGCATCGTGCACTACTGGTATAAGGTTAAACAGTTCTACGTAATTTTAGAGGTTTCGATCATTTTCCCCAATCTCTCTCATCTTGTCGTATACATTTACTCTCCTCCGTCCTTCCAACATTCTTCGTATCCATCCACTATCCTTCTGAAACGAAGCCTCGTCCAATGTTGTTTTTTTAGATTTAGCATACTCAGAACGAACGTCCATGTAGGAACCGGCTATGGCGAGCAACCGTAATCCTCGTCGCAGTCCTGTGTATTTTAAGCTTCCATAGAGGTGTGGGCTCGTTGCCGGCCTAAATGTGTCCGTACAGGGTGGAGAATGGGGCTCGGTCCTGTACAGGGTGTGGAGAATGGGGCTTCGGTCCTGTACAGGGTGTGGAGAATGGGGCTTCGGTCCTGTACAGGGTGTGGAGAAAGGGGTTTCGGTCCTGTAGAAAGGGAGAGAGAGGGGGGAGGAGGGTGAGGAAAGGAGGAAGGGAGGAAGGGGGGCTCCGGACCAGACATTCAGGAGTAAACTTGGACCACAGGCGGCTGTGACTCGTCGGTGAGCGGCCTAAAAGGGGTGCCCTGTTGCCAGCGTTAAAAGTGCGGTCGACTGTAGCGAAAGAGCGACAGTGATTTTTATAGCAAACCAATATATGTGTGAAAAGTACAGAGCGCACCGAGGGTCCGCGGACAGGCGAAAGACAAACATCCGAGGGGTACAGGGCATACATGGGAAGCACCCGGTGGACAGGACAAGAACGAGCAGCCCCGAGGGACCGGACAAGCGAAGAGAAGAACCCGATGGACCGGACAAGTACAGAGCAGAACCCGAGGGACCGGACAAGCGAAGAGAAAGAACCGATGGACCGGACAAGTAACAGGAGCATACCCGAGGGACCGGAAAAGCGAAGAGAAGAACCCGATGGACCGGACAAGTACAGAGCAGTACCTGAGGGACCGGACAAGCGAAGAGAAAGAACCGAGGACGGACAAGTACAGAGCCGCACCCAGGGAACTGACACGCGAAGAGAAGAACCCGATGGACCGGACAAGCGAAGAGAAGAACCCGATGGACCGGACAAGTACAGAGCCGCACCGAGGGACCGGACAAGCATAGAGAGGAAGCACCCGGGACTGAGACAATACACGGAAACCCTATAACCTTTAACTAGGATATGGGAGGTGGTGGCGGAGTTGGACAGGCTCTAGAATCGTGGACATGGACGGGGTTCGATCCACGGCACCGCCGGAAAAAAACAAATGGACAGTTTGTCACCCTGATGCCCCTGTTGCTTAGCAGTAAATAAATACCTGTGAGTTGACAGCTGCTACGGGTGCTTCCTGTGTGTATGTGTGGTGTGGGAAAAAATAGAAAGTAGTCTTAACAGTTGACGATGACAGTTGAGAGGCGGGCCGAAAGAGCAGACTTCAACCCCCACAAGCACAATAGGTGAATACAGGAATTCATATAACCTCTTAACAGTACCCAGCTGTCTCAGTATCTAAGCACCCCCTCAGTCATGAAACAGTTTACCAAAAATGTCTGAAAACTGAAGTATGATCAAGTCCCTTGGCGTCACCTGGCTCCGTGCAGGGCACTGCCCTACCCCCTCCTACTCCACGTGGTGCAATGATCTCCGTACTGAGTGAAACGCGTCTGGGCAAGGGCGTTTACCGACAGTTCTGTACATACGGCGTGAGCTGGGAGCTCTTTGTTTGTCTTTACTCTCCTGAGTGTGGCGGCCGTTGGAGGTATGTCAGCGGAAGTCGATTGGAGGGAGGAGGTCGACGGGAGGCGTCGGCTGGAGAAGGTAATCGTCCTTACTATCCCTCGCAACAAGAGCCATTCTCGTCCCCCTCTCGCTGACGCGTGTGCGCCGGGGACCCCCCTTTAGGCTACATACCTCGCTAAATAAACTTCCATCCGAATGGATCATAAATGTAATTGCTGGTAGCCGCTGCGAGTACTGATGACAGGGATGAGTCTTGCTGGCGTTTCAAGGGCCGGTGAGGACGGGAATTACGGGGCCAATCCAGGAGTTGCAAAGGCGTGTGCTCGAGTCTGGGCTTCAAGGGTAAAAACGCATGAAGACTGGAGTGGGTCAGAGTGACGAGGGGAAACTTTGGTGTTGAGGGGCTCAAAAAAAAAACAGGTTGGGAGTACTTTCTTGACATGCAAATGAGAAAAGTTCATGATTACCGAATTTGGCTGAGCAAATAAATCTTGCGATTAAAATGGTGCCATCACGATATTGCTAGGTCCGCCTGCTGAGAGAGAGAGAGAGCGAGAGCGAGGGGACGAGGGAGAGGGAGAGAGAGAGAGAGTGTACTCAACGACTTTTACTGCAGGATCTGAGCTCTAACTCTTGGACCCCCGCTTTTCTAGCCGTTGGTTGTCTAATACAATGGCTCCTGGCATATTTCCCTATCATTCCTAGTCTTAAAATTATGATGGAGTTCGCCTCTACAACCTTTTGGCTCCTTTAGGCCATTCATTACTTCCTCACGCTAAAAGAAATTTTCTAGCATCCTCTATGACAAATCTGAGACCGCAGCCTCCCCCCCCTTTTTTGCTCGTCCCTGCCCCCCTATTATACGAACACAGCCTAAGGATGGACCAAGTGACTGTCGACTGTGTTTAGTACAACCCAGCCTCCTGAAATGATAGTACTTATAGTGACTAGTACTTATATTACTGATAGTACTATTTGGTACAAAGTTCCAGTATGTAGTGATGGACCACCAGTAAACTACCTTTTTTGTACTATTAGTGTTATAAAGTCCGTACAAAACAACGCTAAAAACCAAACATAAATATTCGTAGATCTAACATAGTACAAATAGGTACTATATTAGGCCTAAGATAGCGTGTATTTGACCTAGGATTGCTAGAAGAGGCTTCTGATAACAAAGTTTCTGCCATGTCCAAATTCAACAGTACAAAAGTCAACTTTCTGGTGGCCAACATCACTACATATTGGGACTTTCCACTAAATACATACTAAAAATACTTTTTATTTTAGGAGGCTGTGTTGTTGGGTGAGACCCGTCACAGCTCAACCCGTCCTCTTAAAAAGAACGTCACTTTTGGCTCGTATGCGCGATATGGCCAAATTTGGACGTAATTTGAAATGAAATCGACTCACAAAAGTGACGTTCTGTTCCGTTTTCTATTTGAGTCGTCCGGCGTACGCGCAGAGGTTATGAGAGGACACTTTAAATTAACGTTTTTCATAACGTTTTGAAACTTTATGAGAATTTCCTGCCCACCTAACCTATCAGAGGACCCTTAACTTACTGTTGTTGAAAAAAAAATCCTAAATTTATTTTCATATTTTTTTCATTTTCAAATTACGTCCAAATTCGGCCATACGGGCAAACGGCCAAATGCGACGTTCTTTTTAAGAGGACAGGTTGGCTTGGGCCTCCGGGTCCCCGTGTCCTGTAGTGATCTCCCTGTGTTATGTGGACGACGTGTGTGTACTTACCTAGTTGTGCTTGCGGGGGTTGAACTCTGGCTCTTTGGTCCCGCCTCTCAACAGTTACTCAACAGGTGTACAGTTTCCTGAGCCTATTGGGTTCTATCATATCTGCACTTGAAACTGTGTATGGCGTCAGCCTCCACCACATCACTTCCTAAAGCATTCCATTTGTCAACCACTCTGACACTAAAAAAGTTCTTTCTAATATCTCTGTGGCTCATTTGGGCACTCAGTTTCCATCTGTGTCCCCTAGTGCGTGTGCCCCTTGCGTTAAATAGCCTGTCTTTATCTACCCTATCAATTCCCTTGAGAATCTTAAATGTGGTGATCATGTCCCCTCAAACTCTTCTGTCTTCCAGCGAAGTGAGGTTTAATTCCCGTGGTCTCTCCTCGTAGCTCATACCTCTCAGCTCGGGTACTAGTCTGGTGGCAAACCTTTGAACCTTTCCCAGTTTAGTCTTATGCTTGACTAGATATGGACTCCATGCTGGGGCTGCATACTCCAGGATTGGCCTGACATATGTGGCATACAAAGTTCTGAATGATTCCTTACACAAGTTTCTGAATGCCGTTCTTATGTTGGCCAGCCTGGCATATGCCGCTGATGTTATCCTCTTGATATGGGCTGCGGGGGACAGGTCTGGCGTGATGTCAACCCCCAAATTTTTTTCTCTCTCCGACTCTTGAAGGATTTAATCTCTCAGATGATTCCTAGTATCTGGCCTCCTGCTCCCTACACCTATCTTCATTACATTACATTTGCTTGGGTTAAACTCTAACAACCAATTGTTCGACCATTCCTTCAGCTTGTCTAGCTCTTCTTGAAGCCTCAAGCATTCCTCCTGTCTTAATCCTTCTCATAATTTTGGCATCGTCAGCAAACAATGAGAGAAATGAATCTATACCCTCCGGGAGATCATTTACATATATCAGAAACAAGATAGGACCGAGTACAGAGCCCTGTGGGACTCCACTGGTGACTTCACGCCAATCTGAGGTCTCACCCCTCACCGTAATTCTCTGCTTCCTATTGCTTAGGTACTCCCTTATCCACTGGAACACCTTACCAGCTACACCTGCCTGTCTCTCCAGCTTATGTACCTGCCTCTTATGCGGTACTGTGTCAAAGGCTTCCCGACAATCCAAGAAAATGCAGTCCGCCCAGCCTTCTCTTTCTTGCTTAACCTTTGTCACAAGAAAGAGAAGGCTGGGCGGACTGCATTTTCTTGGATTGTCGGAGTGTGTGTGTGTGTGTGTGTGTGTGTGTGTGTGTGTATGTGTGTCGTGTGTGTGTAAGACGCTCGGGCACATGCTTGCAAGACATGCACGTGTGCCTGTAAGACACGTGTGGTGTGTGTGTGTGTATCCACACTAGGGAGCAACAAGGAAGCTCTCTCTGCACCCGCCTGCACATTACTACTGCCCCAGCCCCACTACTCTCTCTCACGCAGCCACAACCCTCTACAACAGTGCAAAAAAAAACCTATGTACACACACAACGTACATACGTACGCGTAAACAATCATGTACACATCTCGAGATTAAGACAACGAAGAAGCTAAGGTAAACAAATAGTAGCCGAGGTTAAATTTTTGTTTGTGTCTCATTCTCGCTGGCTAATGTATTAATGAGGAGAATGAAGAGAGGAGAAGGAGAAGTGGGAGGGAGGAGGTCTTTGTCTCAGACACTTCAAGTCTCTAAGAGAGATACAAGTATCCCCCCCTCACGACTGGGTTGTACTCTCCAAGATGGGGGGACTAACCCCCCCATCACCACTATAACATACTCAGCCACACTCTCGCTCTACCTCACGCATACCTAGATATAAAGTGAGTTTCTAGACAACCTTGTTTTCTAGATTTGACTTAGCTCCTACTACGTTAATTAGCTCTGAGAAAGTATCAACAAGTCTAGTTAAAAAAAAGTTTTAAAGAACATCTCGGGTTGCAAAAATGTACATTATACTTTCTAGAGTTTAATTAACGTTTCCATAGATAGCAAATATCTGTTCTAAACATTATTAGGATTACTAGACGCCAAACAAAACCTTCCAAAAAGTTAATAAGTAAAGCTAAAGCCGACACCACGAGGCTTTACACTCTTCAAAATATTTTGGACATTTTCTTAAAATTAGGTTTATTGTTCTTCATTTTATTATGCAGCCGCGACACAGGCTCGATCCACCTTTTAGAACATTTACAAAATCTGTACAACAGAGAAATTATCATCAGCCTTTTACAAATGTTTGTCAGAAACTTCAAACTTCATCATGGAAGATTTCGAGCTTAGTAGCCTAAACTCAGTTCAGGAACAGTGCTCAAGGTGTGTGTGTTTGTGTGTGTGAGAGAGAGAGAGAGAGGAGAGAGAGAGAGAGAGAGAGGAGAGGAAGAGAGAGAGGGAGAGAGAGAGAGAGAGAGAGAGATAGAGATACTACCCCTCACAATAGCGTAAAAAACAACAGACAGTATAGCCACTGCTGAAAAGACTCACAACTACACACGCCGGAAAACAATGAAGCATCGAGTACTGGCCACAAGACACTCCAGGAGGCCAGCTATGCTGAAGACAGAGGGTAAGTTTATGCTGAAGACAGCGGGTAAGCTTTATGCTGAAGACAGCGGGTAAGCTTTATGCTGAAGACAGCGGGTAAGCTTATGCTGAAGACAGAGGGTAAGCTTTATGCTGAAAATGACACCACAATGCAAACATGCTGAGGAAGCTTCCACAGTATGATATACCCAAAGGAAGGGAACATATTACGAGTGTATGCTGAAGAAAGGCACATACCTCATCTAGGGAAGTACACTATGAAGGGACTTGACGTAGGAGGGTGGAGGGAGGCTTTGGGTGGAGTGAGAGGCTCTGGGTTAGAGAGCAGCACTGCCTTCAACCTGGGCCTGGGGGGGGGCAGTGATTGGTGGAATGACACTGGTGGAATGACACTGGTGGAATGACACTGGTGGAATGACACTGGTGGAATGACACTGGTGGAATGACACTGGTGGAATGACAAACTGAGGTAGCGTTTGAAAGTGGGTAAGAATAGACCAAGGATGAGGATAAGAATACAACAAAGGTGAATGCAAGAATAAATCAAGGGTGAGGGGCAAGAATACATCAAGGGTGAGGGGCAAGAACACATCAAGGGTGAGGGGGGGGGGGCAAGAATACATCAAGAGTGATAGTAAGAATAGAGCAAGGGTTGAGAGCCAGAATACAACAAGAGATGGGCAAGAATACAACAGAGGGTGTGGGCAAGAATACAACAGAGGGAAGCAACAGTACAGTTGATCAAGATAAGAGCACAGAGACATGTTACAAAGACGAGGTTTATATGTGAGAGGAAAAGCTTTCTAAGCTAAACAAAACTAAACACCCCCAACAGTATCCACAGAGGTGCTTCTGTTTGGCTGGCGTGGTACCCTTCTGTAGGGTACTCTCACACAAAGTACTCTGAACTGCACTGAAAAAAAGTCCTCTGAATTCCACTGAAAAAAGTTATCTGAATTGCACTGAAAAAAGTTCTCAGATTTGGCTTGAAAAAAAAGGTACCTTGATTTACATCACTATAAATATGGAGTGTAAATTTAGGGATTCTTGTTTACATACATTTTGGATATTTTCCAATGGAAGTGTTTGTTAAGGTTTGTTGATTAAAGTTAGCAACACATTATTCTGAAATAATATTAAGAGGGAATATTTGATTTTCCTGTCGAGTTGTCGACAGAATTAGGTGGAAAAGTTGAAATTTTGGTGGTTGGACAATATTTCAGGAGAGGAAGGATGCTCCCACTGGACCATCCCACCACTGACAGGCGCGTGACAATGGCAGACAGGTTTGTGACAGTCAGGGTCAGTTTGGAGGAGTCGGTCGAAAAAGATTGTCTGTCCACAGTGACAGGTGTGTGTGTGTGTGTGTATGACAACACCATACCGTCTGCCTAGAGTGACAGGTGTGTGGGAACATCACCACACCCTTTGCCTAGAGTGACAGGTGTGTGGGGACATCACCCACACCCTCTGCCTAGAGTGACAGGTGTGTGGGAACATCACCACACCCTCTGCCTAGAGTGACAGGTGTGTGGGGACATCACCACACCCTCTGCCGAGAGAGACAGGTGTGTGGGAACATCACCACACCCTCTGCCGAAAGTGAAGGTGTGTGTGGACATCACCACACCGTCTGCCGAGAGAGACAGGTGTGTGGGGACATCACCACACCATCTGCCAAGAGAGACAGGTATGTATAGGAACATTCCTATCGAGTAGACGCTGGGGGCCACAGGATGACTCAGACAAGATACTTAGCAAACTTGAGTCTATCCTGAAGTGAATGACGGGGACAGGGGCTTCTAGAGGAGCAGCAGCAGAAGTATCAGCAGCAGTAGCAGCTAGCAGCAGCATGTGCAGCAGGGACGTAAACAGCAGTGACAGCAGGAGTAGCGGAAGCAGAAATAAGGAAGAGGACGGTGCTCTTTGTCATGGGCTGAAATAGAAAATATATTTATTGTCATTAATTTAGTAAATGACAAATTGAATATTAATAAGAATAATAAATAAGTGATCATTCAAACAACTCCCAAAACACTTTAGAACAAGATGAGAATAATTAAAATATCCATTAAATTTGGAGGCAAAAAATCATTTGGTCATAACTTAAGATGTGTCTTTTAACACACACACACACACCACACACACACACACACACACACACACCAACACACACACACACACACACACACACACACACAACACACACGCGACAGTTGAGAGGCGGGCCAAAAGAGCGAGCTCAACCCCCGGCAAGCACAACTAGGTGTAATACACACACACACACAGCTAAGAGGTATGAGTAAAGAGAAAAGATTAAAAAGTAGTTAAACCTCACGTCACTGACAGAGAAATGAAAGAGAACAGACATGACCACCACATCCAAAATTCCCCAGGAAGGGGGAGGGGGGGGAGGATGGTGGAGCAACACACAGGACCTATACCCACACAAAGGCGTCACCGCCCAACACACGCGGGAACTGAGACACTTGCAAAAAAAAAAAATCAAGGGACACAAATGTGGACAGAGAACAATCCGAGCGCAAAGTTTTTTTCTTAACAGAGCACCACAAAAGACACAAACGCCAGGTCAGCGCCCTATCATTCCTACCACCAGGGGGAGAGAGCCCTCTGCTCTTTCTTTGCCATACCAGGAATGTGTGTGTGTGTGGAGGCATTCATAGGATTACAGCCCCGCTCTGTTCCAGGTAAGTCCACTACGGGCTCACTATAGCCCGTGCTACTTGGAACTTTTGTTCCGGGTAGCTGCTAATCCAAAAACAACAACAACATGTGGGCATCTGGAGGCTCTTGATACCGTCAGATAAGTCAGAAATCTGTTGTAATATATAAGAGAACCTGTAAGAGATGCCTGAAAATCCGAGGATCATGAAGGATCTATAACACACATAGATACACACAAACATACATATATAAACCTACATACAAAACTACACACACAAACGTAGATATACCTACAACGTACATATATACACCTACATAGATATAAAAACCCCACATTAGCGAACAGGGACACAAGAATATTAAAAGACAAAGGCACAGAAATACATAGATTCAGATCGACAAATAAACAGTCAAACAGCATACAAATAAGACTATAGTACTTGGCCCCAGCTTGGCCGACCATAGCCCAAGGTAACCCATACCCCAGGGGGTATGCTCGCGCCAGCTGTGGCCGACCCCTCCCCCCCCCAACTCATCCCCAGTCGATAAAAATATACATTATACTCCCGTGTATAGTTAGGCCTAGCAAATGTTAGGCTACAAATGTTTAGGCTCCGTTGGCAATTATTTGTATATACAGTACATAGCTGACGCATTTAGAGGAGGAGCTTTTCAAACACACGAAGAGATCAAAAGCACTGTTCGAAAAGAGTTCGAACGCTATCATTGTTAAGTGTTATGATGGAAATTTCATAATTAATATAGGATTTGGCGGCTGGATTGACGAGTATATCGTCATTGTTTTTGAGGACGAGATGGACTGTTGATGATTTGATGAGTTACTGAACCTTAGGACTCACCTGAGTAACAGAACCTATCAGCCGTGGGTGTCGACATGTGGGGCGTCATGAACCAAGCCACGACCCGGCTGCAAGAGACAAAGTTGTTATTCAACTAGACTCATATTATCCAGGTCACATGTACTCTCACTCACTCACTCATTCACTCTCTCACTCATTCACTCACTCACTCTAGTGTGTGTGTGTGGGGGGGGGGGGGGGAGGGGAGTTACAAGTTAATCTCTGAGGCCATTAGTATCGGAGAACTCCCGTTCTGTTTAC
>WNGS01113158.1:34939742-34958896 GCA_020271785.1 Procambarus virginalis | reverse complement strand
ACCATCTCCTGATTTAATAATTCTGAATACCAGAGTAAAAGCAGCTGTGATAAGTATGAACAAATCAAACGCCATGCAGAGATTTATCTAACAGAAATGGCTACTGCAGATTTAACCCAAGGGAACTTCAGGAAATCATTGCTGAAATGACAATGTATGAAGTAAAATCCAAGATCAACTTGATCCTTTAATCAAACAAATATCTCAAGCAGGAACCCAATCCAATGTGAGCTCATCCACTCAACAGAGCAATGCAACTATCACACATATAGCAGCAGAGCTCCCAAAGGTACATTTACCATATTTTGAGGGTAAGGATGAAGACGATTGGGATACCTTCTGGAGAGCCTTTGATTCTATAATCAACTCCAAAGCTTCTCTCAAAAAGGCGACAAAGTTTCAGTATTTGCAAAGCCAGTTACGGGGAGAGGCAAGGCAGGTCATTGCTAATTTGTCATTAACAGATGATGATTACGACCATGCCTTACAGTTGTTACAAGATAACTACAGTGATAAGGAGACTGCAATTGCCCGTCTCTCATACAAATTATTGGATTTACCCTCTCCAAATAAAAGTTATGAATCACTACAATCATTTCGATTGTCTATAGAATCAATCATCAAAGCCCTCAGTACAAAAGTACCTGTAGGAAATGCAGAGTGGCTTACAAAGTTAATCATTCAAAGGAAACTTCCTAATGAGGTCATAGACAGCCTATGCACCCATTATAACACCAACATCTTATCACAGAGCCAAATCTTTGATGGACTTCGAGCTTACGTACAAAGATTACGAAGCCGAGGAAAACTTAGATCACAAGAAAAAATCACCAAAGGTGAATCCACGGACAAAAACAAAAATGTCCAAACTGGCAGTCAAAAATCAAGGCAACAAAACTCCTCTTCTGCAAAGTGGAAACAGAGTAATGTTGGCTCATATGCTATATCCCCACAGTTAACAGAACTGTAGGAAATCAAGCTCGCAAGACAGATAAGACAAAAGGAGCTGCAAGTGCCCCAAAATGTTTATTCTGTCAAGAAGCACATACCATTTATCAATGCACAGTTTATGAAGACCGTGCCAGTCGAATCAATCGACTGAAATCTCTGAACAGGTGCATCCGTTGTCTACGGAAGCACGATACAAGTGAGTGTAACACTCAATTGCAGAACTGCCAATATTGTCATAAAAGTGTACATCACACAGCACTCTGTGGTGATATCAACACTCAATCCAGATCACAGACATCCAATAATCAACCTGCATCTCAGGCAAAGCCAAAAGATGATACCACAACAGCCGTACAATTCTGTACAGTAATGAGTAATGTCAATGCCTTAGATACAGAAATTGTTACAACAGCCATATTGCCTACTGCACAGCTAGAACTATGCAATCAAGGAATTTGTATTCAAACAGAGGCTTTTTGATCAAGGTTCACAGAAAACCTTTATCAGTAAAAAGATGGCAGAAGATTTACAACTTAAATCTTCAAAGCAAATATCTACATCCATATCAGGGTTTTTTACCAGTTCAGGTCATAGAACCTTTCCGGTAGTACAACTCATTGTCTGCCTAGGTACATCCCAAAGGACAGTCGAAGCCATAGTAGTTGATAAAATTCCTACTGAAATGGAAGTGACTGGTCTGGCAGCAACAATTAAATTCCTAAAAGAAAAAGGAATCCAATTAGCAGATCCTCGCTCGATTCTGACTACATAGGGGATATCGGAATCCTGATTGGAGCTGACTACTATCATCGATTCATTCTGGGATCAGAAGAATGTATGGGTATGAATATACTCAAATCAGCAGGAGGCATATTGTTGACAGGACCTATACTAGATCTTGAACCTTCAACTCCTGAAAAATCACATCATATAGAAACTGTAATTGTGGCATGGCTAGGCAAAGAACAGTCACCACTTAAAATCCCCCACATGATTGATGATGGATTGGAATCTGTACATCAATTGTGGGAACTTGATGCCATAGGAATAATTCCTGAACAACCAAGTCCTGATGATGTCTGTGCATACAATCAGTACTTAGAAACTGTACAGTACCATGATGGACAGTACTGGGTAAGGCTACCATGGAAAATCAACCATAAAACCTTACCTACCAATATCACATGGCTTATAGTCAATTTAAATCTCAATTAGCAAAGCTAAGAAAAAGGCCTGAGCATTTAAAACTCTATCATGAGATTATTGCTCAACAATTAAAGAATAAATTCATCGAAGTCGTGAAACACGACAATAAGCAAACAGGCCATTTTTTACCACACATGGCTGTAATGAGAGAATCAAAAACACTCCTTTACGGATAGTTTTTAACTGTAGCTCTAAATCTGGACCCCAAGGAACCAGTCTAAATGATTGTTTGCAAACAGGTCCAAGTCTAACTCAGAAATTGTATGACATACTGTTGAAGTTTAGACTTAACAAATATGCATATTCAGCAGATATAAGTAAGGCCTTTCTAAGAGTTGGCTTGCAGGAAGAAGATAGAGACTTCACTAAGTTTCTATGGGTAGAGAACCCAGAAGATATCAATAGTCCTATAGTGACTTTCAGATTCTCCTCAGTTCTTTTCGGCGCGACAAGTAGTCCATTTCTATTGCAAGCAACTCTAGATACTCATCTGAAGAAATCATCAAGTCCCTATAAGGCTGAAATCAGTCAGAATCTATATGTAGATAATTTTCAAGGGACAGTTAACAGTACTACTGAACTGTTACAATTATATCAAGAGGCCAACAAGGAGCTACAAGGTGCCAACATGCCACTACAATCTTGGGCCTCTAATAATGCAACATTGAATAATCAAATAGCAAGAGATTACCCTGAATATCACGTACCAGAATCACAAAAGGTGTTAGGTATGGAGTGGGATCTAATCTCGGACACAATTTCAATCAATCTGTACCAGTAAATTACTGCATTGCCACAAAAAGGGATTTGCTTTCACAAGTTAGCAAAGTATTGACCCACTTGGTCTACTAAATCCTTTAACTATCAAGTGGCGTTTATTGGTGCAAGAAGCTTGGAAGACTAAAGTTGGTTGGGATGATCCACTACCACTCCAGTTACAAAAAGCTTGGATGGAAGTGGCTCAAGAACAAACTTTAGTCGAAAAGATAATCTTTCCAAGACACATAGTCGAGGAAAATGATGAAGTATCACTACATGTATTCGCAGACTCGTCAGCCAAAGCTTTTGGAGCTTGTGCTTACTTAGTGACTTCTAATCAATCATATCTTATCACCTCTAAGGCCAGAGTCGCTCCATTAAAAAAGAGGACTTTGCCTCAGATGGAACTAACAGCACTGCTAACTGGCACACGCTTAGCAGTGCATATCAAACAAGTCTTGTCTACCATGAACATCAAAGATGTCATTATATGGTCTGACAATGAAGCTGTTTTACAATGGGTACGAAACGACAACTGTCCGACTCCTATGTAAAAAATCGCGTCTCGGAAATTAAAGAAATTTCCGCAGGCTTTCAATTGTTGCATGTACCAACAAAAGAAAATCCAGCTGATCTTTATCAAGAGGTATGACATTTAAACATTTGCAAAGGCAGATATTTGGTTTCATGGGCCTAGATGGTTAGTGAATGGTAGTTGGCCTGAACAAAAGTCACACGTCATCACGACACAAACCATAACTACCACCAGGCAGCAAGCTCAAATATCAGTCTTGGATTGTACTCGTTACTCCTCGCTTATCAAATTAATCAATGTAACATAGAACGTGTTTCAATATCTCAGGAAAAGAGGTATAAAATACACTTTTCCAGATGCACTTATCTATTGGATAAGACAAGCCCAGAGAGAGAAACTTATGGGAATAAAACCAAGAAAATCACAACATTCTGCGTTGTGGAGGGAGACTTAAACACGCAGATATCAATCTAGATACCGTGCATCCATGGCTTTTACCAAAAAATCATTGGATCACCAGGTTGATTGTGTTACATACACATCAACAAATCATCAAACATGGAGGAGTGTTAGACACACTCACACAAATCAGACAGCAGTACTGGATTCCTCAGGGAAGACAGTCAGTCAAATCAATCTTGAAAAATTGCATGATATGCCGAAGGTACGATGCAAGAACTTGCTCTTATCCAGGGCCACCACCCCTACCAAAGGAACGAGTGGTCCATCTACACCCTTTCGAAACGACAGGAGTAGATTATACAGGAGCAATATATCTAACAGGGACTCCAGATAAGCAACCTATCAAGGCATACATCTGTCTGTTCACCTGTGCTACCACCAGAGCAGTACATCTAGAGGTAACACCCGATATGACTGCTCAATCATTTATACAGGCTTTCCGCAGATTCGCAGCACGCCGATCATGCCCCAAGCTGATGATTTCAGACAACGGAGCAAACTTGGTAGCTGGAGAAGCATGTCTACGGGAAATCTGTTCCCATCCTGCAGTTACTTCCACACTGGAACAGCGTCATTGCAGATGGAAATTATCCCTCTGAGAGCCCCATGGCACGGAGGATTTTATGAACGGTTAATAGGAACTGTCAAAAGATCCTTGAGAAAATCTCTACACCATCAGAAAATCAATCTTCAAGAACTCCAGACAGTAATCACGGAAATAGAATCAAGGGTGAATAACCGGCCGTTGACTTACTTGTCTGAAGATCCTACTCAACATGAGCCATTAAGTCCTGCACACCTAATGTATGGAAGACTTCTGACTCCAGTACCATCTCTAGTGGATGATGAGATCAGAGATCCCTCATATGTGGGTCAGAGCGAGTTGGTTCAGGGGTATAAGCATCTGTCCAGCATAATCCAAAAATGGAATGATGTTTGGACAAAAGAATATTTTACATCTCTACGAGAACATCACTATGGGGCCAATGTCCCACATAATATATCTAATCTCCAACCTGGCGATATTGTCTTGGTAAGTCAATATCACACAATAACACACCACTAAGTGTGTTAATGCAAGCAAAATTATCAGTGATGGCCCTAGGGCTGACTGGCCATTAGGTAAAGTTGTCTCAGTCCATCCAGATAACCAGGGGATTTTGAAAATAGTCAAGGTCCTGTCGAAAGGAACAACTTCCCTAAAGACATTGGACAAACTCATCCACATGGAATCAGTGAGCCAGCTGCAGTTAGATCCTGAGAGACCTCAAGACACTCTAACTTCACATGACCCACAGACTCCTAACAGACACAATCGTCCACAAAGGACAGCCGCACAAAAATGCAAGCAAAATTTGCACTTGTATTATCAATCCGATGGAGAGTAAATAAATACATAGGGTTACTACTGTCCTTAGTATTGGACTCTGTGCCAGTTCTCTCCCTCTGGAAGATGTGGGAAATTTTTACCCACCATATCTAATAATCATCTAAGAAATGTATTATTTCTATATCATATCTATATCAAATCAAAATCGTATAAAAAAATCATAGAATCACAATAGATTCATTATACAGCTTGATCCTAGATGATAATGCCACTATGATCACGTACGCCATAGGGCCTATAGATGCCTACGTGACTTTGTGCATGATCTCTCATGGATCCAGAAGCTTCTAGAAGGATTTGTTAATTAAAAAATTGTTGGAACATTGATTCAATATCCGGTAGGGATAAAATTGAATCCTTAAAAAGAATCAGTGGTACTATCAAGTACTACTTATAATCTTTATATCCTATATCTAATTATATTATAATCACATCTTATCTCAATCATAAGTCTAGACTGTAAAAATAATCGATCAATATACATAGAAGACTTCCGTGCTCTGGGAGCATGGGAGGGGCATCTGGGGAGAAGCGCCCACGAGAGCCCCAAGCACTATGCATTTGTTGACAACTGTGAACACGTGTGACGATCCTTAGCGAACATTACCAGCTCAAGGACACCTTATCTAATATCATTATCACCAGTGAATACTCTCTAGAACTGGGGGAGTACCTGGACAATATCTACAAGGAAAATCCTAGAACATTTATATAAAATAAGAGTGTATAGTGGAGCTCACAGTAACATGATTTCCACCACCTACATTCCTAATCTTCATCAACTATCATTCTTCTGCAACTGCAGGGACAATCACGTAGCAACGCTACTAGAACATCATACAGCAACGCTGTCATATATAAAATATCGTGCCTAAACTCGTGACAAGAGAGTAATCAGTCTGGCAACTGGCAGACAAGTATATTGAAGGTTATGTTGGTATATAGTTGGCCAATTGTATGCTTGTGTGACTTTAATATACCCTATAAATCTGTCTGTCGGTAATAAAGCGAGGCAACGCCTCATATTTCAGTAAGTTTGTTTATATCGTAGAACAGCAGTAGAGTCTTATCCAGCACTAGACCTCATGAGTGTCCATTGTGTCAGAAAAGCAATAAATAAACAAGACCTCATGAGTGTCCATAGTGTTGGAAGAGATTCAGTCAAGCTGACTGTACTTTTAAATTGAATATAAATACATTGCATATATACTTTAATATATAAATTAAGTTAACCATTGCCTGCTTAGTTATTTTTTAAGTAATCATATAAGTTCATTTAATTGAATATAATTTTAGTACTTAGTAACAGTACTCAGACCATATTTAGGTCATTTATCATACTTTAATAATTTACAATTTAAGTTGTTTATAGTATAAGTGTATTGGCTGTTAATAGCTATGGTGCTAGGCTAGACTGTGTATGTTTAAATCTCTGATTTAAACAGAGCCAGTGTTCAGTCATTAAACTGAATTTATTAAATCTTATCCTTGTATAAAATACAAGCTGATGTGAGATACCTGTTGGCAGGTGGACGGTGGATCTTCAATCAACCTATCAACTAAATCATTCACCCACCTGCCCCTTACAGCCCACAATCTGTCATTAGGAAAAGAGGAGCTAGGATTTACAACCCTAGCTTGAGATTTTAGTTGAATTAATTTGCAGACAGTAAATTTTAATTTAGTTCAGTACAAGTCCCTGGTAGTCTTCTCTTATATCAATCCCAGCAGGTTTTTCCCACATTATCAACCCATTGTTCAATGTTTCAACCCATTGCTCAACACTACAACCCATTGTTCAACATAACAACCCATTGCTCAACACTACAACCCATTGTTCAACATAACAACCCATTGCTCAACACTACAACCCATTGTTCAACATAACAACCCATTGTTCAACACTACAACCCATTGTTCAACATAACAACCCATTGTTCAACACTACATCCCATTGTTCAACACTACAACCCATTGTTCAACATAACCCATTGTTCAAAATAACAACCCATTGTTCAACATAACCCATTGTTCAACACTACAACCCATTGTTCAACATAACAACCCATTGTTCATCATAACCCATTGTTCAACACTACAACCCATTGTTCAACATAACAACCCATTGTTCAACATAACCCATTGTTCAACATAACCCATTGTTCAACATAACCCATTGTTCAACATAACCCATTGTTCAACATAACCCATTGTTCAACACTACAACCCATTGTTCAACACTACAACCCATTGTTCAACACTACAACCCATTGTTCAACATAACAACCCATTGTTCAACACTACAACCCATTGTTCAACACTACAACCCATTGTTCAACACTACAACCCATTGTTCAACATAACAACCCATTGTTCAACATAACCCATTGTTCAACATAACCCATTGTTCAACAGCAGACAATTTTAAAAGCAAAAATCCTAACATTATCTCTTTGTAATATTTATTGAGTTAATACCTTGGCCCAGCAACGTGCATATTTAAAATGTTATACTATATCAACTTTTCATTAGAATTATATTCCTGTGGCAACTAACTAAGGGATTTATTTCATATTTCAGGTGAGATAACGAACGATGCTGGCTGCTGGCTGTAAGTAAACTGTGGCATGTCTTCTTACCTGTCAGGTGTGCTATAAGACATTCGTGTCTCATACGATCAACAGAAGGTTTTTAGACATGGATGGTATGGTATTTTCTTATTGCTACTTCGTTTCTCTCTTAATTCTCTCTTTTTTTCGGACCTCTTTTCCGTTGTGTATATATGATTCTCCTGTGGCATGGTCTTCCTGTGTTTCCTGCGGTGTTCTGGTCTCCTGTGTCATGGTCTTCCTGTGTTTCCTGCAGTCTTCTGGTCTCCTGTATCATGCTCTTCCTGTGTTTCCTGCAGTCTTCTGGTCTCCTGTGTCATGCTCTTCCTGTGTTCCCTGCGTCTTCTGGTCTCCTGTGTCATGCTCTTCCTGTGTTTCCTGCAGTCTTCTAGTCTCCTGTGTCATGCTCTTCCTGTGTTTCCTGCAGTCTTCTGGTCTCCTGTGTCATGCTCTTCCTGTGTTTCCTGCAGTCTTCTGGTCTCCTGTGTCATGCTCTTCCTGTGTTTCCTGCAGTCTTCTGGTCTCCTGTGTCATGCTCTTCCTGTGTTTCCTGCAGTCTTCTGGTCTCCTGTGTCATGCTCTTCCTGTGTTTCCTGCAGTCTTCTGGTCTCCTGTGTCATGCTCTTCCTGTGTTTCCTGCAGTCTTCTGGTCTCCTTACTTACCTCAAGGTCTGTTAAACCTTTATGCATTTTGCTGCCTTAGTGTTCGAAAGAATCAGTCTTCAGCTTGTGAGTATTTGTGAGTCACACACCGCATATCATCTTGTACAAACATGTCTCACAATCATGTCCCCTCATTGCATTGTCCTTTCGAAAATGTCTTCCAGTGTCTGATTTTACTTTGATGTTCCTTAACACTGTGCACTCAAACACCAGAACACAATGGTTATTGCCTCCTTGTGTTGTATTCTGGTCAATGCGTTTGGTGACCCTGATTGCCCATCAGGACAATTTGACTCTTGATTTACCCTTGATTGACCCTTGATTTACCCTTGATTGACCCTTGATTTACCCATCCTGGGTAAAGAAAAGGTAGTAGGTATTTTGGCCTGCCCTATTATATGCCAATATGTGGAAGTGGATATACCCAAAGGTATATCCACTTCGATATGTTGTACTAGAAAGGTGTAACAACGGGGCCCTCGTCATACGTTCTTTGCTTCAGTTCATTTGCACTGTTGGAGGGAGCATCTGTATTTGTTTATTAGACCTTAAAGCTCTTCTTGTTTGATAATTACTCTGTTGACCTCTCTTGTGATATGTGTATAAGAAGGGGGGGGAGGAAATGAATAGGAAGAAGAGGAAAAGGAATAATAGTAGGCACAGGGAGATATGCAGGGGGGAAAAAAAGAGTGTGAATAAGATCGTAGGGAAGTAGAGGTTAGAAACAATGAGAAAAATAAGGGTAGGACTAGAAATAAGAAAATAAGGAGGGGAGAGATGTCGAATAGGGAAATATATGAAAGACGTGAGAGGAAATAGAAAGGAGAGGATGTGCTACAGGAGGAGGGGAGTAAAGATGAGAAGGATGGGATGGAGATAATAAGACTGGGAGAAGCGAAAGTGGGTGATGAAAATGTGAGAAGACTGAAGAGGAAGGTGAGGAGGCAGAGGATACCTGATAAAAATAAAGCAGATTGAACAAATAAATTGCTGAGCGTTTTGATGGTCATTTAACCACACACATCTTGGGCAGTGCCAGCAACAACAGGCAGGCAAGTCATAATAAACACGAACGTTAAGGGGAAGGAAAGACACAATATAAAGTTGACATTAGAGAATAGACCATATCAGGATTCCAAATTTCTTAAACATATAATCCTCTTACTGAAATCATCCCCCCCCCCCTCTTTTAAGCCCTTATATAAAGAATCCATTGCGTACACACCATTAACAATATTCTTGTTAAAAGCGTAACTATCTCGTGGCTAAACGAGCCATAGTTACGTGATCATAAGTATGACTTAGCACAAGCAGGCGAGGAGTCACAATTACGTGGCTGAAGTATGTTGACCAGACCCCACACACTAGAAGGTGAAGGGACGACGACGTTTCGGTCCGTCCTAGACCATTCTCAAGTCGATTGTCTTACTTGAGAAGGTCCAGGACGGACCGAAACGTCGTCGTCCCTTCACCTTCTAGTGTGTGGTCTGGTCAACATGACTTAGCAGTTACTGTCTCAACGCAGCATCAACAAGGTCAGGCTGAAGACCCGATAGTCATCAACCCTCCCGATGTATTTCAAGGAAACACCGCAGTTTCCGTAGCAAGTTTCCCTTACATTTATGACCATGAAACATCAGGTATAATTCAATAAATTATAAATGTGGCATTCAAGAAATTGGTTATAAATGAGGAATCGGGAAATCATAAATGAGAAATGCAAGAAAGTATAAATGAGGAATTCAAAAAATTAATGATAAATTACATAAAAATGAGGAGCTAAGAGCGATTAGAGGTTGCCCCCCCCCCCTTTGGTCACTGTCACATAACCCCTCCCCGCCGCCACGGCTTGCACGGGGCACGTATAGAGCGCGCACGGCCGGCACGGGGCACGTATACAGCGTTCACGGCATAGCTAATGACCCTCTCCCCTCCCCCCCCCCCCATTCATGTCCCCTCGTTAGAATTTCTAGTAATTTCATTCATATCACCCTCATTAGCGTGAGTGCTTGGGGTCGTTAAGAAGCATTGCATTGTAAATACCCCACTTGATCGCTCGTCCGGATATGATAGGCACGACGGAGCACATGCAGGAAGAAGGTTTTAATAAGTACACGATTATCGCCTCCCTGTCTGGCAGTTCTGATGGGTTGAAATTACGCATCAGATCGCCGATTTTAGAATGGCTGGGACCTGAGTACCGAAGTTAATGGCTGTATATCAGTTGCGATGCTCGATCAGATTAGCTTGGGCCACATGGCATCGTTCATTTAAAGCTGTGTGACGGGGATTGATATTTGTGAACAGTTTAGCAGGTGGTCGTCGCTGTTCAGTGACTGGAAAATAAAGCTTCGGGCTGAATGAATCCTGACTGTAATTGTGTGGGGGGGGGGGGGGAACTGAGCAGTTAGTCAGGCTTATCGGGTGAGGGCCGTAGGTCAGATGGTCATTGGCTCCCGCGTGTCAGTTACAGCTCAGGTGATGATCCTGCCTATACTTTGTCANTGGTAATGCTTTTCGCCCCATTCCAGTTAATAGTGTGATCACATAACTCGTGTGCAGATACAATGCACTAGACGTTGGACAGTTCTAATACTATAAGCGTGTTGTGACAACCGCAATTGTAAGGACTTTCCTGTTTGTCCAAGATACACAAAATCACAATCATTATAGGGAATCGATATAGGGTGTATTCGATTCCCTGTAATGATTGTGATTTTGTGTATCTTGGACAAACAGGAAAGTCCTTACAATTGCGGTTGGTCACAACACGCTTATAGTATTAGAACTGTCCAAACGTCTAGTGCATTGTATCTGCACACTAGTTTATATATATATATATATATATATATATATATTATATATATATATATATATATATATATATATATATATATATATATATATATAAGTGCAAAAGAGCAATGTTGCATTGGTCAGTTTGATAAATTCCACAGATCCAAAAAAATAAAAAATAAAAATATTTCGGTCTCTAAAGCGAGTCCTCAGTTTGGAGATTGAAATATTCGGTATTTCTTTTCAGTGTTCCTTTTTTGTTTGGAAACTTTGGTTTGGGCTAGGCCAGAGAACTGGACCAGGGTGTACTGGGTACTGGGCCAGGGAGTGCTGGGCCAGGGAGTACTGTGCCAGGGAGTGCTGGGCCAGGGAGTGCTGGGCCAGGGAGTATTAGGTCAGGGTAGACTTTTTTTCCAGGACTATTCCTGAGCGGGCCCTAAGCCTCTGGCTGGCTCGCTATATGATACTCCTTTTCCCGTTTCTGCCTTAGGCGGTTTATAAGTATTTATGACTCGTATGCCCGCTACAGTAAGATTCTGTCCTGTGTGTATTACGTCTTCTGATCTGTTAAATCTCAATCGAAATCTTATTTGGTTTGTGTCTCTACACTGTGTTAGGTAATACCATGTTCACCAAGCCACTGTTGCCAACTTCAGGATGGTCAACGAACGCTAAAAAAAATTGTCTCATTTTACGAACGAAACTTTAGCACACCGAGACTCACGCTTGAATAACTCCACTTGTTAATTAACTCTGTGTTTGATGAAATATTATTACCATTGACGAAGATTAGTAAAAAAAATAATATGTTCTTTATTTAGCGATCATTTTTGTTTTGAAGTGCCTCTTTAGTGAACCAGATAGTGAATATGATAGTGCCAAGATAGTGAATATGATAGTGCCAAGATAGTGAATATGAGAGTGCCAAGATAGTGAATATGATAGTGCCAAGATAGTGAATATGAGAGGGGCAAGATAATGAATATGAGAGTGCCAAGATAGTGAATATGAGAGGGCCAAGATAGTGAATATGATAGTGCCAAGATAGTGAATATGAGAGTGCCAAGATAGTGAATATGAGAGTGCCAAGATAGTGAATATGAGAGTGCCAAGATAGTGAATATGAGAGTGCCAAGATAGTGAATATGAGAGTGTCAAGATAGCAAATAAGAAAGGTAGTGACAATATAGCAAACGAGATAGGGGTAATATAGGGAACGAGAAAGTGACAGGATAGCGAACAAGAGAGATATTGACAATATAGCGAGCGAGAAAGATGGTGGCAAGATAGCGAACAAAACACTACATAACTAGTGAAGGGTTGCTAAAAGGAATAAATAATGTTCTATATATATAGTGTTAGTGTAAGGAAGTGATGATTGGCGTCGATGCCTTTGTGAGACTTTACCCATCTCTAATGATCGTGTTAGGTCGGACATTAGCTCCTCAGCCCCGCCTTATTAGCTGTGGGTTGATCCTCCTCTTTCTTTTAAATAATTTGGAAAATATTGTATCAGCTCCTACTCTCTCTCTCTTACTCCTTCTAGTACATTTAATTTGCTAATTCCTCTTTACCTTTGATTGCTTTCAACGCATCTTCGAACCACTGTTGCCAGCGGCACTCTTCTACGTTCCTCCATTTCCTATTTTTCGTTCACTTATGCCGTTTTTATCTATTCTTGGGCTGCCTGCCAATTCACAGCTGTTACTTTCCGAGTACCAGTTAGCATAGCGGGAGAATCTCGTGCATAATTTTCCAATTTAATTCCGTCTTCATTTCCGTTGAGATGTTGGCTTAAAACCGCGGTGGGGCGACCAATCCCGTGACCAAATACCAGATGTAATGATCTTAGTCTCAGGAATTCGACGGACGAGCGACGGGTGACGAACCATGTTGAGGTGATTGTCCCGTCCATATTGTTCCCTGTTCAGCTCAGCATATTCTTAATAAAAGAGATTTTTCACCGAGAAATAGTTCCACAGCTCGTGGCCGCCGATGATATGGTAATGAGAACACTGGTTCCCCTCCACGGTTCTTCAAATTTTCAATTACCGACGGAACATCTTAGATTTCAGTAAGATTCCCGGTCAAACTGCGCCGTCTTCAGCATTCCCTTCCATGAGAAGAAATGCTACAGTCTTTTCGCTGGCACCTTTGATGTAAGAGGGAGAATATGTATTACCTCAGGGAAGCGTGTCGCCGTGCGCACCATGCCAAAGAGGCATTTGATCCCTGGCCTGGTGCGAGGCAGCGTCCCTCACTGCCTGCCAGAATCCTACCAAACATCTCTCCAAATGCTGGTTTTGGCTCCGGCCTTGTTTCACGCCTCGCGTCAGCCAACACAGACTTGCGAGTCACAGTTTTCTTGCACATTCTTGAGGACCCTCGTGACCCCTGAATGACCTGACATGCCGAGAGAATGTACCACTTCCGGCTCCACTCTTTCGACATGCTTCTTATTGTACTGTATTTGTTTAAACTCAGTGATAAATGTGCAAACATTTACGAATGAAGTATTCGATTTGATCATATTAGCTCCCATGTCTGGTCGCCACTTCTACATTAGAGTATAAACGAAACACCATAAGAATTCTTATGGTGTTTCCAAAAAACACCATTCTTCCACCATAATAATAACTGAAACTGCAGGAGACCTTTTGGCCCCTAAGCTGCTTCAATTCCACATGCAGTAACAGGCGGGCAGCGCCTCAAAAAAGTGACCACCACAGTTACTCCATTATTAACATGTCCTGGTCTGGTGCCATGTCTGGGATCTGGTCTGGGGCCATGTCTGGCCTGGTCTGGGGCCATGTCTGGCCTGGTCTGGGGCCATGTCTGGACTGGTCTGGGGCCATGTCTGGGACCTGGTCTGGGGCCATGTCTGGACTGGTCTGGGGCCATGTCTGGCCTGGTCTGGGGGCCATGTCTGGCCTGGTCTGGGGCCATGTCTGGCCTGGTTTGGGGCCATGTCTGGGACCTGGTCTGGGGCCATGTCTGGACTGGTCTGGGGCCATGTCTGGGACCTGGTCTGGGGCCATGTCTGGGACCTGGTCTGGGGCCATGTCTGGGGCCATGTCTGGCCTGGTCTGGGACCATGTCTGGGGCCACGTCTGGGACCTGGTCTGGGGCCATGTCTGGGACCTGGTCTGGGGCCATGTCTGGGACCATGTCTGGGACCTGGTCTGGGGCCATGTCTGGGACCATGTCTGGGACCTGGTCTCGGGCCATGTGTGGGACCATGTCTGGGGCCATGTCTGGGACCTGGTCTGGGGCCATGTCTGGGGCCATGTCTCTGGTCTGTGCTTCGGTCAAGTCGCCCGGGTTCAACAGGAGCGTGATCTAACTTTCTACAGCTTTTGGCCAGGCTGTTTTCCTTGGTCTTGTCTTTCTGCCTCTCTAAACAAGGCACTAATTCCAGTTTCCGTCTTAGGCACAACATCCTTCTCTGACTTGTCAATTTACGACGTGTTCTTGTCACCAAGCAAGGCTGATACACCAGGCTGTTATACATGTTGGTTTGTTTGTCCTCGTTAGGATGACTATCGCAACTAGGCCAGTGTTGTCATCTCTTTGATCTCTGTCATCCATCTCTCCAGCCTCCTCTGGTTCTATAATGATGCTCAGTCTTACATACTGGTATAATGATGCTCAGTCTTACATACTGGTATAATGATGCACAGTCTTGCATACTGGTATAATGATGCTCAGTCTTACATACTGGTATAATGATGCTCAGTCTTACATACTGGTATAATGATGCTCAGTCTTACATACTGGTATAATGATGCTCAGTCTTACATACTGGTATAATGCTGTACAGTCTTGCATATACAATAAATATAAGTGTAACATTACAACCCATTGATCAACATAACAACCCATTGTTCAACATAACAACCCATTGCTCAACATTACAACCCATTGTTCAACATAACTGTGGGAAATTTTTACCCACCATATCTAATAATCATCTAAGAAATGTATTATTTCTATATCATATCTATATCAAATCAAAATCGTATCAAAAAATCATAGCAGAATCACAATGGATTCATTATACAGCTTGATCCTAGATGATAATGCCACTATGGTCACGTACGCCATAGGGCCTATAGATGCCTACGTGACTTTGTGCATGGTCTCTCATGGATCCAGAAGCTTCTAGAAGGATTTGTTAATTAAAAAATTGTTGGAACATTGATTCAATATCCGGTAGGGATAAAATCGAATCCTTAATAAGAATCAGTGGTACTATCAAGTACTACTTATAATCTTTATATCCTATATCTAATTATATTATAATCACATCTTATCTCAATCATAAGTCTAGACTGTAAAAATAATCAATCAATATACATAGAAGACTTCCATGCTCTGGGAGCATGGGAGGGGCATCTGGGGAGAAGCGCCCACGAGAGCCCCAAGCACTACACGTTTGTTGACAACTGTGAACACGTGTGACGATCCTTAGCGAACATTACCAGCTCAAGGACACCTTATCTAATATCATTATCACCAGTGAATACTCTCTAGAACTGGGGGAGTACCTGGACAATATCTACAAGGAAAATCCTAGAACATTTATATAAAATAAGAGTGTATAGTGGAGCTCACAGTAACATGGTTTCCACCACCTACATTCCTAATCTTCATCAACTCTTATTCTTCTGCAACTGCAGGGACAATCACGTAGCAACACTACCAGAACATCATACAGCAACGCTGTTATATATAAAATATCGTGCCTAAACTCGTGACAAGAGAGTAATCAGTCTGGCAACTGTCAGACAAGGCACCCGGCTGGCAGACAAGTATATTGAAGGTTATGTTGGTATATAGTTGGCCAATTGTATGCTTGTGTGACTTTAATATACCCTATAAATCTGTCTGTCGGTAATAAAGCGAGGCAACGCCTCATATTTCAGTAAGTCTATTAATATCGTAGAACAGCAGTAGAGTCTTATCCAGCACTAGACCTTATGAGTGTCCATTGTGTCAGAAAAGCAATAAATAAACAAGACCTCATAAGTGTCCATAGTGTTGGAAGAGATTCAGTCAAGCTGACTGTACTTTTAAATTGAATATAAATACATTGCATATATACTTGAATATATAAATTAAGTTAACCATTGCTTGCTTAGTTATTTTTTAAGTAATCATATAAGTTCATTTAATTGAATATATTTTAGTACTTGTAACAGTACTCAGACCATATTTAGGTCATTTATCATACTTTAACAATTTTCAATTTAAGTTGTTTATAGTATAAGTGTATTGGCTGTTAATAGCTATGGTGCTAGGCTAGACTGTGTATGTTTAAATCTCTGATTTAAACAGAGCCAGTGTTCAGTCATTAAACTGAATTTATTAAATCTTATCCTTGTATAAAATACAAGCTGATGTGAGATACCTGTTGGCAGGTGGACGGTGGATCTTCAATCAACCTATCAACTAAATCATTCACCCACCTGCCCCTTACAGCCCACAATCTGTCATTAGGAAAAGAGGAGCTAGGATTTACAACCCTAGCTTGAGATTTTAGGTGAATTAATTTGCAGACAGTATATTTTAATTTAGTTCAGTACAAGTCCCTGGTAGTCTCCTCTTATATCAATCCCAGCAGGTTTATCCCACATTATTGGTCTTTCGAACCCAGATAATTTATGATACTTTGTTTACCAAATATTATTCCAGCAAATACATAAGAAATGTCTTGATTTTGCATTGGAATAATTTTTACATATTCTAGCCTAACCTAGCCTAGCAGCCAATAATATTTATCATAGCTATATATCTAAGTAAACAAATTGTTTGCAGTGGCTAAAGCCACTATATCCATTAACTGCTAAGCAGTCATAGCATACTAATATTGTTCTGTGTTAAGAAACCACAGTAATTAATCTATCAGTGCCAAAGACAACTGCAACTTCAAATCATAAATACAGTACTATTATCTACCTCACTTGTGGTAACATTATATACATATTTAAGTGTATTATCTAGCATTATCTCTAATCAACTGATTTTCAGAGCTGCTCATTACATAATATTCTTTAAAAAAGTTTTTATCACTGTAAGAGCATTTCATTACAAATTATCCATAATCAACTATATCAAACCCTATTACAGGTAAAACCAGTAGGCATTCTACTGTATTTATCAAACAACTATTAGGGTAACAGATCTTGTAATAACTTTGCAAAAATAGTGCCATTTACTATTTTTAAAAAATTATTACAGGATTTACCAACTTAGTGTGTTCGTGCATTCGGATCACAAACCAAATTATTACAGTACTTTTGATAATTTAGCACCTGCTACATCCAGATTCCAGGGAGGAAATGAAGGACGATCTTTGGAATCATTACCTAAGTAGACAGGGAAGCTCATTTATCAAAATATATTATCATACATATTTATCAGAAAAGAGAAAATATCTCAATCTCCGAAACTCGGAAAAGGTCAAAATGGCTGACAGTGTTCCACCTGCAGCTGAAACAGGAAATAGGAGGACACTTATTGGTCTACAAAATCACCTAACTCAACTGATTGACAAATGTCAGAGGTTGGCTAGACAACCATCTCCTGATTTAATAATTCTGAATACCAGAGTAAAAGCAGCTGTTGATAAGTATGAACAAATCAAACGCCATGCAGAGATTTATCTAACAGAAATGGCTACAGCAGATTTAACCCAAAGGGAACTTCAGGAAATTATTGCTGAAATGACAATGTATGAAGGTAAAATCCAAGATCAACTTGATCCTTTAATCAAACAAATATCTCAAGCAGGAACCCAATCCAATGTGAGCTCATCCACTCAACAGAGCAATGCAACTATCACACATATAGCAGCAGAGCTCCCAAAGGTACATTTACCATATTTTGAGGGTAAGGATGAAGACGATTGGGATACCTTCTGGAGAGCCTTTGATTCTATAATCAACTCCAAAGCTTCTCTCAAAAAGGCGACAAAGTTTCAGTATTTGCAAAGCCAGTTACCGGGAGAGGCAAGGCAGGTCATTGCTAATTTGTCACTAACAGATGATGATTACGACCATGCCTTACAGTTGTTACAAGATAACTACAGTGATAAGGAGACTGCAATTGCCCGTCTCTCATACAAATTATTGGATTTACCCTCTCCAAATAAAAGTTATGAATCACTACAATCATTTCGATTGTCTATAGAATCAATCATCAAAGCCCTCAGTACAAAAGTACCTGTAGGAAATGCAGAGTGGCTTACAAAGTTAATCATTCAAAGGAAACTTCCTAATGAGGTCATAGACAGCCTATGCACTCATTATAACACCAACATCTTATCACAAAGCCAAATCTTTGATGGACTTCGAGCTTACGTACAAAGATTACGAAGCCGAGGAAAACTTAGATCACAAGAAAAAATCACCAAAGGTGAATCCACGGACAAAAACAAAAATGTCCAAACTGGCAGTCAAAAATCAAGGCAACAAAACTCCTCTTCTGCAAAGTGGAAACAGAGTAATGTTGCTCATATGCTATATCCCCCACAGTTAACAGAACTGTAGGAAATCAAGCTCGCAAGACAGATAAGACAAAAGGAGCTGCAAGTGCCCTAAAATGTTTTATTCTGTCAGGAAGCACATACCATTTATCAATGCACAGTTTATGAAGACCGTGCCAGTTGAATCAATCGACTGAAAATCTCTGAACAGGTGAATCGTTGTCTACGGAAGCACGTATAAGTGAGTGTAACACACAATTACAGAACTGCCAATTTGTCATAAAGTGTACATCACAC
>WNGS01113158.1:34909786-34920880 GCA_020271785.1 Procambarus virginalis | reverse complement strand
GCCCAGTAGGCTCAGGAATCTGTACACCAGTTGGTTGACAGTTGAGAGGCGGAACCAAAGAGCCAAAGCTCAACCCCCGCAAGCACAAATAGGTGAGTATACACTCACAGACACACATAATGACATAAATCCAGTATCACACATCAAGTCTACGAATCCAAGATGTAAAAACACAAGAGTTAAAATTAGCGACCAGGTGCCCCTCCCTCCCCTTCATTTTCCAATCCCCTCGCCCATCTCCCACCCCCCCCTCCCCCTTCTCTCCCCAGGCACCCCCCTCCCTTCAGGGCTCGAGGTCCCCTGCTGAGCACATGAACAACCGGTATTTTTGCCCCTCTCGCCCGCCCCACACCTGTCCCACCTCCCGTCATCTTTTTCTCACTGCTCAGTACTACTGAGGCTGAACACTAGGGCTCTAGCCTCTCGAGCCTCCTTCTCCAGGACGGTCCTAACCTTCTCCAGGACGGTCCTAACCTTCTCCAGGACGGTCCTAACCTTCTCTCTATCTCTCCCTCCCTCTCTCTCTCCCTCCTACCTCCCTCTCTCTCTCCATCTCTCTCCTCTCTCATCTCTCTCTCTCTCTCTCTCCTCTCTCTCTCTCTCTCTCTTCTCTCTCTCTCTCTCTCTCTTAATCTTAAAACTTTCTCCCATTTCCTTCTCCCCCGTCCATTCTTCTACCTTCCTCAGTGCCCTGCTCCCCCAGACTCTTGCCCCCACTCTTGGGGTACAGGCGGGACCTGTGACCTGCTCCCCCAGACTCTTGCCTCCACCCTTGGGGTACAGGCGAGACCTGTGACCTGCTCCCCCAGACTCTTGCCTCCACCCTTGGGGTACAGGCGGGACCTGTGACCTGCTCCCCCAGACTCTTGCCTCCACCCTTGGGGTACAGGCGGGACCTGCTGTACTCACCTAGTTGTACTTCGCCTAGTTGTGTCTGGGGGATCATACTGCATAACACGGGGTTGGGTGTACTCACCTAGTTGTGCTTGCGGGGGATGAGCTTCGGCTCTTTGGTCCGCCTCTCAAACGTCAATCAAATAGTGTACAGATTCTTGAGCCTACTGGGCCATATCATACCGATATTTGAAACTGTGTATGGAGTCAGCCTCCACCACATCATCCTAGTGCATTCCATTTGTTAATTACTCTGACACTGAAAACGTTCTTCTAATGATGTCTCTGTGGCTCATTTGGGTACTCAGTTTCCCCAGTATCCCTTGTTCGTGTACCCCTGTGTTTAATAAGCTGTCATTGATCTACCCTGTCAATTCCTCAGAGAATCTTGTATGTGGCGATTATGTCTTCCCTTAATTCTTCTGTCTTCCAGCGAAGATAGGTTTAGTTCCCGAAGTGTTTCCTCGCACCTCATACTCCTCATCTCGGGTACTAGTCTGATAGCATACTTTGACTTTCTGCAATTTAGTCTTGTACTTGACTAGATACGGACTTCACGCTGGAGCTACAGACTCCAGAATTGGTCTGGACATGTGTCGTATGCAAGATTCTAAATGATCCTTACACAGTTCCTGAAGGCAGTTCTTATGCTGCCCAACCTAGCAGTTGCCGCTGATTATACCCTCTTGAAAGTGGGCTTCACGGGACAGGTCTGGCGTGATATGATCACCCAACATCTTTCTCACGCCCAGATTCTTTGAAGGATTTCATATCCCAAATGGTACCTTATATCTTGCCTCCTGCTTCCTATATCTATATTTATTACTTTACACTTGCTTGAGTTAAACTCTAATAGCCATTTGTTGGACCACTCCTTCAGGTTGTTCAGGATATCTTGAAGCATCATGCTGTCGTATGTCTTAATCCATCTCATGAATTTTAGCATCGTCAGCAAACACTGAGAGGAATGAATCTATACCCTCTGGAAGATAAGTTACGTATATCAGAAACAGAATAGGTATATTTACTATATTTACTATTTGGTGTCTGCAGAATCGAGCTATTAGCTCTCGGACCCCGCCTTTCTAGCCAATCTATTTTTACTCTATTATATTTACTACATATTATTTCTCTCTAACACACGCACGCGCACGCACACATCCCCAGGAAGCAGCCCAGTAGCAGCTGACTAACTCCCCAGTGTACCTATTTACTGCTAGGTAAAGGCATCAGAGGAAAGAAACTCAGCCCATTGTTTCTCACCCGCCTGGGATTCGAACCCAGGACTTCAAGACTACGATCCCCAGCGGCTGTCCACTCAGCCGCGAGGCCCCAATCTACACACAGTTGAAGGTGTGTGTGTGTGTGTGTGTGTGTGTGTGTGTGTGTGGTGTGTGTGGGTGTGGGTGTGTGTGTGTGTGGGTGGGTGTTTGGGTGGGTGGGTGGTGAGCGTGTGTGATAATAAAGAACATTCTACAACCTTGTCCTGTTAGCCATAGTGTTCCCTAGACCTATGAGTCCGTTAAACATCTTCAAGCACGAAATACTCTCATAAGATGCATAAAGATCAAGGAATACAAGCAATGTTTGTACGGGAAAGTGTCAAGGCAGTCACAGGCAGTCACAAACACAAGCTGTTCTGCAGTAGAACACGTCAGTCAGTTGGTGAACATCGAAGAGAACACTCGACACAAGTAACGAACAGGTGGAACACGTAAGAGTAGCACAACAGAACAAGGTGGAACACGCAACACAAACATCAAAGAGAGAATGGAACACGTAACACAGAGAAACACAGGCGGAACACCAAGCGCACGCAGCGAGCACAGGCAAACAATGTATGCAAACATTAAATACAAATAGACCCTCAAACAATTATAACAATGGACTCGGGCTCCATTAAAACAGTACATTGTGGTCAAAACTTTTTGGAAGGAAGTTTACTGAAGGGCCAGCCACGCGCGCCTCAAAATACTAACAATAACTGAGAGTATCCGAGTTTGAAGAGATACCAACTTGCTGTTAAACTTAGTGAAGATATGATCAACTTATTGCATAACAGTCGACAAACTTTAATTGTCGGTTAAAAACTTATAGTACAGTTCTTGAAACTTAAGGCCGAGTATTCTGTTGTTGTTACATAGTAGTGTTTGTGATCTTAGTGAGTATTAAGATCTCAGAGTGTGTGATCTTAGTGAATATTGAGATATCAGAGTGGGTGATCTTAGGGGGAATTAAGATCTTGGTGTGTGATCCTAGTATGACCAGAGTTGCTTTTACTAATACACCTGCAGCAGTAGTCCCTGCTCCACCACCACCTGCAGCATTAGTCCTGCTCCACCACCACCTTCAGCGTAATCCTCTCCACCACCACCACCTGCAGCAGTAGTCCTGCTCCACCACCACCTGCAGCAGTAGTCACTGCTCCACCACCACCACCTGCAGCAGTAGTCCTGCTCCACCACCACCTGCAGCAGTAGTCCCTGCCCACCACCACCTGCAGCAGTATTCCTGCTCCACACCACTGCAGCATAGTCCTGCTCCACCACACCTGCAGCAGTAGTCCTGCTCCACCACCACCACCTGCAGCAGTAGTCCTGCTCCACCACCACCCTGCAGCAGTAGTCCTGCTCCACCACCACCTGCAGCAGTAGTCCTGCTCCACCACCACCTGCAGCAGTATTCCTGCTCCACCACCACCTGCAGCAGTAGTCCTGCTCCACCACCACCTGCAGCAGTAGTCCTGCTCCACCACCACCTGCAGCAGTAGTCCTGCTCCACCACCACCACCTGCAGCAGTAGTCCCTGCTCCACCACCCCTGCTGCTGACTTAACCATCAACGACTACCTTTCCTTCCCTGTTACTGCTTCCGCGTCTTGACTAGTGCTTCGTCAGCCTCCTGTTAACACCGACTTTCTCGGCGCCGGTCGCTGTGTTGCCTCAACTTCCCAACGGAACTGTCATGTCAACACAACTTCCGCTCCCCTCCACTGATTTCCCACCTGGCTGGCCTCCTCCTGCTCTCTCCCCCCTCCTGCCTCTCTCCCCTTCTGCTCTCTTGTGTCTCGCCCTCTTCCTCGGCCTCTGTCTCTATTCCCGCTATTTGCATTACAACCCTGGAACAGCGTTTCTGGCGCACCTGTGTTTCCACTGAAACGACCAGCGATCGTTTAGCAGAAAAGCGCCGGATTTTTTTCAGTTACTGATGGCGGCAACACGAGGACTCGTCTCCAGAAGAGGTGTGTGGTGCCCCTCCCAGTGGAGCAGCCGGGCATGTGGTGCCCCTCCCTGTGGAGCAGCCGGGCATGTGGTGCCCCCTCCCTGTGGAGCAGCCGGGCATGTGGTGCCCCTCCCAGTGGAGCAGCCGGGCATGTGGTGCCCCCTCCCTGTGGAGCAGGCGGGCATGTGGTGCCCCTCCTTGTGGAGCAGCCGGGCATGTGGAGCCCCTTCCTGTGGAGCAGCCGGGCATGTGGTGCCCCTCCCTGTGGAGCAGCCGGGCATGTGGTGCCCCTCCCTGTGGAGCAGCCGGGCATGTGATGGTGTGGTGTTGTACCTCTAAAACGCGCGCGTCTTTTGTTCCCAGACGAGAATGTGGCGCGACACTCGGGCGTCTCAAGGTGGCAAGGGTCCAGCCACACCAGTCATCTCTGTCGCAGGTTTTACAAGTGGCCCCTTCAACACTGGACTTTTGTGGCCCGCCGGTCTTGTCATGTTGCAGTTGGGGCGTGTCTCATCGGCTCCCTGCCTCAAACTGCTGTCAGGATAATGCTTTGTCACTCTCTCTCTCTCTCTCTCTCTCATCTCTCCCTCTCACTCTCTCTCTCTCTCTCTCTCGCTCTCTCTCTCTCTCTCTCCTCTCTCTCTCTCTCTCTCTCTCTCTCTCTCTCAGTTCTACTCTCTCTCTCTTTTTTTTTCCCTTCATGACAAATCTTACTGTACCTCCTTTTAATTTCTTTACATTACTTCTCTTCTTATTTCCACATTCTTCACTCTCAACCCCTTTCCTGTTCTTGCCGTTCACTCTCCATTCACTCGTCTTAGCATCCATATATCCCTTCACTTCTCGCGCCCACTCCTCCCCTTCTCCTCATACTCCCTCAACAAAATAATATGGAAATTGTGTCACATTAGATCAGGTTGTGCAGTGTTTGTCGTGTCGCGGTGATGTTTGGTGTTCTTAAGGCGAGACTGTCTTGTATTGCTAGGTGTTTGCTGAAGCTGTGAGCTGTTTCGTATCTTTCATTTGCTTGGTTTACAGCTTCTAACTGTTTCGTATTTCTAGGTGTTAACTTAAGCTAGGAGCTGTCTTGTATCTCCAGGGTGTTAACCTAAGCTGGAGCTGTTTCGTATTTCTAGGTGTTAACTTAAGCTGGGAGCTGTCTTGTATCTCCAGGTGTTAACTTAAGCTGGGAGCTGTCTTGTATCTCCAGGTGTTAACTTAAGCTGGGAGTTGTTTCATGTCTCCAGGTGTCTTTGCTTAAGCTGGGAGCTCAATGGTGCTCGGAGTGGCGCTGTTTACACAGCTCGAGTTTGTAGTGACTGTTTTATATTTAAACTAAAAAACGGAGATTGAAAACAAAACGCAAAAAAAATGTCTCTGTATTGGGTTTGTGAGTGAGTGGATTACCTTCTTTGTGAGAGTCTACCCTGGGTAGGTGAGTATCGTTTCCTCAGGTTGCCTACGTAGGTGAGTATCGTTGCCTCAGATTGCCTACGTAGGTGAGTATCGTTGCCTCAGATTGCCTACGTAGGTGAGTATTCGTTGCCTCAGGTTGCCTTCGTAGGTGAGTATCGTTGCCTCAGATTGCCTACGTAGGTGAGTATCGTTTCCTCACGGTTGGCTAAGTAGGTGAGTATCGTTGCCTCAGATTGCCTACGTAGGTGAGTATCGTTGCCTCAGATTGCCTACGTAGGTGAGTATCGTTGCTTTCTCTCATCTTTTGTTGTACTTCTTCCTTCTTTGTGTCCTGTTGCTTTTGCGAAGGTTTGCGTGCGCGTGTACATTGTTGTAAATATTTGTGGTGTTTTTCGGATGTGTGTGTTGTGTTGTATAAATTTATAGTCGCTTGTGCTGTGTGTGTGTGTTATTCACCTAATTGTACGCACCTAATGTGCTTGCGGGTGTTGAGCTCTGGCACTATGGTCCAGCTTCTCAACCCTTACACACACACACACACACCACACACACACCACACACACACACACACACACACACAACAACACACACCACATTTTTAGGTGTGTGAGGGAGGGAGGGGATGGAAGGGGGGGCAGGAAGGGAGGAAATTATATTTTTTGTCTGGGCCGAGCTAACTGCTGTGTAAATAATAATAAACATTTTCAGAGAACAATATATTGTAGTGTGAGAGGAGCTCTGTGTCGCACTTGGCGGTGGTGGTGGAGGGAGAGAGAGGGGGGTTAGGGGAAGCCAAAACTCTGCTTCTCTTTGCACAGTGTCTTATCTCTCTGGACGGCTCGCACTCCTTCCCCGTATTTTGTCCTGTATTCCCTGCCTCCTGGGCATTTTTGGTCGCTGGCAGCCTGTCTTTTTGTTTTTGAGAAGGGAGGGGGGGGCAGGGAAAGGGTAGAAGGCGCGCCATGTTGGTATGAGTTATAAAATAGTCTCCACGAGAGCTTTTGTTGATATGATTGTTTAGACTTGTACAGCGTCAGTACATATATCGCATGGAAATATTTCTCTCCCTAAGGGTGGAATAAGAGGGAATGAATATTAGTGTGTCAGAGGCGTCATTATTGTGAGAGGGGCGGGGGAAATGACAAGGGAAAAGTTCTCGCCGGAAGTTTTCTGTGCGTAAAACTTCCCTCTTTGTTACAGGACAGTAGTTCATGCGCCTGAAAACTATCACTACCACTCCCTGAATCCTCCTCCTCCTCCTCCTCCAACAACAACATAGCGAGACTCATGTGTGTGAAGCAAGATGCCATGTGTGTGAAGCAAGGTGGCATGTGTGTGAAGCAAGGTGGCATGTGTGTGAAGCAAGATGCCACGTGTGTGCAAGCTCCCGACCACTCCCTGTGAAGGACCATCTCTGCCACTTACCTCATTACACATCACTAGCAACTTGTCATGTGACTAGTGACTGTGGATTGTGACTAGAAACTAGTCACAGTCGAATGTATATGCCATGCCCTCTATATAATATTTTTTCCAGAGAAGTTTATCTACCTGAGTTTACATATATTTACTTGTGCAGGTATAATGACTGCTCCTTCTTACCTATGCCCAAGAATCCCATTTGTAATTTACGCAACAGAGATTATAATTACCTCTTGCAAGTCCAGGTGTTATAATTCGTGGTTCTACAAAGGAAAGGAAATTATGATGAGAAATTGCAAAGCCAGTGTGACTATATAGCACCGGGAAGGGATATGAGAATAGGAAACTGGGATACGACGAAAGGCTGAAGCACTAAAACAGTTCGACCATCGGGGATCGAACATCGACCAAGCAAGAAACCAGGACGTCGCTGTGCATGATAGACTCTAGACCACCAGGGAGATGTGCACTTGTTGCAAGTGATGTTTGCCTTCCGTCGCTATGAGCCGCTCAGTTTGTGCGCATTTTCGGAGCAACGGGCCGGTAGTTGAGGTAGGCTCGAACGTGAAAACGGGCGCCTCTTCCCAAACGACGCAGTTGTAGTCTGACGACGATTTTGCAAGCCTTTGCTCCTCTGCTGACAGGCAGACATGGCAGAAAAGATGTAGAAAATTAGAATACAACCGTCAGCAAACAAACAGAAGCAATTGAATACTGTGTTCGTACTCAGCAGTGTCGACAACGTTTGTGAAGTATATTAAACATTCCCATCTAAGTCGACGACGTCTGTGTACCGTGCTAAACATTCCCATCTAAGTCGACGACGTCTGTGTACCGTGCTAAACATTCCCATCTAAGTCGACGACGTCTGTGTACCGTGCTAAACATTCCCATCTAAGTCGACGACGTCTGTGTACAGTGCTAAACATACCCATCTAAGACGAAGACGTCTGTGTACCGTGCTAACATCATTCAGTATATTAGAAGTCCGAGTATGCGGTCTTCACCCCGCACTGTTTTCCTCATGCTCCAAAAGTTGGAGGCTATTGTGGCTACCGTCTTGCGTCTGTCAACTTTGCTTCTAGGTAGTAAATGTTAATCGTAGAATTACATCGTAGAAAAACATTTTGTTTTAATACTTTGTATTGCACATTATATATATATATATATATATATATATATATATATATATATATATAATATATATATATATATATATATATATATATATATATATATATATAATATATATATATATATATATATATTATATATATATATATATATATATATATATATATATATATATAAATATATATATATATATTTTTTTTTTGTTTGTGAGGGTACCACCTCTGGTGCCAATGTGGGGACCCATAGCCTCGGAGAAGAAAATAAAACGTATTCAGAGGAGACCTTGTGGTTTCTCACTGAACACTAATATTTTCTTCTCCTACCACCCCCATTCTTTTGTATGTACACATATATATTTGCTTTATTTGAACTGTGTTACAAAAAAGGAGTTACATATAGGTTACAAAGATGGTTATCATATATATATATATATATATATATATATATTATATATATATATATATATTATATATATATATATATTATATATATATTATATATATATATATATATATATATATATATATATATATATATATATATATATATATATATATATATTGTGCCTTGTCATTTTTCTTCCTGAACGGATTAAGATTGTCCTGAGACCCGTCTTCCTCTTTCAGATCATTTGTCTTCGTGCGGGCATAGAGGGAGGAGTCCCCCCCCCCCTCTCTCTCTCTCACTCTCTCTCTTCCTTTATTTCTCTTTCCCTTCTTTTCGTCTTTTTAACACTATTCTTGTTCTTACAGTTTGTCGTGTGCTTCTCCTCCCGGTAACGCAGTAGTCTAACCTACCTCTGAAACAACGCTCAGAACTGGTCACCTTCATACGTACTCATGTCAGGGGTGAGAGAAGGGTGAGAGCCTTCTGGTGCTCTATATTGATCTCAGGTCAACAGGTTGGTTGTACTTGCAGATGACCTTAGAATAGAAAGAAAGTTTTTCGGTTATTATTTCTTCACACATGCGTGTTTGTCCTCTTTCAAAGGGATTTTCTCCTCTTTCTCCATCTACTCCTCCTATTCCTCTTCGACTTCCTCGTTCTCCTCCTCTTCTCTTGCTTCCTTTCCATGCATCACCACTTCTTGCCACGTGATATTAGAAGACTTAGTTTAATCCATATTGTATCACCACTACAGACACAAGTGACCATGCCATCACAAGGCAGAATAAAACGTTGTGACCAAATTGTTGTATGAAACCACTTGGTTCCGGGTTAGAAATATACCTTGACCACTTGAGGTCAGTAGAGGACATAGACACAGACTGGACGCCGTGGGCTGCATCTGTCTCACAAGCTTGGTGCAAATGTCTCGACCACATCATTCGCCGGTCGGCCGAGCGGACAGGACGCTGGACTTGTGATCCTGTGGTCCTGGGTTCGATCCCAGGCGCCGGCGAGAAACAATGGGCATAGTTTCTTTCACCCTATGCCCCTGTTACCTAGCAGTAAAATAGGTACCTGCGAGTTAGTCAGCTGTCACGGGCTGCTTCCTGGGGGTGGAGGCCTGGTCGAGGACAGGGCCGCGGGGACACTATAAAGGCCCCGAAATCATCTCAAGATAACCAACATAACCACACAGCTGTACACACACACACATGGATCAACACAAATGGGGGGGGGAGGGGGACCTTTGACAAGCCGCTGGCTTCCTGTCCTCGTCGAAGCCACTAAGAGTGGTAGTGGCCCCTCAGGTAAATTCAGGTATACAAACAAGGTGGTGGGAAATTTCGCCCTCACTGTTCAGTGACATCTACTCGTGGCTTAGTATTTGGATTTCACTGTAATTTAATTCAATCGTTTTGCAGGGGAAGCTTGTGTATATATATATATATATATATATATATATATATATATTATATATATATATATATATATATATATATATATATATATATATATATATACTTTAGGCATGTACTCCCCTCCCCTAAGATAGAGCCATTGACCTTCCCAGGATGCGTGCTGATGTTCTGCCTTCCGCTCCCGTCAGAGTCAAGGGGACACTGAACAGTTGTGCAAAACAGCACAAACACTGTTCCAAACTTTGTACCAAGGGTTCCTTCCCACCGTTAAGGCAGGTCTGAACAAGAACTCGGGCTTAACTTTTAATGATGAAACTTCTGAATTTGTATTCAGTATTATAACGCTGAAGCAAGGCAGATTAAGAGATACAGAAAATTTACTTATGTACTCAGTATTGTAATGCTTTCACGTGATAAACAGGGCCCAGTTTTTGGTACAATGTCACTGATTACAGTATACTTTGCTCAACCTTGGCTTTAAACAGTAACATTGGCTTACAGTAACGCATATTTTATTCACTAATATCGCCGCGTTGATCACTAATGCTAGCTAACAGTTTTATTGTATTATCTCTGTAATGTGTTGTTAAATACAGCCGTTGTCAGCCTATTCAAACAATTCTTCTAAACCAACATTTCCCATTTTATTGGCCCAGTTTATTCTACAAAGTTTAAAGTCATCGTAATATAGATGTTATTAGGCCTAGATTGCTTAGACATTTCTATCCAAATAGGCCTTCGTTATATTCGGTCCAGAATTAATAATAATAATAATTCACTGTGTCGGGGGACAGGCAGCCAGTGTATGTATACATGTTATGCTTATATCGAGGCCCCCTCCCCCCCTCAAGGTCGAATTACTGACCGTCCCCAGGATTCAACTCCCACAACAAGCTGATGCCAGGTTGCTGCTGGATGAACAGATGCATTAGGTGATAGGAAACGCGCTCATCCATTCATTCTAACGCCTGGATGCCAGGTTACTGCTGGATGAACAGATGCATTAGGTGATAGGGAAACGCGCTCATCCATTCATGTCGTAATTGTTTACGTTCGTGACCTCGATCACATTTCCTTTTTGACATTGTACTTTTAATTCTTGCCTATCACTGTAAAACATTTTGTATCCATTAATTTGTCTTTTTTAATCGTGTGAAGTCATCTAAGTGGTACACTTTTAGACCTCAAAAGACGTTTAA
>WNGS01113158.1:34893885-34909359 GCA_020271785.1 Procambarus virginalis | reverse complement strand
CATAGTAACTCTCTGCTTCCTATTGCTTAAAACCAAGAAGTGGAAGCTCCTGGCACGTATTTTGTTCGTCCCAGGACTTACACTTACCGATAAAGATGGCTACTGAACTGGTTTTCTACTCTGCCTGTGTCCCTGATGTGTTGAGACGGGCTGATAAGGTAAGTTTGTACCCTAATACCCTTCATCACGCGGGGCTGCGGGCCCCGTCACCCAGGCATACACAGAAAGGTGAGACTCATCGCTTCTGGTGCTGCTTGCTGCTGCTGTGTTTGCTTGTGTTCCGGTGCTATTTTGCTTTCATATACTTCCTATTTACTTATGCGCATGCACAGTATTATAAGTACATACACACACACACATATATTTAGTTTTCTTTCAAATATTTATAGATACACATCCATATAAGACTGCTTAATCACCCAATGACAGCCAAGTAACATACATTGTTCTGTAGGTATAGCCTAACATATTCCACTTATTCGTGGGAAAAAACTTGATTTGTTTGTGATTTAAATAAATGTAAAGAATTAAATAAATTTGCCCTGAAGAATAAGTAGCCACAAAGTATCAGACATGTCTAAGTCTGCTAATTACCGTAAAACTATCTAAGGAGGTACTAGTACTTCTGAGCCCTTATGGAAGTCTCGAGTCCCTGCTCCTCTTCCACTAATTGGAAAAGGAGCAAACTTCACAAATAAACATACATGTCAACACATATGTAACACAAATTTACAAAGTGATAGCTAAACAGTTATCTTCCTTTCTGAATTTTGAAGTGTGTGTGATCCTCGTGAATCACTTTCACGGTTCGACACGGAAATCAGTGACCTGGATGGTAAACCTTATACTACCCTCCTCTACGGCAATGGTCCCGGCTACGCCCACACCACGCCTACAGGACGCCAGGACCTCACCGGCTTCAACACCCAGGACATCAACTTCGTGCAGCAGGCAGCAGTTCCTAGGAAGTAGGTGCATGTTCTGTGTACTTCTACAAAGGTTGGTTGAGGATCAGTGACGTGGTGGAGGTTGGGTGGTGTGGTAGAGGCAAGATCAAATACGAGTAGGATGCAGTCATTACGAAACGGGGAGTTCAACGGGAGCATCATCAATGATACCTTTTTTGCTGTTGCAGTAAATAGCATTATAGATCTCACACAACTGATGCTTCAAGCACCCTACATATGATCCACCTGCACATGTGTTTCACAGGTCTTTTGAATGTTGCCTCGCATCACAGGGGGTGCTCACTAAAATAGTCTTCGACTGCATAAGGCCTGTGTGCTGTCAAAGCTGGAGTATGAGTGTGGGAAAGTACTCCTTAGCAACTCCAATTCAGTTTAGACCTACAAATTCTGTCCATCTCCGTATTAGTAACGTATTCAAAGGATCCCAGATTTTCTCACTTATGCTTGTGCCTTGGTAAATACATTTCACACTTTTCATAACGTTCATTCAAATTTTCTGTATACCGATATACATATAAGCTATATGGGAAAATGTAATTTTAAATGCCCTTTCCCTTCCGTGCAATTTGTTTAGTCCAACAGAGTATACAAAGGCCTTTCCTTGTGTGTTAACTAAAGTAGCCTGCTATACGTACTATATTGAGTCACAAACTATCAGATATTGGGATACCTTTCCAGGCTACACCCACTATGGTAGCCTTGCAACCACAGCATCCACGTGTGCTCCTTACCTCTCAACTAGCCTTTTAAACAGATTATAACACAAGAATGATTTTGTAGTTTAAATTTCAAGTTTTTGTAGGAATGCACTCCAAGCCTAGGAATCATTAAACTCGACACATTCCCTCATTTTATAAACGTTTAGAATTGTTGCTTTTAGTTAAAAGACATGACTGTTAAATACATTTCTGTTGTTGTCAATCATAGGTCAATGTGTCTGGCAACAGGCGCGCTGATGAAATGTCCATGAAGCCCTCAGCCAAATTTGTTCCTCAAAACATTCCCTAGTTTGATGATTTTCATTTGAGATTTTGTCTGCCATCTTTATATCTTGGCAGCATTGTTGAGAGGCTACTCTTAGCCTCCCAGTATAATTAGGAAGATCACAAGGGGCCATTTATGCTGGTCATATTCCTAGATGCAACGCTGGTTGTATATTATGATTGTTCATTTATGCAGAGAAAGCTCTCACAAAATGCACACATTTGGGGGATCCCTAGAGTGTGAAGCACTTGCTGGTGAAGTGATCCACACTGTGGGGAAGGTAGGTGGGACTTGGATGCAAATACCTCCATGAAGGTCTAGACCATAGAAGACACTATCTGCCATCTTTAATGCTGGGAGGTAATGTTTCTTTACTGGTTAGTGGGATAGACCATTTTATTGATGAAGCTGGCTTTCTTCCACAGCATTAATGGTTTATCATTACATTGTGAATTCATTTTAATATTTGTATTTCCTAAATTTTTAGTTTCTTCATGTTATATAGTAAACTAGATGGGGTAACCGGGTCTTTCTCTCTCTGTCTGCCTATGCAAGTCTCGCAGAATATTCCATATAACTGGAATATAGCACACACACAACTGCAACGTTATTTTTACTATTGTTATTTTGATGCAACGTTATGGTTACGTTGTGTATGAAAAGCTGAAAAACTTTTGAAAGCTCTGGAAAACAAAATCACCATTTCAGACTTCATAGGAGTTTCTATAGAAGCTGATCCTTTTAAAGTGGGGGCCCAATGAGGCCGATCTGCCTATGACAGTCTTCTACCACTAATGTGTTATCTAGAAAGGTTGGCTGAAGCTAGCCTTGAATGTCTGGCCTCCAACCTTGGACATTCTCTTTTATAGATATTGATGTATTTACAAATTATTGTGTTGTGTTTATTTAGCACCAATGACCTCATTATCGTGCCGCATATATTATCATCACTTAATGAATCAATCCTCAACAGTTACCCAGCCATAAAGACATATATTGTGCCCTTGCAGGTACGAAACCCACGGTGGAGAGGACGTGCCGGTGTACGCCATGGGCCCTGGGGCTCACCTCTTCTCGGGCACTGTAGAGCAGACGTACATCGCCCACGCCATCGCCCACGCCGCCTGCATCGCTGAAGACAACAGTCACTGTGAGAAGCCTCCTAGTGACGACGCCTGCGCCGCCGCCCCTGGGCCCGTGCCAGTTCCCACAGCACGCCGCCCACTAGGACAGGTCACGCCCACTGTTGATGACCAGAAACTACACACTCGGGACCCGTGGGCGTGGAATGCAGGAACGCGGGCATGGGCATGGACAAACTACCATGTATTGAGCTTGTTGATGCTCCCCGTGGTATTGGTGCTTCGCTGAGCCCTGCTGGGGCGTTAAAGACTCAGGAACGATCCCCTTCCCCTCCTTCTTCCCCCCTCGCTACGCTTCGCGGAGCACGGTAGGGGGGGGAGGAGCAGAGTGCTAGGTTGGGACTACGCCCCACACTCACGCCACCCTCTTGTTATGGCAGCGACTCTGTTTCACACACACACACACACACTCCACACACACGTTGTTGACTATTAGATAATAGGTTTTATCCGAGCCTCAGGTGGAGACACTCAAACTGGTTCCTCATGTACAGTGACTGTGGTGGTGTGCTGCTGATGTTGCAACATTTGAGCGCGTTTTGATTGCCCTGACTGCCACGCGAGTTTCCGTAACAGAGACGCGGTACAAGGGTCGCGCTGCCCCCAACCTCACACTAATCATACTCGAAAGTGTGTGTGCTTGTGCGTGCGCGCGTGCAGGTGGGCGCTGTGGAAGGTGACGAACATTGGTTTTGTTTTTTTATATTTTTGCATTGGTTTCTACCTCTGTGTTTGGGAGTCGCGGATCACTGGCTCAGCGTTTGACAATCAGTGGATGAAAATAGATGGGAAGGAGAGAGGGGAAGGTATAGCTGAATGCTCTGAGGGAAGGGGACACCTGTGGCCACCCTCACACCGCCTGGGCCGACTCGAGCATTTATCACCAGCAACGAGAGTCTTTGCCCAAGCGTTGGTGCTGTGACCGACGCCTCCTTCACCTTATCACGGTCGAGATAGCAACTATTGGTATGATTTGATTTAGAATATTACTGGACTGTGTGTAATGTTGTACTACCTGTGTTTACCCCTAAGTTCCCTGATGGGTTACAGACACTCTGGATACCTAAACATGCTGTATTAGGCAAGCAGGACCATAAATAAACGGATGCCTTCCTTTGTACTCAAACTCTTGTCACTTATGTACTTATTTGCTCCTTTTTTATGCACTTACAAGAACGACAGATACATGTAAAGGAGCTCTCGAAGATCTTTGGGGACAATGATATTTATCAAGATTTATCACTTGTCTTCTTTGTCAATATATTGAACCAATTTTAGTCTAGTTTCATTCATCAGTATTTTTCAATTGCTAAAAAACAGCTGTCTATCAATAGAGTGCTGAGCCTATCAATAGACAACCGAGTATCAATAGGCTGAGCAGCCTATTAATAGACCGATTAGTTTATCAACATCCAGTGGAGTCTATCAATAGATTGCTGAATCTATCAATAAACAATTGTTTCTATCAAGAGACAGCTAAGTCTATCAATAGAGTGTTGAGTATCAATTGACTGCTAAGCCTATCAATAGACATTTCAGTATCAATAGGCAATTGATTTATCAATAAACAACCGAGTCTATCAATAAACTATTGAGTTTTTTAATAGCCAGTTAAGCCTTTTCATAGACTAATTCTATCAATAGACTGGTGATTCTATAAAATTACAGTTGGGTCTATGAACATCGGCAGTTGATGCTGCTAAGACGAGCAATTGAACATCTCTAGCTAGAGTCCAGGAGCATCTGTATGTTCCTTTGTATGATATAATTCCTATTGTTTCAACACCTCAGAAACATGCATGCAATTATCATTATTATATATTTGTGTGTACATCACTACCATATCATCTATGTATAGAAAATAATAACAGCAAATCATATTTATATATGGAACCATCATAAGGGTGTTTGTTACTGATAACAGAGTTTGATCACTATGATGCTGGTTTGAACAGGACCTCAAGTATACAGTTACGATACTACTGTTGATTATCTATTGAACTGACATACATAACAATTACTTTCATCATGGACGCAAACGAAACTGTGTGTCTGTAACTGTACACACACACACACACACACACACAACACACACACACACACCACACACACACACACACACACACACACACACACACACACACCAGTAGACACAAGCATGAACAAGTTCTAACTCTTTAGAGATCAAGTTCCACAGCACAAGGTACTTGACTCTAATATGGTCAAAAGACCTGGCTAAACTGAATATTCTTATCCGTTGCCTCTCATTTCGTTTCATGTGACATAAAACATGTAAAACAATCATGGAAAACATTGTGTAAAACAATATCAAGATACACTGAATAATGAGATATATAGCCATGTGTACCGAAGGGAATTCCAAGATGGGTGTCTGTGGCCATGTATACTCTAGGAAATTCCAAGATGGGTGTTTGTGGTCATGTATACTCGAGTTTATAATCGACAACGTGGGTGTCTGTATAAACTGGTGTACTTGGGTAACTCGGCACATTTTTAACCCAGGTTTATCCATTCTGGTGTAAACAGGACCACTAAGTAGCTATACAATTGTTTATGCCCTGCGTGGCCAGTTTAGCATTAGTCGTTCTGAAGGGGAACGCACAGGATCAGGAGGAGTACTGGGAAATCCAGTTCTGGAAAGAGCAAGTCCTAGGAGGTTAAGTCCAGGAAGAGAAAGACCTGGGAGACTAAATCCTGGGACGGAAAGTCCTGGGAGATCAAGTCCTTGGAGGTCAAAGGCCCGTGAAAGCAAGTCCCAGGAAGTCAAAGTCCTGTGAGAGCAAGTCCCGAGAGGTCAAAGTCCTGTCAGAATAAGTCCTAGGAGGTCAAGTCATGCTTGACCCTTAATTTTGTTCACCCAAGTCAATTATGTTTCCTTGTGTTTTAAGTTTTAGTTTATCATTTAGATGTTCAAGAATTATTTAAGGTATAAGCGGTGGCTGTTTGGAAAAGAAAGCTAGGGTTCTTCAAGCAAAGTAATGATAATAACTTTCTGCTGCATAATATTATTATATACTTTAAGACAAAAATATTCAGATATATTAACCACATTTTAAACAAGATAATCATACAATTATAAAAAACGGTTGAAAATAACTTATCACATTAATATTTATGAATATTTAATTAGGAGCATTTAAGAAGGGAAATTAATAGAAAAATTACGCAACAGGAACAGAACATGGGAAATGAGCAAGAATTTAAGGATAAGAAAATTCTAAAATTATATAATTGTTTACAACTTTTATAACTGTATAAGTTTAACCTGCCATCAATATGTCCAGGTTTATTTGATTTTGTGAAAATGCAATTATGAGCAAAATGAAGTCTTATTAATGAAACAAAAAACTTACAGAAAGAAAATTAATCAATTCAATGGAAATAGGAATTAAACGAGCATTCTTGGCGCAGCTAGAATACAAAATATTCTTAAGGATGAGTTTAGATATAACATCATCTATCAGAACCTCGAGATACATAACCACTCTCAGGAAAAACATACAATACAATATACTTCATTATATCCGAAAGGGTTTACTTACCCTTACAATGACTTTTATGCATTTTTCATCCCATTCAGTACCTTTACATCTTTTTTACATTTAAAAAAATATCACAGTCTATTTAGTATATTTATATACAATATTATGGTTTACGTGTTCTAGTTGTGATTATATACTAAACTTTAGAACAAAAGTGCTTTGAATTTAATCTAATTATTTATATATAAGATGGATAGGCTATGGCCATACTGTGTCTTATGGGAGGGATGCGAATATCAGCCTTAATGGAGAGGACCCTAAGGCTGGATTTCCCTTGTGACACAGTTTTATTGCAAGGAGATAGGCTGTTTAAGTATGAATTCTTGTACATAATATATGTGTTGTATTTATTTAGAAACTGCTATATTTTGTCCTATAGCAAATATATTTTGTTAAGATGAATTAGCTTTTTCAAGGTCGGCTCTATCACTTAAGCTAACAGCATTGAGTTCCAAAGTACAAACACTAGAATCCATTATTTTCACTTTCAGTTGATCAGACATCACAAGCCACGAGTTTAGTCGACACTGTAACCTTACCACGTTTCAGACTCTGTAGGTACATTACCCAATAAACCAGATATTGTGACCCTTCTTTTACTTCCCTTATTGTTAGTAACTCAGGTTAATCTCACTTGTTTAATTACTACTGACCCAAACGAGGTGGAGAATATGGTGATAGCATTCTCTTAAATAAACAATGCTGATGAGATGTACAAAAGACTGCAGGTGTCTCTTGGGAGGACATACAAGACTGCAGGTGTCTCTTGGGAGGACATACAAGACTGCAGGTGTCTCTTGGGAGGACATACAAGACTGAAGGTGTCTCTTGGGAGGATATACAACAGACTGCAGGTGTCTCTTGGGAGGACATACAACAGACTGCAGGTGTATCTTGGGAGGACATACAAAATACTGCAGGTGTATCTTGGGAGGACATACAAAAGACTGCAGGTGTCTCTTGGGAGGACATACAAAAGACTGCAGGTGTCTCTTGGGAGGACATACAAAAGACTGCAGGTGTATCTTAAGAGGACATACAAAGACTGCAGGTATATCTTCGGCAGACATACAAAAGACTGCAGGTGTATCTTCGGCAGACATACAAAAGACTGCAGGTGTATCTTGGGAGGACATACAAAAAGACTGCAGGTATTTCCAGGGAAGACATACGACGCTACTAGGTCAAAGAGGTGTCAGGCCATTCATGTGACTCCACGGCCCTCGGTGAAAGAAGTGAGAGAGAGAAGCGAGCACATTAGACGTGTTTCAGCCTGACAACTAATTGCCTTTCAGACATGTTATCCAATTTCGAGGGACAGTTAACGTCGTGGGTGAATACACCACCAACGATATATTTTCATTAGTGCTGCCAGACCGAAAAAGCATTTATATTAATTATAGCGAAGCATGAAACTTTTTAAATAAACACAATAATATACAAAAAAAAAGGATTTCATGTTATTTATTCTTTAAGTGGATGTGATTACCTAGGTTGTATATTCTCCAGCAGTGGTGAGCTAACTTGTTACAGACAAGCTAAGCCGCTTTGAATTCAGCCACGTAAGTAATCCGCATGCATCATGCTAGTGTCTAATCATTTTATCCAACACAATCCTTCACCTTCAGAATCCTCCAATCCTTCATGGCTAGAACTCATCGAGGGACTATAGGGACATAACTGTGTTACACTGAGAAACTAAACTATGTCTCAGGATGTAAGGAATCACAAATTCAGTTTTAAAATATAAAACATTTCCTTAAATTAAACTAAACTGATGAAAGTAAATGACCTCAGACCATCTTGTGGACTACGCGGGACTGTGTGGTCCTGTGTACACGGGACTGTGTGGTCCTGTGTACACGGGACTGTGTGGTCCTGTGTACACGGGACTGTGTGGTCCTGTGTACACGGGACTGTGTGGTCCTGTGTACACGGGACTGTGTGGTCCTGTGTACACGGGACTGTGTGGTCCTGTGTACACGGGACTGTGTGGTCCTGTGTACACGGGACTGCGTGGTCCTGTGTACACGGGACTGCGTGGTCCTGTGTACACGGGACTGCGTGGTCCTGTGTACACGGGACTGTGTGGTCCTGTGTACACTGGACTGTGTGGTCCTGTGTACACGGGACTGTATGGTCCTGTGTACACGGGACTGTGTGGTCCTGTGTACACGGGATTGTGTGGTCCTGTGTACACGGGACTGTGTGGTCCTGTGTACACGGGACTGTGTGGTCCTGTGTACACGGGATTGTGTGGTCCTGTGTACACGGGACTGTGTGGTCCTGTGTACACGGGATTGTGTGGTCCTGTGTGCACGGGACTGTGTGGTCCTGTGTACACGGGACTGTGTGGTCCTGTGTACACGGGACTGTGTGGTCCTGTGTACACGGGACTGTGTGGTCCTGTGTACACGGGACTGTGTGGTCCTGTGTACACGGGACTGTGTGGTCCTGTGTACACGGGACTGTGTGGTCCTGTGTACACGGGACTGTGGTCCTGTGTACACACGACTGTGGTCCTGTGTACAGTGGGCGGGCATGATAACAGGAGCGGTGACACTGGCTGGGCTGCACCACACCACTGTCCATCACCAACAAAAGCCTCCCGTAATGAGCAAACTGGCAACCCTCACCCTGACCCCAACTTACATTCCAACTCTGTGACTAATCTCTTACAAATGTTTGCGTTCAGTCACATGGTACCAAATGTTGATTATAAACAAAATTCTTAAATCTTCAAAAACTCATGCAAAATCAACTCATTTTTCCAAACAAAAAAAATATCATACATAGTAACTTTTAAGCAAGCGTTACTTGAGCGGTATTTAGTGGGTGCCACAACTGCCTTAATAACCTGGTTAATGATCATCCTGCCCCGAGCGGTACAATTAGGTTACTTATGCGTTGTGGTGAGAGAATTGTGTGTAACAAATCCAGCAATCACCAAGCAATGTGTGAACATATTAGAAACTTTGGGCAGCATTATAGGAACATCACTCATGTGGGGCTTCCACCTGGCCTCCTACCTCCCTCCACTGGTCTCCGTAGCACAACCTGTCCACTTACAAAGAACGCTTTTCGCTCGTATGCGTTACATAAGGTCAAAAATTGTCGTACTAGAAAATCTAAGCGACTCGCGAAAGTGACGTACTGTCACGTTTTCTGTTTTGGGTCCTCTGGTAGGTTAGGAGAGACCACTTTAAACTGACCGTTTTCTTGACGTTGGGGAACCTTAGGAAGACGTACGGGCTGTACTATCGCCGCCCCCAGTCTCGCCACCGACCAAGCCCCCCCCCCCCAACCCCAGTAACTGGTCACCAGTCACCAGTGACAAGTGTCTCGCGTGTACAGTCTTCTCGGGGGGAGATTTAGCGTTACGACATCGGGTTTCCCCGAGCAAAAACAAATACATCTGTCTCCCGAAACTTCGCGAAATAAAATCAGAAAATAAACACATTAAGTCAAACCCAGCAGGCAGTAACCTGGTGGACACTACGCTCCCCTCAGGCCCTGAGGGGAAACACTGGTGCATCGGGAAAACATACACGTGTGTACCTTATTTTTACATCATTAGATGCATATAAATAATGTTGCAAAATCTTCAAATACCAAAAAGGGGAAAAAGTTTTGCTCGGCCTCATTAGACTTGGGAAATCAATTGGTATTGTTTAATTCAATGTCGAGGATGTATTAAATATATTATCTTATAATACAATTATACATGAGGTAAAGGAGGTACAAATGTTATTATCATTATTTTATACATTAACAAATATGCAAAAGCACCAAAAAAAAAGTTCATGGACTCTTCCGAAATCTGGTAAAATAAAGTAATTTTTAAGACGACAGTGATGTGGCTCAACGTCTGTGATGCGACCGACCCCACAACATCACATCTGTGATGTAACCCCACAACATCCAGACAGAAAAGTCTCCCCCCATCATCCCATCGGGCCTAACACGACCACCAACCTCCTGTCTGTACAGTCAAGACGCACTAGTTACCCCTTGGCCGGCGCGACTCCCAGGAGTGACTGGGAACTACTCTCATCACCCCTGGGCCTCACAACTACACCAGAACATGGAACAAAAAAATAAAGGTAACTACAGAAGGCTATGGCCCATACGAGGCAGCTCCTATTTATAACCAGCCAGTCCCACTCATATACAAGTCCAACCCGCGCTTGAAACAATCAAGCGACCACGCCACGTTACGAGGCAACTGGCTCTACAAATCAACAACCCAACCCAGTGGAGGTGTACACCGTTTTACCGCTCACCNGACCTGAGCTGCTGCACTTTTAAGTTGTGAATATTTTGTTTACTGTTTTTGAATGAGTTGCAGCAAATTAGCTGACATTGCTAAATATAATTTTCCTAAATAAAAACACCAGTTAGTCTAGCCATCTGTTTTTTATGCTTTTAATCACAATATAATGTAAAATGTAAAGCATTAAAATATTCAAACAACAGACACCTAACCAACACTTCTTAACAACCCATTCTCCTGTTTTGGTAGTACTTATATTAACGACAAGGACCATAGCACATATACCGACGTACGACGCAATTAGAAAGTAGAAATCGGTACTATTGAATTTGGACAAACCGGAAAAGATTTTATATTTGTGTTGCAAAGACAAACTACACTAACCTAACCTAACCTTCCTAGGCCTAATACACGCTATCTGAGGCCTAATATAGTATATATGTGTGCTATACTAGGCATAAGAATATTTAAAGTTAGTTTTTTCTTCATTTTTTCGGACTTATATAAATTGAACAGTACCAGATTGTACTATCTAATTTCTTAATACGTCAATATTTATACTATGGTACACATAGTTACAAAAAGTACTATCTAAACAGTAGGATGGGTTGTCTGAAATAAAAGTTGACGTTGTTTCGGTCCGTCCTGGACCATTATCAAGTCAACTTGATAATGGTCCGGGATGGACCGAAACGTCAATTCGTTTATTTTCAGATTTATGGGTTCGGTGTCTAGTATTAAAAACATTATTTGTAAAAGTGCGTGTTAACGACGTTTGGCACAAGTAATGGTGAAGCTGTGGCTGGAGGAGGGGGTGGCCAGGACCCCCCTCCAAGCGGTGGCTGGAGGAGGGAGTGGCCAGGAACCCCCCAAGCGGTGGCTGGAGGAGGGGGTGGCCAGGAACCCCCCAAGCGGTGGCTGGAGGAGGGAGTGGCCAGGAACCCCCCAAGCGGTGGCTGGAGGAGGGGGTAGCTAGGACCCCCCTCCAAGCGGTGGCTGGAGGAGGGGGTGGCCAGGACCCCCCTCCAAGCGGTGGCTGGAGGAGGGAGTGGCCAGGAACCCCCCAAGCGGTGGCTGGAGGAGGGGGTGGCCAGGAACCCCCCAAGCGGTGGCTGGAGGAGGGAGTGGCCAGGAACCCCCCAAGCGGTGGCTGGAGGAGGGGTAGCTAGGACCCCCCTCCAAGCGGTGGCTGGAGGAGGGAGTGGCCAGGAACCCCCCAAGCGGTGGCTGGAGGAGGGGGTGGCCAGGAACCCCCCAAGCGGTGGCTGGAGGAGGGGGGGTGGCCAGGAACCCCCCAAGCGGTGGCTGGAGGAGGGAGTGGCCAGGAACCCCCTCCAAGCGGTGGCTGGAGGAGGGGGTGGCCAGGAACCCCCTCCAAGCGGTGGTAGGAGGAGGGAGTGGCCAAGAACCCCCTCCAAGTGGTGGCTGGAGGAGGGGGTGGCCAGGAACCCCCTCCAAGCGGTGGCTGGAGGAGGGGGTGGCCAGGAACCCCCTCCAAGCGGTGGCTGGAGGAGGGAGTGGCCAGGAACCCCCTCCAAGCGGTGGCTGGAGGAGGGGGTGGCCAGGAACCCCCCAAGCGGTGGCTGGAGGAGGGGGTGGCCAGGAACCCCCTCCAAGCGGTGGCTGGAGGAGGGAGTGGCCAGGAACCCCCTCCAAGCGGTGGCTGGAGGAGGGGGTGGCCAGGAACCCCCTCCAAGCGGTGGCTGGAGGAGGGGGTGGCCAGGAACCCCTCCAAGCGGTGGCTGGAGGAGGGGGTGGCCAGGAACCCCCTCCAAGCGGTGGCTGGAGGAGGGGGTGGCCAGGACCCCCCTCCAAGCGGTGGCTGGAGGAGGGGGTGGCCAGGAACCCCCTCCAAGCGGTGGCTGGAGGAGGGGGTGGCCAGGAACTCCCCCATCGTGACTGTGATCATTCCCCAGAGAGCCATACACTGTCGGAACCTTAAGAGCCGCTACCGATAGTTGGAATGTCCTGTAAATTTAAGTGAGCGGCCCACACACACACACACACACACACACACATGAATTTCGGGATTATGGCCGAGGAACTTATCTCGTTAGACCTGAATAATCGGTTTATTGAGTGGGGTGGAGGATAGAGTTTTCTCTCTCGTGTTTTGTCCTCGCAGTCACCGTGGCTCCCTCTCACCCACCGTGGCTCTCTCACACCCACCGTGGCCCCCTCTCATCCACCGTGGCTCCCTCACACCCACCGTGGCTCCCTCTCACCCACCGTGGCTCCCTCTCACCCACCGTGGCTCCCTCTCACCCACCGTGGCTCCCTCTCACCCACCGTGGCTCCCTCTCACCCACCGTGGCTCCCTCTCACCCACCGTGGCTCCCTCTCACCCACCGTGGCTCTCTCTCACCCACCGTGGCTCTCTCTCTCACCCACCGTGGCTCCCTCTCACCCACCGTGGCTCCCTCTCACCCACCGTGGCTCTCTCTCACCCACCGTGGCTCCCTCTCACCCACCGTGGCTCTCTCTCACCCACCGTGGCTCCCTCTCACCCACCGTGGCTCATTCTCACCCACCGTGGCTCATTCTCACCCACCGTGGCTCCCTCTCACCCACCGTGGCTCCCTCTCACCCACCGTGGCTCATTCTCACCCACCGTGGCTCCCTCTCACCCACCGTGGCTCCCTCTCACCCACCGTGGCTCCCTCTCACCCACCGTGGCTCATTCTCACCCACCGTGGCTCATTCTCACCCACCGTGGCTCCCTCTCACCCACCGTGGCTCCCTCTCACCCACCGTGGCTCATTCTCACCCACCGTGGCTCCCTCTCACCCACCGTGGCTCCCTCTCACCCACCGTGGCTCCCTCTCACCCACCGTGGCTCATTCTCACCCACCGTGGCTCCCTCTCACCCACCGTTGCTCATTCTCACCCACCGTGGCTCATTCTCACCCACCGTGGCTCATTCTCACCCACCGTGGCTCCCTCTCACCCACCGTGGCTCATTCTCACCCACCGTGGCTCCCTCTCACCCACCGTGGCTCCCTCTCACCCACCGTGGCTCTCTCTCACCCACCGTGGCTCCCTCTCACCCACCGTGGCTCATTCTCACCCACCGTGGCTCATTCTCACCCACCGTGGCTCTCTCTCACCCACCGTGGCTCTCTCTCACCCACCGTGGCTCCCTCTCACCCACCGTGGCTCTCTCTCACCCACCGTGGCTCCCTCTCACCCACCGTGGCTCCCTCTCACCCACCGTGGCTCTCTCTCACCCACCGTGGCTCCCTCTCACCCACCGTGGCTCCCTCTCACCCACCGTGGCTCCCTCTCACCCACCGTGGCTCCCTCTCACCCACCGTGGCTCCCTCTCACCCACCGTGGCTCTCTCTCGCCTACCGTGGCTCCCTCTCACCCACCGTGGCTCTCTCTCACCCACCGTGGCTCCCTCTCACCCACCGTGGCTCCCTCTCACCCACCGGGGTTCCAGCGTAACCCATCGCTCTATCAGCCAAACAACATGGAACACATACTTTAAACACGTGCGTCTCTTCTCAAATAAAGATGTCCCCTAATACATAAATATGTGGCATATTTACCCGCTCGCATCGCGGCTTCGTCTCAATCTTTCGTCAAGTCTATATACAGCAGGCAAAAAAATCTTAAGTATGCGGAAGCATTTCCTTAGGAGAGAAAGGAGAGGTTCTCATAAATTTGGAGTGTACCCTGATTTTTAATTTTGCAAAATCTTAAGTTGGGCCCGACTGGTATGGGCAATATTGCTGCTCCTGAAAAGAAGTCAGTTAAGCCGGTAATCTTATAAGACTGCAAGCCTGGAGACCTTGTGGCGCCGAGCAGTAAGGGCCAAGTCTGCCTGCCGCTGCTGGATGCAGTTGGACTGCTGATACCTTATTGGATTCGCAGTTTAAGATGAATTTTGTGTTTTATCTCATTTGGCCAGCTTATTAGCTTAAACCTGGAGAGTTAGTGCCGCCGCCGGCTCCTGCGGTGTCTTCACAATTACCTGTGTTTGCTTCACTGTTTCCAGTGCTTCACATTAACTTTTCATACACACACACACACACACACATATATATATATATATATATATATATAATATATATATATATATATCTATATATATATATATATATATAATATATATATATATAGTATATGTGTGTGTGTGTGTGTGTGTATGTATATATGCTAACCACCATACTGTGGAAAATTTCATTCACTTGGACCATCGGATTATTGAACTGACTCACCAGAACCAAGGAGCCGGTCGGCCGAGCGGACAGCACGCTGGACTTGTGATCCTGTGGTCCTGGGTTCGATCCCAGGCGCCGGCGAGAAACAATGGGCAGAGTTTCTTTCACCCTATGCCCCTGTTACCTAGCAGTAAAATAGGTACCTGGGTGTTAGTCAGCTGTCACGGGCTGCTTCCTGGGGGTGGAGGCCTGGTCGAGGACCGGGACGCGGGGACACTAAAATGCCCCGAAATCATCTCAAGATAACCTCAAGATAACAGAAAACGATCCCAGAGACACCAATCTGCTGTCCAACTGAAACTTATTGTTTGTATAAGT